>OY740784.1:8027459-8419104 GCA_963514005.1 Raja brachyura
TGTCGGCGCTCACGGCTTTTGAAGGTGATTTTTAAATTACTCTAGTTAATAAATAATCTAGCGTAATTTAAAAATACCTTCATGAATGAAATGTCGGAGCGATTTTTTCTTCCGCAACGAAATCACCCGACATGGATCGATTTTTCCCAGTCTGCAGAAAAACGGCACTTTAAGCCCGCCCCCCCTATGAAAGGCGCCAAAGTCACGCACACAGGGAGCGGCAGAACTGCAGCGCTGCTCAAGGTAAGTTTTGTAACATATCTACAAAATGCATGACTCCACACTTTGCTACACTCTATTCCATCTGTCACTTCTCTGCCCACTCTCCCAACCTGTCCAAGCCCTCCTGCAGAGTCCATGCTTTTTCTGCATTACCTGCCCCTCCACCTATTTTCGTACCATCCGCAAACCTGGCCACAAAGCCTTCAATCCCCTCGTCCAAATCACCCAAGCTGCACCCAGCTGCCACTCCACTGTAGAACATTCAGTGTGTTTCAACTCAGTGCACATGCAGAGAATTTGAAGTTCAATCCAAAAATACTGGAACCATGTGTGCGGCGTAAGACTTTAACTTGTTTCAAAGATCACAGATGGCCCACAGGCTTAGGGAATAGAGCAGTTTTATTGTTTCATAAAGAAATGACAGTTACTGTAATTATCACATTACAATAATTTAAAACAGGCATTAGTCCCATAACAGATGTTGCCAATTCCCTCATGATGAATTGGTCAGTCAAACAGAAGAGAATGATGTTTCAGCATTAGCCATGGGCAACCACAGATGGCCGCTTCTTCATTGTCCTGGGTTCTTCATTGTTTCCCGGTGATCAAGGTGTTCAGCCAAGGAAAACAAAGGCAACTGTGAAGCATCCACTTCAAAGCCTGTGGCCCACTACCTGATTTTTAACTTGTATGCAAAAACACGTAACTTCAAGGCTGGCAAATACTCCCTATCCATCACTACCCTGGTTACCTCAGAACAAACACAACAATAAAAAAACACTCTAGCCAAGTCCTCTTGAATTAGTTAAAGTGAAATGATCTTTTTGGAGCTTGAGCTGTATCCAGAGAGTCTTAGCATAGACCATTATTCCAGCCAGGTCCATTCTTTTGGGACAAACTTCGCTGAAGCAACTGTTTTGTCTGTCTGAAGGATCAGTATTTCTACTACAAACCCACTGACTCCCGTGGCTATCTGGACGACACTTCTTCCCCCCCTGCTTCCTGTAAGGACTCTATCCCCTACTCCCGATTCCTCCGTCTGCGCCGCACCTGCGTCCAGGATGAGGTGTTCCAAACCAGGGCATTGGAGATGTCCTCATTCTTCAGGGAATGGGCGTTCCACTCTTCAACTATAGATGAGGCTCTCACCTATAGGTCTCCTCTATATCCCGTATCTCCGCTCTCACTCCCCATCCCCCCCACTCGTAACAACAATAGAGTCCCTCTTGTCCTCGCCTTTCACCCTACCAGCCGTCACATACAACAGATAATCCTCCAACATTTTTGCCACGTCCAACGGGATTCCACCACTGGCCACATCTTCCCATCTCCTCCCTTTTTGGCTTTCTCCAGAGAATGTTCCCTCCATAGCTCCCTGGTCAATTCATCCCTTCCCATCCAAACCAACCCCTCCACTGTTACTTTCCCCTGCAACTGCAAGAAATGCTACACTTGCCGCTTTGCCTCCCCCCTCGACTCCATCCAAGGATCCAAGCAGTCCTTCCAGGTACGGCAGAGGTTCACCTGCACCTCCTCCAACCTCATCTATTGCATCCGCTGTTCCAGGTGTCAGCTGCTCTACATCGGTGAGACCAAGCACAGGCTTGGCGATCGCTTCACCCAACACCTCCGCTCAGTTCACAATAACCAACCTGATCTCCCGGTGGCTCAGCACTTCAACTCCCCCTCCCATTCCGAATCCGACCTTTCTGTCCTGGGCCTCTTCCATGGCCAGAGTGAGTCCCACCACAACTTGGTGGAGCAGCAGATCATATTTCGCTTGGGTAGTTTACACACCAGCGGTATGAACATTGACTTCTCCAATTTCAGTAGTCTTTGCTTTCCCCCTCCTTCCCCTCTCCTTCCCAGCTCTCCCACAGACAACTGTCTCCACCTCCTCCTTTCTCCTTTCCGCCCCCCCCCCCCCAACATAAGTCTGAAGAAGGGTCTTGACTCGAACCATTGCCTATTCCTTCACTCCATAGATGCTGCCTCATCCGCTGAGTTTCTCCAGCACTTTTGTCTACCTTCGATTTTTCTGGGATCTGCAGTTCTTTCTTAAGTATTTCCTTTATCTGCATTTATTACTGCATTTATTATCTGCATTACTTCTCCCGAGCAACTGTGATAACACAGACACAAACAATTGCTTTTAAACCTCTGCCTAAAGCCCATTGAAACCTCCGAGGTAGAGAATGCTATCTCACCAACTGCTTCTTTTTTGATGATTTTATTCCTTGATCGTTATGATTACACCACGTACTTAATATGTTTGTAGTGAGGCTTCCTAGCAATAATCTTATTAACATCCGAGATTAATTTTCAGCACATGGGGGATGTTTCCAGAATTCAACCCTATGTGGAGAATTTCTGTGGTGACAGAAGCATAATTACAGGCTAGGATTCTTCAAACATTTGGCCAATGACTAGGCCAAATACTGATGAGGATAAGAACAAAGTTGCCTGCAGAGAATGTGATCTCCATCTGAATAGCTCACCTCAAGTAGCGTCAGTGTGTGTCCAGCAGGTAGCAATCAATCTGGACCTAGCCACTAGTGGTCTTCTCAACAATGATGCTTTCAAGGGAAGCTGGATTCAGGTCATGGTCTCCCACTGAAGGTAAAGGGGTGACTCAGACAGTCTAATGGCATCATCACATCACAACCTGAATGCCATATGACATACAATAATGTCAGATCATTGGATTCACACCCGAGAATCCGAGTTGAGAAATGCAGACCTCATGAGACAAATGGTTACTTTAGCTTTCCTCCTAAACTCGAGTGCAAGATTTCTATTATCCTGAGCTCTCAAGGAAGCCTTTTGACTCTTCCAGCTCTGATCGCCGGCCTCTTCCAGCCAACCATTGGACCATTGGAGGATGTTAAAGGGGTCAGCCATAAAAAATCACCAGATCTGGTTCTTGACGGATTTGATAAGGGAACTCAAGGTAAAGGAACCACTAGGAGGTAGTGACCACAATAAGATAAGATTTAACCTGCAACTTGAGAGGGAGAAGGTGAAATCAGATGTGTCGGTATTACAGCTGAACTAAGGGGACTAAAGAGGCATGAGGGAGGAGCTGGCCAAAGTTGACTGGAAAGGGACCCTAGCAGGGGTGATGGTGGAACAGCAATGGCAGGAATTTCTGGGAATAATTCAGAAGATGCAGAATCTTTTCATCCCAAAGAGGAAGAAAGACTCTCGGGGGAGAATAAGGCGCCCGTGGCTGACAAGGGAAGTCACGAACAGTATAAAACTAAAAGTGAAGGGAAAACTAAAAGAACGTAGCAAAGATTAGTGGGAAAATTAGATTGGGAAGCTTTTAAAGAACATCAGAAGTTTACTGAAATGAAATATGAAATACGGAGGTAAGCTAGCTAATAATATGTTAGAGGATAGATAATAAGAGTTTCTTCAGTTATATAAAGAGTAAGAAAGAGGCAAGAGTGGACGTTGGACCGTTGGAAAATGATGCAGGAGAAGTGAGAATGGGGAATAAAGAAATGACAGAGGAGTGGTGGAGTGGCTATTACTGGGGAGATGGTGCTTGGGAAGCTGAAAGGGCTGAAGGTGGATAAATCACCTGGACCAGATGGACTGCACCCTAGGGTTCTGAATGAGGTGGCATTAGAGATTGTGGAGGCATTGACAGTGATATTTCAAGAATCGCTTGAGACACAAGTGGTCCCATTAGAATCCGATTTGAAAATTGCCAATATTAACCCACTGTACAAGAAGGGAGCATGGTGGAAACTATAATCTGACTTCAGTGGTTGGTAAGATTTTAGAGTCCATTATAAAGGATGAGGTTACGGAGTACTTAGAAGTTCACGATAAAATAGGCTGAAGTCAGCATGGTTTGTGAAGGGGAGATCATGCCTGATGAATCTGCTGGAATTGTTTGAGGAAGAAAATAGCAGGACAGACAAAGGAGAGTCAGTAGATGTTGTTTACTTAGATTTTTAGAAAGCCTTTGATAAGGTGCCACACGTGAGGCTGCTAAGGAAGATGAGGGCCCACGGTATCAATGGGCAGATACTAGCATGGATCGCAGGTTGGCTGGATGGCAGAAGGCAAAGAGTGGCAATAAAGGGGCTGTTTCTGGTCAGCTGCCAGTAACTAGCGGAGTTCCGCAGGGGTCGGTGCTGGGGCTGCTACTCTTCACATTGTATATTAATGTATATTTTGATGAGGGGATTGAAGGCTTTGTGGCCAAGTTTGTGGATGATATGAAAATAGGTGGAGGGGCAGGTAGTGTAGAGAAAGCAGGGACTCTGCAGAAGGACTTGGACAGGTTGGGGGACTGGGCGGAGAAGTGGCAGATTGAATATAGTGTAGCAAAGTGTGGAGTGATGCATTTTGGTAGTAGGAATAAAGGTGTAGACTATTTGCTAAATGGGGAGAGAATCCAGAAATCTGAGGTGCAAAGGGACTTGGGAGTGCTGGTGCAGGATTCCCAAAGATCTGCATTGCAAATCGGTAGTAAGGAAGGCTAGCATCTATTTCAAGGGGTCTAGAATACAAAAACAGGGACGTAATGCTGAGGCTCTATAAGGCGCTGGTAAGGCCACATTTGGAATGTTGTGAGCAATTTTGGGCACCATATCTGAGGAAGGATGTGTTGGCTCTGGAGAGGGTCCAGCTGAGGTTTACAAGAATGATCCCAGGAACGAGTGGGTTAACATATGATGAGCGTTTGACAGCACTGGGCCTGTACTCGCTGGAGTTTAGAAGAATGAGGGAGGACCTCATTAAAATGTACTGAATAGTGAAAGGCTTGGATAGAGTGGATTTGGAGAGAATGTTTTCACTGGTGGGAGAGCCTAGAACTAAAGGTCATAACCTCAGAATTAAAGGACATTCCTTTAGGAAGGCGATGAGAAGGAATTTCTTTATGTCAGAGGGTGGTCAATCTGTGGAATTCTTTACCACAGAAGGCTGTGGAGGCCAAGTCAATTGATGTTTTGTAAGGCAGAGGCAGATAGATTCTTGATTAGTATGGGTGTCAGGGGTTATGGGGAGAAGGCAGGAGAATGGAGTTAGGAAGGAGAGACAGATCAGCCATGATTGAATGGCGTAGGCCTGATGGGCCGAATGGCGTAATTCTGCTGCTATCACTTATGACGTGACTTTAACGAGAGCTTTGAGCATCTTAAGCTTCTTCCTTGCCTTTTCCACCTCCCTGCTAATACCACATGCAGAATCAGAACTCAGAGAGGTAAGGCAGAGGTACTGTACATGCGGAAGCAAAAAGATTAAAAGGTTCTGCCATGTGGTAGGCAGGAGTGATTTAAGATAAAAGCAATGACCATGCAAGCGAGAATGAACTGAGGCCGAATGTATTTCTGGGATTTAGACTGAAGCTATGTTTTCCCATCACTCATCCACAGTCCCGTTGTCAACGGACTCCTGACTTATTCTCTTGTAATCACAACTGTCGAGGTTTTGCTCCCAATAGCTCTCCATGATGAAGAAAATAAAATCACATCTATTTCTTCGAGTTTCTTTGTGGGTTCTGTAGCTGGCTGGTACATAAACTCACAATGACTCAGAACACTGACTAAACACAAGTGTTATTGCAGGAGAATGCAGATGCAGGAATCTCGAGGATAAAGCAAGCTGCTGGAGGATGGGTCCAGGCAGCACCTGTAGAGGGGATATGGGCAGATACTGTTTTGCGTTGGGACCCTTCTTCGGATGATGGACTAGAAGGGAGTTGACCGGTGCAAAAGTGGGTGGGCAAGGTCTGGCAGGTGATAAGTGGATCCACCTGAGGAGGTGGCGATCGGCAGGTGGAAGAGGTGGAGATGGTCACCAAGGCTGGACGTGAGAAGTTGAGAAGACCAAAGTAAAAAGTGGATCTGGTAAGAAGGAAGGTGGGAAGTGTAATGGAGAACCAGAGGGAGAGATGGGAGGTTGAGTGGAGGTGGAGGAAAATGCTGGACCCAGTGCAGGGAGGGGTGCGTGATGAGTGGATGGAGGAGGGGAATATAGAAATATAGAAATATAGAAAAAAGGTGCAGGAGGAGCCCATTTGGCCCATCGGGCCCTTCATTGTGATCATAGCTGATCATCCACAATTAGTAATCCGTGCCTAAGAGTTTAAGAAGGAACTGCAGATGCTGTAAAATCGACGGGTGAACAAAAGTGCTGGAGAAACTCAGGGGTGCGGCAGCATCTATGGAGCGAAGACAATAGGCAACCCTTCTTCAGACTGATGTAGGGTGGGGGGGGGGGGAATGGGGAGAAGAAAGGAAAAAGGAAGAGGAGGAGCCCGAGGGATGAGGGAAAGCTGAGAAGGGGAGGATACAGCATGTGCTACCAGAAATTGGTGAATTCAATGTTTATGCCACTAGGGTGCAGACTGCTCAAGCGGAATATGAGGTGGTGCGCCTCCAATTTCCGGTGGTGCTCACTCTGGCCATGGAGGAGGCCCAGGACAGAGAGGTCAGATTTGGAATGGGAGGGGGAATTGAAGTGCTGAGCCACTGGGAGATCAAGTCGGTTAATGCGGACCGAGTGGAGGTGTTCGGCGAAACGATCGCCAAGCCTAAGCTTGGTCTCACTGATTGATCAGCTGACATCTAGAGCAGCGGATGCAATAGATGAGGCTGGAGGAGATGCAGGTGGACCTCTGTCGCACATGGAACGACTGCTTGGGTCCTTGAATGGAGTTGAGGGGGGAGATAAAGCAACAGGTGTAGCATCTCTTGCGGTTGCAAGGGAAAGCGCCCGGGGAGGGGGCGGTGCGAGAGGGAAGGGAAGAATTGACAAGGGAGTTATGGAGGGAGCGGTCTTTGCGGAAAGCAGACGGGGGGGAGATGGGAAGATGTGGCGAGTGATGGGGTCATGTTGGAGGTGGCGAAACTGACGGAGGACTATTTGTTGTATGTGACGGCTAGTTGGGTGAAAGGTGAGGACTAGGAGGACTCTGCCCCCCTAGTCCCCCTAGTCCTCACCTTTGCAGCATCTCTGGATAGAGGGAATGGGTGACGTTTCGGTTCGAGACCCTCCTTCAGACTGCAGAACCCTCTGGTGTTGGATCCGGCGTTGCATCTCTCATCGAGCCATGGAGAGAATGGTCTCTGCAGAAAACAAAATTGGATGGAGACAGGAAGATGTGACTGGTGGTTGGATCGTGTCGAAGCTGACGGAAATGTCAGACAATGATGCGCTGCATGCGGACACTGCTTAGGTGAAAGGCAAGGACCTGGGGAACTCGGTCCCTATTCTGTCTGTTTCTCACAGCTCTGCTCTCCTGCACTGCTAGACATTACACATATCTTATGCGGCACAGTGGTGCAGCGGTAGAGTTGCTGCCTTACAGTGAATCCAGCGCCGGAGACCCGGGTTCGATCCCGACTACGGGTGCTGTCTGTACGATGTTTGTACGTTCTCCCCGTGACCTGCGTGGGTTTTCTCCAAGATCTTCGGTTTCCTTCCACACTCTAAAGGTATGTAAGTTAATTGGCTTGGTAAATGTAAACATGGCCCCTAGTGTGTGTAGTGTTAATGTGCGGGGATGGCTGGTCGGCGCGGACCCGGGTGGCAGAAGGGCCCGTTTCCACACTGTATCTCTAAACTAAATGAACAGGTATGCACTGCACTATTTCACTGTTAAAATGAATAAATCCATGCCAAGCAATAACGTATAAATGCTGGAGGGCTGCATGTGCTTAAAATCAACACAGATTAGTTGCAAATTTACATATTTAAATATATCAATTATTAATTAGGTTGCCTTGAAGTCACATATTACCAGCACAAACTTACCATACATATTAACATTTTTATTACAAT
This sequence comes from Raja brachyura, assembly GCA_963514005.1. Next base: position 8,035,485 of record OY740784.1, read on the forward strand.
TGTATTTTAAACTTGTATCAAACGCTATTCATGTTTGTGAATATTGTCTCTAACATATTTACAAATGTGAATTTTAAGGGTTAGCCGGCACACATGTGCAGGTTATAAAGATTACCTGCAAACCCATCCCTTGATGCTTTGTAGCAAGGTCTAGCGCCAGGTTGTTTGACATGTTCTGTGTTTGCGCCCTTTCCAAATTTGCAATGGAAGGTCTTACATCCACTTGCATTCCTGAATGTCATCATTCACTGCAGTGGTGTTCAGAGTACCTCCCTGGCTGTAACACTGTGGGCACATTTCATTGCCTCCAAGCAAATCAAGACTGCAGTTCTTTGTGTCAGACACATTCTGTTTCCTGCAAACTGATTCCAGATGTCCAATGTTATTACAATTACAATGGAGGTCTGCTTTAACTTGGTTGAAAGCAGCTGCTTGGCTTCCCTGACATCAATTACAGGGCCTCCTGCCTTTTGCAATCATATTGCCTGCAGGTTTCCCACCCCTCGGGTTCCCATGGCAGCTGTTTCCTCCCAAAACCTGCCTACATGACCATCTCCCGAAGAGGAAGACATGGCAGATGCCACCATTACTGCCTCTGTAGCTGTCTTCAATAAACTCACATCTGCACCACCGACTGCTGACACTCTTTCGCATTTCTCAGTTGTTTTTCCCATCAAAACAGCTAATTGTTATGCTTCCTCAATAAACTTTGTTCTAAAGAGTTTGAACTGTTTCTTCTCTTCTTTTCTCTGACACATTAATCTGCCCCTGAAAGCTCTTTCTAATAATGTGCTGGAATAACTGTCCAGTTATGACCATTCTCGTATGTGCTAAGATTATACCAATTGCAAAGAATATCTACTGTTCCATCAGGTTTTGCAAATTTGTTAATTTGCCCATCTTACTTTCCGCTGCCCAGACAACCTGGGGGTTTCATCTATTCCATTCTTGTTGCCAATGTGCTGCAGCATAAATTCTTCTATTCTAAGATGAATCTTAGGTAAACTTACTGTGATGAGGAGAATCAGGTAAACAAAACCTGGGCAGAAAGCATTGTAATGTGTGATATGTATGATATAAGCACAGATTAGACGAGTATGAACCCACCAGCCTTGAGGCAACACCACCATAAATAACTATCAACCAGGCACCACATGGTTCACATCCATAATCAGATAGTGGTCATGCTACTTTGCTGAAAGTAAATAAAGTTAACAAAGCAATGTTTCCACCAAATCCACAAAATGTGCAAATGTTTTGCATTGTTGGAAAAATTATGTCTATTGTGACATGAAAATCCTTTCCATTAAGTTATGGTGACGTTATTAAATGTCATGCCTTTGTGGCCTTATTACAAAGGGGGACAAGTGGTTAGATGTTTGTCAATTGAAAATTAGCCGGGAAGGGATAGTCAAAGGACCATGGGACTGTCTTTGTTGGTGGGATGGCAGTAGAACGATTCAACAGTTTCAAGTTCCTGGCTGTCCATATCGTTGATGATCTGTCCTGAGCCCAGTACATTGATACAATCACAATGAAAGCCCAGCAGTGCCTCTACTTGCTCAGACACTTGAGAAGATTCAGAATGCCGCTGAATATGCCATCGAACTTCCACATGTCTACATACTGAATAGCAGCATAGAGGACAGGCTCGGACATTTGAATGCTTAAAAATGAAAATGGCAGCAGAAAGAGCTGGATATTACCTAGCCCATCCCACTGTCGATGGGATTTGCAGGAAATGCTGCTTGTCGAGGTTAGCTAATATCATCAATATCACCACACAGCCACTGACACGCTTTCTTCTCATTGTCACCATCGAGAAGAGGGCACAGGAGCCCGGGAACCTACAGGTTCAAGACCAGCTTCTTCACATCAGCCATCAGGTTCTTGAATCACTCTGCACATCCCCAACAACAATCCAATCCCAACCAACGCAACTCCACAGAACCAATGAGCATTGTATGGGTAGGAAAGAATTGCAGATGCTGGTTTACACCGAAGATAAACACGAAATGCTGGAGTAACTGAGTGGGACAAGCAACATCTCTGGAGAGAAGAAATGGGTGACGTTTTGGGTCCAGACCCTTCTTCAGACTGAGAGTCAGGGGAGAGGGAGACATAAAGATATGGAAGGGTAAGGTGTGAACACGAGACAAAGGGGATGGAGATCAAGGACAATGTAGAACAGATCATCGTTAGCTGAATGGAAGGTGACAACAAGGCAGACAATCAGTAAAATCGCATCTGGAGGACAGTGAAACTATTCAGAGAACTAGGATGAGAGAGGGATGGAGAGAGAGGGGGAGCAAGGGTTACTTGAAGTTAGAGAAGTCAATATCAATACCGCTGGCATTGTAAGCAGCACAGACAAAATACGAGGTGCTGTTCATCCAATTTGAGCTGGGCCTAACTCTGACAAAGGAGGAGGTCAGTGTGGGAATGGGAGGGGGGAGTTAAAGAGTTTAGCAACTGGGTGATCAGGGAGATCTGAGGACTGAGTGGAGATGTTCAGCTAAACAATCGCCGAGCCTGCGCTTGGTCTCGCCGATATGTTGGAGTCCACACCTGGAACAGTGGATACAGTAGATGAGGTTGGAGGTGGGTTGCCCTATTAAATGTTGGTGTTGCAATACCCTAGTCTGGTTTACTTGGATTAACTGATCATTTTTTGTATATTTATTGCTGTCGTTGGTGCGTCTAATGTGCCTGTAAAACTGCAGCAAGTAAGAGTTTAATTGTTCAGATCTGGTGCATATGATGAATAAACACTCTTGACTTGGCACCAAGCAGCTGCATGTATAGGGTGAATGTTACTCTGCATATTTGGTTCCTTTGACTGCAAGAGAAAACATTTTGCCCAGTTTTAAACTTAATTTCCATCATATGCTGAATTGTATTTCATAAACACATGACTTGAAACAAGGTGACGTGCAATACTTCTGCAACATGTGACAGGCTGAAGTAGAACTTTACGAGGATGTCACACATATCTATCTCATACAAAAAGTACTCTTGTACTGTTCAAGACAGAATGTGTTTGAAGTTCCAGTTGTACAACTGTTCCAGTATCAGATTGAAAGTCCTTCATCAATTGTGGTTATTTTATAACTTTGATCAACGATGGACCTCGATGAAAAGTCCAATGGGCGGTGAGATGTGTGGATATGAAGTGTTGATAGGTTTTGTCCAAATATGAACAATTCCAAAAGCAAGATATCAGAAAAATCGAAATTGGCACCAGTGTTATTTATCTTAGAATTAAACAAAACTTTGGCACTCAACCTCTCTTCACAAAGAACTAGGAAATAATGAACCTTCTGTTGTTTAATGTCATTCACAGTTAGTCAGATTACTGCAATTATCATGATTCAAATACAGGGCAAAATTATTATTGGGATATGGTTTAAAATTTTCTGAGATTATTATGTTGAGAGTATAAACACCCACATCACTTATTTTTGCCAAGTATGAACTGGTTTGTATTGGATACTAGACTAAGTGGGACCCGTTGGGTCCCATGTTCACACGGGAGGTCTGGTCAAACAATGCAATATTCCACCTCTCCACCAATTCCAATATTGCTGGGGGGGGGGGGGGGGGGGGTGGGGGGGGGGGAGGGCTTTCTGGAGTGCTAGTATGGGTGTTGTGGGCTGAAAGGCTAGTTTCCAGAGGGCTAGTAAGGACATTGTGGGCCGGATGGATTATAGGGATGGCAGCTCAGTCACTCAGGCCTGGTAGGCTGGCGGCTCAGTCACTAAGGCCTGGTGGGCTGGCAGTTCGGTCACTCAGGCCTGGTGGGCTGGCAGCTCAGTCACTCAGGCCTGGTGGGCTTGCAGCTCAGTCACTCAGGCCTGGTGGGCTGGCACCTCAGAAACTGCCAGGTATTCTGCCCAAAACAGGTGAGAGACTCTGTGAGAGAGAAGGGGGAGAGGGTGGAGAATCAATTTTAGACATTTTTCATCTTTTTCTGCAGATCTCAGCAATGAAGGAGGAAAGTCTATCCTGGCCTGGATCTCACAGGGAGCCAATGAAGGAAGGGAGAAAAATACTGGGGTGAGGTTTAATACTTATAGGGGGAATACTTACTGATGGGCCAAAGTGACCTCCTGGGCTAGTACAGGCCTGATGGGCCGAATGGACACTTAAAAAAAAATCTCTGAAATCTCAGTGAAAGTCACTGTTTCTGGACTTTTCCTAGCCCGGCACAGGCCTTTTTGGCCGAAATGCTTCTCCTGGGCTAATACGGGCATTTGGGGCAAAAGGGACTGTTTTCTGGTCTAATAGGGGCCTTGTGGGCCGAAATATGTGGTTTCGGGTAGGCCAAAGGTGGGCTGGCAGTTCACTCACTCACGGCTGGTGGGCTAGCAGTTGACTCATGGCTGGTGGGCTGGTAGTTAACTCATGGCTTGTGGGGTCACACACACACAACCTCCATCTCACACACACACACACACAGACACCCTCCATCTCACACACACACACGCGCACACACAGAGTCACACACACCCACTCACACACACTTACACACACACACTCACACACTCACACACACTCACACACTCACACACACTCACACACACACACACACACACACACACTCACACACTCCATATATATGACAGTAAAACTCTCTTGAATGTACTCACATGGCTGAGCAGGACTTCTGCAATAAGCGGGAATTCCAGAATGAGCGTGACCTCTCCACTGAGCGGGACTTCCGGAGTGAGCAGGAGTTCCAGAGCGAGTGGAACTTCCAGGATGAGCGAGACCTTTGGACCAAGCACAGTGCAGACCAACAATTCAATTCAAGCAGAGTGCAGGCTAACAATTCAGTTCAAGCAGAGTGCAGGCCAACATTTCAGTTCAAGCACAGTGCAGGACAACAATTCATTTCAAGCACAGTGCAGGGCAACAATTCATTTCAAGCACAGTGCAGGCCACAAAATCATTTCAAGCACAGTGCAGGCTAACAATTCATTTCAAGCACAGTGCAGGCCAACAATTCATTTCATGCACAGTGCAGGCCAACAATTCATTTCAAGCACAGTGCAGGCCACAAAATCATTTCAAGCACAGTGCAGGCTAACAATTCATTTCAAGCACAGTGCAGGCCAACAATTCAGTTCAAGCACAGTACAGGCCAACAATTCAGTTCAAGCACAGTACAGGCCAACAATTCATTTCAAGCACAGTGCAGGTCAACAATTCATTTCAAGCACAGGGCAGGTCAACGATTCATTTCAAGCACAGTGCAGGTCAACAATTCATTTCAAGTACAGTGCAGGCTAACAATTCATTTCAAGCACAGTGGAGGTCAACAATTCATTTCAAGCACAGTGCAATCCAACAATTCAGTTCAAGCACAGTGCAGGCCAACAATTCATTTCAAGCACAGTGCAGGCTATCAATTCATTTCAAGCACAGCGCAAGACAACAATTCATTTCAAGCACAGTGCAAGACAACAATTCATTTCAAGCACAGCGCAAGACAACAATTCATTTCAAGCACAGTGCAGGCTAACAATTCATTTCAAGCACAATGCAGGCTAGCAATTCATTTCAGGCAGAGGGCAGGCTAACAATTAATTTCATTTCAAGCACAGTGCAGGCTAACAATTGATTTCATTTCAAGCACAGTGTAGGCTAAAAGTTCATTTCATTTCAAGCAAAGTGCAGGCGAACAATTCATTTCATTTCAAGCACAGTGCAAGCTAGCAATTCATTTCATTTCAAGCAGAGTACAGGCTAACAATTCATTACATTTCAAACAAAGTGCAGGCTAACAATTCATTTCATTTCATTTCAAGCACAGTGCAGGCTGACAATTCATTTCAAGCACAATGCAGGCTAGCAATTCACAGATCACATGGCATTATAATAAATAATGTATTCTATGAATTTTCATTTCAGCGTACTGGATAAGTCCATTCCATCTTGGCCACATTCTCATCATCTAACATAATTTACCCATCTCTTTGGCACAAATCAGACAAGACCCCTACCATTGACTCCATTTATACTTCACACTGCCTCAGGAGGGCAGCCAACATAGTCAAGACCTTTTCTCATCCTGGACATACCTCTCCTCCTCATACCCATCAGATAAAAGATGTAAAAGCTTAAAAGCTCCACCACCAGACTTAAGACCAGCTTCTTCCCTCTGTTGTTGGGCATTGGAATGGTTCTCCCATAAACTAGATTGCAGTCAAAATTTTCCAATCCACCTTATTACAGACATTGGATATTTTCTCTGGAATGTAAAACCAAATTCTGCCCTCTGGTATTTTTCTCTTTGCTGTATACCCTGTTGTACAGGTATATGGTTTATATTTCACGATTTCATGAATTTCATGAGAGTTGCACTCAAATAAAAGCTTCTCATGGTACACGTGACAATAAACCAATACCAATACCAAGACCTAAACAAATCCTATATCCATGGTTTTGCCACTACCATTTCAATACTGTCTTAATTCATCTCACACCTTATGCTTTACATTAACACAACCTCACTCAAATAAAGCTGCAATTCACACAATGCTTAGTCATCATTATTATCACCGCTGTGTTCAGTTAGTTGGACGGGCATGAAGTCCACCATTAAGTTGCATCTAAAGTTTAGCTTCTAATGGTCAAACCTCTTTACGCACAAAATTGCTCCCAATTTTCTCTAAGTTTCTCCAACCCAGCAATAAATCCAGCTCTATTCTCACAAGTATCTTGCATTTCCTTTGCTCCCTACAGCACACGCTAACCCTACCTCCAAAATATGCTGCTTCATTGCTTTGGAATGCCCTATGAGAGATCTCTGCTTTTAGGTTGAAGGGGAAAAGATTTAATAGGAATCTGAGAGGTAACCTTTTCACACAAAGGGTGGTGGGTGTATGGAATGAGCTGGCAGAGGAGGTAGTTGAGGCTGGGACTATCCCAATGTTTAAGAAACAGTTAGACGGGTACATGGATTGGACAGGTTTGGAGGGATATGGGCCACACACGGGCATGTGGGACTAGTGTAGCTGGGACATGTTGGTCGGTGTGGACAAGTTGGGCTGAAGGGCCTGTTTCCACACTGTATCACTCTATGACTCTTCCCTGTAGTTTGTTGAGGAATGGGTGACGTTTCGGGTTGTGGCCCTTCTTCAGACTCGAACATGAAACATCACTCATTCCTTCTCTCCAGAGATGCTGCCTGTCCCGTTGAGTTCCTCCAGCATTTTGTGCCTATCTTTGGTTTAAACCAGCATCTGCAGCTCCTTCATGTGCCTAACATGTGGGTCACCTGTACACAGACAGAATGTGAGGTTGTGATGATAAAGAGGATATCCAGGGGATATGAAGGAACTGAGAGAGCTGGTGTGAACATGTTAGATGCTTCCTCTGACGAGGAGGCTAGAAGCAGGGAGCACAGTTTCAGATATGTGGCGGACAATTTGGAAGTGAGGTGGGAAAACATTTATTCACACAAAGGGTGGTGATCATTTAAAATGCTCTAGCCTACTGGGTTGTGAAAACACCATTATTGAATTCATTCAGCACATTAAGAACTGGACATTCTGGACATTAAGAAATTGTGCGATATAGAAACATAGAAATTAGGTGCAGGAGTAGGCCATTCGGCCCTTCGAGCCTATTCTATTCTATTCTACATTTTCCTTGATATCATCTCCTTTTTATTTTTTATTTTTTATTAGAAGTTAATACAGTACAAAACAATACAGTGGTACCTAATTTTAGGTGCCAACTATGTCATAACGTAATACATTCTATGTACAACCTCTAGTTTTATGTTTTTCATAGAATCATAGAATCATAGAAATTAGGTGCAGGAGTAGGCCATTCGGCCCTTCGAGCCTGCACCACCATTCAATATGATCATGGCTGATCATCCAACTCAGTATCCCGTACCTGCCTTCTCTCCATACCCTCTGATCCCCTTAGCCACAAGGGCCACATCTAACTCCCTCTTAAATATAGCCAATGAACTGGCCTCAACTACCCTCTGTGGCAGAGAGTTCCAGAGACCCACCACTCTCTGTGTGAAAAAAGTCCTTCTCATCTCGGCCCTAAAGGATTTCCCCCTTATCCTTAAGCTGTGCCCCCTTGTCCTGGACCTCCCCAACATCGGGAACAATCTTCCTGCATCTAGCCTGTCCAACCCCTTAAGAATTTTGTAAGTTTCTATAAGATTCCCTCTCAATCTCCTAAATTCTAGAGAGTATAAACCAAGTCTCCCCAGTCTTTCTTCATAAGACAGTCCTGACATCCCAGGAATCAGTCTGGTATGATGACAGTGCTGGGAATTGGTGTTGAAGGAGTAGATCAGCCATGAACTAATTGAGATCCCGACCTCATTGAGGTCCCAACCATCAGCCATGGCCTCATCACGGGGTAAATGGAGGAGGACTGGCCAAATGGTGTGCCTTCCACCACAGCGCTGAATGCTGTGGTGGATGTTTGTGTTAAATTTTTTTATTGTGTTTTTGTGTGTTATTTAACATTGTACCGCAGCTCTCAAATTCATTTCACGCGCACTTTATATGCAAGTGGCGAATAAAACTAATATTGATTGATATTGATATTGAACGGCAGAACAAGCTTGAGGAACTAAATGGACTTCTCCAGGTGATATTTATTAGTTTTCACTCTTCATTAAAACAATTATACCTCTTTTTGCCGACAATTGTGGGAGTTATTTCCAGCCTCCAATACACCGTATGCATTGTGTTAGTGGCTGGAAATTAGACTGAATTCTGTAATGGTAACTCGTCAAATAATCTGGTGAGGGATTTAGAAGATTATTCAGATTAAAATCATTTTGCCTAAACCCTTTTGGAAAAGCATGAATGTTTAGTTTGCCAGAGGCAACGGTTGAGATCCCTTCCACAAACTCATGGCATCCCATGGTGTTTCACAGATAATGAAGACCCTTTGAAAAGTAATTGTGCTTGTAACATACAAAACAGATCATCACATTAACACACAGCTAACACCCCCCAAACACACAAGGACAACGACAGTCTATAAGAGAACTCAACCACCTTCTAATAAGTGCTGATCTCATTAGCAATCAATGCCCAAGCTCCAAACGAGGCCAACATGAAAGTCAAACTAGTCAAGAGTCAAGAGAGTTTTATTGTCATGTCTTCCAGATAGGACAATGAAATTCTTAAGGGCCTGTCCCACCAGCATGCAACTCTATGCGATGAGCGCAACCTAACGTGGTCGCTTCAGCCGTTCGGCGTCGCGGGGCCGGTCCCATTTCGATCGCCGGAGCCGTGCGGAGTTGTGCGGAGTGCGTTCCGACATTGCGCGGGGCTCCGAAAAACTGACTATGTTCAAAAATTCCACGTGGCAACAGCTTGTCGGCTCGCAGTCGCCTCAACGCAATACACACCGTCTCGACGTCGTGCCTCCGTGACCCTCTCTGTAGGTTCCTCCGTGACCCTCTCTGTGTGTGGCTCCGTGGCCCTCTCTGTGTGTGCCTCTGTGCCCCTCTCTGTGTGCCCCTCTCTGTCCTGGCGAACTTACCTTTAAGACTTCGCTCCAAGTTCGCCTCACTTTGCCGCGTTGCGCCACTCACCGGACCTCCGCGTGGCCCTCTCTGCCGGTTTGGTCGTGCCTCTCTCTGCCGGTTTGGTCGTGCCTGCCGCATGCAGGCGCATGCTGCTGGGAACGGCCCTGTACAGGGATCACCCGACCTCCGCGTGACCCCCGCTTCTAGTTTGATTGCGCTCATTGCATGGAGTCGGATGCTGGTAGGACAGGCCCTTTACTTGCTGCAGCACAACAGAATATGTAAACATAATACAAAACGGAAGATAGAAGTTCAGTGTGTCTATAGATCATAGACCATATATACACAATAAATAAACAGATATAGTGCAATAATAATAATGGACTGTGATTGTTCAGAACTTATTTGTTGTTGTGTTTAATAGCCTGATGGCTGTGGGGAAGTAACTGTTCTTGAACCAGGAAGTTACAGATTTCAGGCTCCTGTACCTTCTTCCCGATGACAATGGTGAAATGGGTGCGCGACCAGGATGGTGTGGGTCTTTGATGATGTTGGCAGCCTTTTCACCAAATCTGGCCAATGCTTCATTCCTGGGACTTCATCCCTGTTTCCCATTAATCTTGTAGTTCAGGTGTCCAGTTATTCCTTCAGTCTGAGATCAAGGAAAACTGTCCTTATCTGTATCACCCAGGGATACCAACTCACAAGAGTTACTCATGCTGATACTGTGAATGAGCAGAATAAAAATTAAAGAGAGGTGGGGAAACTTAATGTTTTTTCCATGTTTTTTTGTTAATTAGAAATCCATGTATTCTAAGGCATATTAAGGGGAAGGAGGTATTGGGTTTCTTGCAGAACATTAAGGGTTAAGTGCCCAGGGCCTGATGGGATTGATCCTAGGAAAGTGAAGGAGACAAGGCAGGAGTCTGCTGGGGACTTGGCTGAGATCTATGTATTTTAAGAAGACTCCGCTTCTTCGAGGTCTGCAGTGAGATGCTACAGATGTCCTACCAATTAATGGTAGCCAGTGCCATCTTCTTCACTGTCGTTTGTTGGGGCAGCAGGGCGAAGGCCGCGGACGCCAACAGGGTTAGCAAACTCATCAGGAATCTCATCACCTGCACCTCCTCCAACCTCATCTACTGCATTCGTTGCTCCAGATGCCAGCTGATCTACATCGGTGAGACCAAGCAGAGGCTGCGCGATCGTTTCGCCGAACACCTCCGCTCGGCCCGCAATAACCAACCCGACCTCCCGGTGGCTCAGCACTTCAACTCCCCCTCCCATTCCGTATCCGACCTCTCGGTCCTGGGCCTCCTCCATGGCCAGAGTGAGCAACACCGCAAGTTGGAGGAACAGCACCTCATTTTCCGCTTGGGGAGTCTGCATCCTCTGGGCTTAAACATTGAATTTTTCAATTCTGTTAACCCAGACTGCCTTCTCCCCTTCCCACCTCCCCCTCAGCCCTCGGGCCCTGGCATTCCCTCTCTCTCTATCTCTCCCCCACCCAAGTCGCACTAGCTTCTCATTTTCACACTACAAACAGCTTACAATGGCCTGTTTCCTTTATCATCGATACTTTTTTGCATATCTTTCATTCATTGTTCTTTATCTCTCCACATCACCGTCTATATCTCTCGTTTCCCTGATCCCTGACCAGTCTGAAGAAGGGTCTCGACCCGAAACGTCGCCTATCTCCTTCGCTCCTTAGATGCTGCTGCACCCGCTGAGTTCCTCCAGCTTTTTGTGTAACCCTCGATTCTCCAGCATCTGCAGTTCCTTCTTTAAAACTCATCAGGAAGGCTGACTCCATCCTGGGAGGTGGTCTGGGAGGGGAGGATGCTCCTCAAACATCTTGAACAATACAGTCCCCCCCCCCCCACCCCATCCCATCACACACAGATCAACCTGAGGAGCACCTTCAGCAACAAACTGGATGCATTACAAAACGCCACAGGAGATCCTTTTTCCCTGTGGCTATCAAACTGTACAACTCCTCCCCCTTCTGTCGTGGGGTAGACTGACTCCCCCCTTACCCCCCACCCCCAGCCCCTTCCCAGACTTTGCACATCCCCAAGCCTTTCCACTCGTCACTTTAATTTCATGTTTCATTTATCTTCTGTTTCATGGCTATTGGCAGATCAATTTCCCTCTTGGGATAAATAAAGTTCTATCGTATGCTCTTTAGCCACAAGTAAGCTCCCAGAAGATTTGAATATAGCCGATGGTGTTTTTTGTTGTTTAAAAAGGCAACCAGGATAATCCAGCAAATTACAGGAGCCTTTATAACAGTTGTAGGGAAATGATGTAAGAAGAGTCTTTGGGACAGCGATGACTTGCATTTGGAAAAGCATGGACTCTTAAGGGATAGTCAGCAGTTATGTCTCATGAATGTTGAGCTCTTTTTAGCAGGTAACGAAGATGGTTAATAAGGATAGATCATGGTATCTTGTTTACATGGCATGCTGTCTTCAGTAAAGGGCCTGTCCCACCAGCATGCAACTCTATGCGATGAGCGCGACCTAACGTGGTCGCTTGAGCCGTCCGGCGTCGCGGGGCCGGTCCCACTTCGATCGCCGGAGCCGTGCGGAATTGTGCGAAGTTCGTCCTGACATCGCGCGGGGCTCCAAAAAACTGACTATGTTCAAAAATTCCGCGCGGCAACGGCTTGTCGGCTCGCAGTCGCCTCGACGCATTACACACCGCCTCGACATCGTGCCTCCGTGAACCTATCTGTAGTTGCCTCCGTGACCCTCTATGTGTGTGGCTCCGTGGCCCTCTGTGTGTGTGTGTGTCTCTGTGCCCCTCTCTGTGTGCCCATCTTTGTCCTGATGAACTTACCTTAGACTTCGCTCCAAGTTCGCCTCACTTTGCGCCGCGTTGCGCCACTCACCCGACCTCCGCGCGGCCCCTGCTGCCGGTTTGGTCACGCTTGCTGCATGCAGGCGCATGCTGGTGGGAACGGCCCTGTACAGGGGATCACCCAAACTCTGCGCGGCCCCCGCTTCTAGTTTGATCGCGCTCATCGCATAGAGTTGCATGCTTGTAGGACAGGCCCTTAAAGCATTTCATTATGGTTGGAATGAGAAGGTGAAACCATATGGGATCCATGGTGACGGTAGGCTGGAGGCAAAATTGGCTGAGCAATAGAAGACACGGGATACTGGTGGAGGGATGTGGTTTTTCTGACCAGATGTCTGTTTCCAATGGTCTTCTGGCAGGATCTGTGCTGGGATCATTAATATATATATGTTTTGTGATGTATAGTACAAGATTTTGACAAAGATAGAGGTGGTCCGATTAGCAAATTTACAGACAATATTAAAATTGTTGAAATTTGCAAATAATGATGGAGGCTGTCAAAGGCTATAGCAGGATATGGGTCGGCTAATAGTTTGTGGAGAAATGGTAGAGAAAGAGTGTAATCGGGCAAGGATGGGATGGTGGATTTTGGATGGTCAAATGCATGAGGAATGTCTCTAGTAAATGCCAAGGCCCATAAGAGCATTGATTGACTAATTTAGTGTTTTTTTAAAGTTTAGAGATACAGTACGGAAACAGGGTCCGGGCCAACCAGCAATCCCCACATATTAACACCATCTATAGGGACACCAATTAGGGACAATTATTTAAAATTTACATTTACCAAGCCAATTAACCCACATACCTGTACGGCTTTGGAGTGTGGGGAAAAAAACAAAGATCTCGAAGAAAACCCACGCAGGCTCTGTACAAACTCTGTACAGACAGCGCCCGTGGTCAGGACTGAACCCGGGTCTCCAGTGCCGCGTGCACTGTAAGGCAGCAACTCTACCGCCACACCACTGTGCCGCCCTTAGATCCAACCCTTTGATAGATGGTTGCAGCATGGAAACAGGCCCTTCGGCCCGCACTAGTTATATGTTATCCCATTTTTGCATCCACTTCCTACCCGCAAGGGGCGATTTATCCCATCCTCACCACTTTCTACAGGGGCACCATAGAGAGTATTTTGACCAGCTGTATCTCTGTCTGGTTTGGGGACTGTAAAGCCTCCGACTGGAAGACTGTGCAGAGTGGTGAGGACAGCAGAAAAAAATCATCGGGACCTCGCTCCCCTCAATCGGGGATATTGCGACCAAACGTTGCGTGTCTAAGGCCAGCAGTATTATAAAAGACCCCACACATCTCCATCATGGACTGTTCACTCTGCTGCCCTCGGGCAAAATATATCGTAGCATAAGGAGCAGAACATCAAGGTTCTGCAACAGCTTCTTCCCATGAGCCATCAGACTCCTGAATGCCATGTAATGGGCTGCCACCATTGTCTATTTATCCTTTTATCCTTTTCATCCATTTTATCCATGTTTATCCTTCTGTTAATTATCGTGTTGCACAGGGAGCCAAATGCAACGGAATTTCGGTTTGGAACTGCATATATCAATGTATTTCTAAATGACAATAACGTTTGTTTGACTTGACTTGACTTGACTTTATCGAGGCCAATAAACCTACAAACCCGCACATTTTTGGGATGAGGGGGAAACATTGAGGAAACCCACGGTTACAGGAAGAACTAGACACGGGCAGCATCGAACCCAGGTGTCTGGTATCGTGAGACAGCTGCTCTACCAACTGCATGCCTTTTCCTGGTGATCCTGGTGATCCTGGTGCTGTAGCCCCATAGCTCCCGCAAAGTGTCTAATCAAGTGGATAGGGGAAAGAAGGCGTACAGTGCGGTTGCCTTTGGCAGGAGAGGGGTATTGAGTATCAAAGTTGGCACGCCATGTTGCAGCTATAAAAAACTTTGGTTAGGCCATATTTGGAGTATTGTGTGCAGTTCTTGTTGCTGCATAACAGGAAGGATGTGAAGGTTTAGGATAGGGTTCAGTGGGATGTTACTTGAATTGAAGTATTTCAGCTACAAGCAGAAGCTTAGCAAACTGGAATTGTTTTCTCTGGAGCGTCGAAGGTTGATGGGAGACCTGATAGAAGTATATAAAATTATCGGTGGCATGGTAGACTAGAGTCGGAGATTTTTCCAAGGATGGAAATGTTAAATGCCAGAGGGCTTATGTTTGAAGTGTGAGGGGAAAGTTTAGGAGGTTGAGGAGAGAGGTTTTTTACACAGCCTGTGGTAAGTGACATGGCTACACTGTTAGGCGCATTGATGGAAGCAGTTGCTGCAGCAACATTTGATGATGCTATGGCACGGATGCACAGAGGAAGATTTACTGTCTTACAGCACCGAATACCTGGGTTAGTTCAAGACTACGGGTGCTTGTCTGAATGGAGTATGTACAGTGGCTTGCAAAAGTTTTCATACCCCTTGAACTATTCCACATTTTGTCACGTTACAACCACAAATGTATTTCATACAACAACAAACATAAATGTATTTTATTGGGATTTTATGTGATAGACCAACACAAAGTGGTGCATAATTGTGAAGTGGAAGGAAAATGATACATGGTTTCCAAATTTTATTACAAATAAAAACTGAAAAGTGGGGCGTGCAAAAGTATTCAGCCCACCTGAGTCAATACTTTGTAGAACCACCTTTCGCTGCAATTACAGCTGCAAGTCTTTTGGGGTATGTCTCTACCAGCTTTGCACATCTAGAGACTGAAATTTTTGCCCATTCTTCTTTGCAAAATAGCTGAAGCTCAGTCAGATTGGATG
Source organism: Raja brachyura (assembly GCA_963514005.1). The sequence continues at coordinate 8,050,663 of OY740784.1, forward strand.
GAGAGCGTCTGTGAACAGCAATTTTCAAGTCTTGCCTGAGATTCTTAATTAAATTTAGGTCTGGACTTTGACTGGGCCATTCTAACACATGAATATGCTTTGATCTAAACCATTCCATTGTAGCTCTGGCTGTCTGTTTAGGGTCGTTGTCCTGCTGGAAGGTGAACCTCCGCCCCAGTGTCAAGTCTTTTGCAGACTCTAACAGGTTTTCTTCCAAGATTGCCCTGTATTTGGCTCCATCCATCTTCCCATCAACTCTGACAGCTTCCCTGTCCCTGCTGAAGAAAAGCATCCCCACAGCATGATGCTGCCACCACTATGTTTCACAGTGGGGATGGTGTGTTCAGGGTGATGTGCAGTGTTAGTTTTTCGCCACACATAGTGTTTTGCATTTAGGCCAAAAACTTCAATTTTGGTCTCATCAGACCAGAGCACCTTCCTCCACATGTTTGCTGTGTCCCCCACATGGCTTGTGGCAAACTGCAAACGGGACATCTTATGGCTTTGTTTCAACAGTGACTTTCTTCTTGCCACTCTTCCATAAAGGCCCGATTTGTGGAGTGCACGACTAATAGTTGTCCTGTGGACAGATTCTCCCACCTGAGCTGTGGATCTCTGCAGCTCCTCCAGAGTTACCATGGGCCTCTTGGCTGCTTCTCTGATCAATGCTCTCCTTGCCCGGCCTGTCAGTTTAGGTGGACGGCCATGTCTTGGTAGGTTTGCAGTTGTGCCATACTCTTTCCATTTTCGGATGATGGATTGAACAGTGCTCGTGAGATGTTCAAAACTTGGGATATTTTTTATAACCTAACCCTGCTTTAAACTTCTCCACAACTTTATCCCTGATCTGTCTGGTGTGTTCCTTGGGCTTCATGATGCTGTTTGTTCACTAATGTTCTCTAACAAACCTCTGTGGCCTTCACAGAACAGCTGTATTTATACTGAGATTAGATTACACACAAGTGGACTCTATTTACTATTTAGGTGACTTCTGAAGGCAATTGGTTGCACTGGATTTTATTTAGGGGTATCAGAGTAACGGGGGCTGAATACTTTCGCACACCACACTTTTCAGTTTTTTATTTGTAAAAAAATGTGAAAATCATGTATCATTTTCCTTCCACTTCACAATTATGCGCCACTTTGTGTTGGTCAATCACGTAAAATCCCAACAAAATACATTTACGTTTGTGGTTGTAACGTGACAAAATGTGGAAAAGTTCAAGGGGTATGAAAACTTTTGCAAACAACTGTATGTTCTCCCTATGTACTGCGTGGTTTTCTTCGGGTGCTCTGGTTTCCTCCCACACTTCAAAGACGTATAGGTTTGTAAGTGAATTAGCGGTAAAATTTCCCCTCGCATGTAGGATGGTGTTAGTGTGCGAGGATCGCTGGTCAGCGTGGAATCCGTGGGCCGAAGGGCTTGTTTCCGTGCTGTATCCCTAAACTAAACTGACTGAAGATGACTGAACTTTATTGCCTTGCCTCACAGTGGGAAACGTTGATTCCGCTGTGTGGGGATGTTCCTGTTAAATTCTATCCTGTGTTGTGTTCTGTTTATTCTGTCTGGTATGTCTGTCTGGTAACTCAAATTTCACTGCACCAATTGGTGCAAGTGACAATAAATGTAAACTTGAACTAAACTAAACTAAACTAATCGTATAAGAAGGAAGCTGCAAAAATCGAAGGTAGACACAAAATGCTGAAGAAACTCAGCGGGTGAGGCAGCATCAATGCACCCTGGGTCTCTCCGTAGATGCTGCCTCTCCCGCTTAGTTTCTCCAGCATTTTGTGTCTATCAAATTAATCAATCAGACAGACATGCAAACCAATAGGAAACAGATACAGACCTTGTTCAGGTAGATTGGATTAGTTTATAGACAATAGACAATAGGTGCAGGAGTAGGCCATTCGGCCCTTTGAGCCAGCACCGCCATTCAATGTGATCATGGCTGATCATCCCCAATCAGTACCCCGTTCCTGCCTTCTCCCCATATCCCCTGACTCCGCTATTTAAGAGCCCTATCTAGCTCTCTCTTGAAAGCATCCAGAGAACCTGCCTCCACCGCCCTCTGAGGTAGAGAATTTCACACTCACAACTCTCTGTGAGAAAAAGTGTTTCCTCGTCTCCGTTTAGATTGATATAATGTTTAGTGTCGAGATTACGGTCTGCAGTACCTGTACCTGTGCTGTCCTATCTGATGTTCAAGGTACTAGGTTGACATGAAGCATGGCATTTCAGATTGGCACAGTGGTATAGCAGCAGAGTTGCTGCCTTACAGCGCCTGCAGCGCAAGAAACCAGGTTCGATCCCGACCACGGGTGCTGTCTGTACGGAGTCTGTACGTTCTCCCCTTGGGTTTTCTCTGAGATAGTGCGGTTTCTTCGCACATTCCAAAGACATACAGGTTTGTAGGTTAATTGACTTGGTATACGTGTAAATTGTCCCTAGTGTGTGTCGGATAATGTTAATGTGCGGGGATCGCTGGTCGGCACAGACTCGGTGGGCCGAAGGGCCAGTTTCCGCGCTGTATCTGCAAACTAAAAAAATTACTGTAGGCCTAAATATCCTTCAATGTTAATTAAAATAAGATAATGAAACTTGCTCCCTTCTCCCATTTTATAAATATGATTATTCAAAGAATAGAATGTGCAATTCACCTTGCCATTTGTGCAGTATTAATGAAATGTTCTCGGCTCCAAATGTATTAAATACACAAACGAGTGACACTCAACAAATGATTTTATAATCATGGGGATATAAATTCTATATAAAAGGCAAATTAGTCCCAGTAATGACATCAGTAATGATAAGGTTCGTGAACCCTGGGAGAATCTCTGCCAACAGAGATATCATTCGCCCTCTATCATGTTGAAGCAAGTGCCCCAAAAACGATCTTCCTTACATAATATATGTAAAACTCCCTCAAATACAAATTCTGTTCATATTTGAAAAGCTTATTTATGTAATTATTACTTTTAAAGTGATAATTAAACCTCTACTTCAAAAAAATATTTCATTGCTAATGAGCAGATGTGATATAACTCGAATACCTGTATATTTATAGTTACATTGGCTAAAAGTAACAATTCACTGAGTATAAATGTTAAAGATAATTTACTTCAACACTTGTTCTATTAAATATACATCAGCAGTGGGGAACATATAATAATCAGTCATAGAATCATAGAGCACAGAATCAGGCCCTTCAGCCCACTATGTCCATAGTGACTATTGAGACTTATTCACTGGATGTATTCATAATCATAATAAACATAATCATAATAATACTTTATTAGCCAAGTGTGTTTTGCACCATACGAGGAATTTGATTTGCCATACAGTCATACCTTTAAAAAGCAACAAAACTCACAAAATACATTTTAACATGATCATCCACCTCAGTGACTCCTCCACATTCCTCACTGTGATGGAAGGCGAAAAGAAATTCAATCTCTTCCCTTCTTTGTTCCCCCGTGGTTGTTGGCCTCGAGCCCTCCGTTGACGGGACGATCTTGGCTCCCGTAGCTGGCGGTCGGGCCCTCCGTGTCGGGGCGATCAAGCTCCTACATCGGGGGGATGTCAGCTCCCTCCGCCGGGCGATCGAACCCCGGGTCCGTCTGGTCGAACCTCCTGCAACTTTGGAGCATCCAGACATGGTCTCTACTTTCAAGAGAGAGTTAGATTTAGCTCTTAGGGCTAACGGAATCAAGGGATATGGGGAAAAAGCAGGAACTGGGTACTGATTTTGGATGATCAGCCACGATCATATTGAATGGCTGTGCTGGCTCGAAGGGCTGAATGACCTACCCCTGCACCTATTTTCTATGTTTCTATGTTTCTATAAGTACCCATCAAAACTAAACTGATTTTCCTGAACTTGGTACAGTTCCTCTGCTACCACAACTGTGGACTCTGGATTCCAACCACCCTCTAGTTGAATGAGCTTTGTCTTCAATCCCTAAACACTGCTCCCTGGTGCCATGCCGTTCATTACATATGTCCAAGTCTGTGTTAAATACAGTAAGTGGATCTTCACATATATAGTCTGGACCTGACTGTCTGACACTCCCATAAATCAACAATAGCTTATTCTCCTGGCCCTAACGTGACCAGTTTTAGACTTGCCCTTCTGATTAAAGGAGCCACGTGTTGGGCCATCCTTCTGTGACGTGGCCCAATGGATTGAAGCAGGATCTCAACCCGGAACATCAAGCGTCCCTCTGCCTCCACAGATATTGCATGACCAGCTGAGTTCCTTTAGTCATCTGTGTTTTGTTCCAGTTGAATGATGCCTGGCACTCAATTTCCGACACCGGGTGCCTGGACAGCTGCTACATGATGCTGGCTTTGGAATGACGACTGATTCAGGTTGTAGGGAAAGGCCATTGAGTTCAAACCTCCTGGGTCGCATGCTGCCAAGGTGAGTAAAGGGGTTGTCCCACTGCGGCGAGCTAATCTGTGAGTTTAGACGGGTTTGCCCTCGACTCAAACTCGCAGCATGGTCGACACATGGTCCTAGGAGATCCTATGAGGTCACGGGAACTCTCCTTCATACTTGAGGGAAGTTCCCGCATACTCGTGGCCTCAGCTAGGTCACGGAATATTTTTCAGCATGTTGAAAATTTTTCTGCAAGTAAAAATTGGTCGGCATGGTCCTTTTTAACTCATAGTGCAGTGGAGTGGGGTCACTATTTAGTTACTGGCAGTTGATGGCAGCCGTAGACAATCTCTTTCGCTGACCAGGCATTTTAATTGGCTCATTGGAGTTTTCATGACCAAGGAAAACCAACTGGTCGGTAAAATACCCGCTAAACTTAAAAAAATTGTTAAAGGTCTGACTTCTTAAAAGTGACTCCCTCCCCCTTCTCTCCCCTTCTCTCCCCTTCTCTCTACTTCTCTCCCCCCCTCCGCGCTCTCTAAAGGACTTACCATACACTGTGCAGCCGTCTTTTTCCTTCCTCTTCATCGCGGTTGTGAATTTCTCGCAGAGCTCCCCTGCTTTCCCTGGCCCCCGCCTTTGCGATGTGTTTGTGTGTGTGTGTGTGCAGTCGGTCGATCCAGCTCGCAGTTTCATCGCTGACGGTCGATCCAGCTCGAGGTTTTCCAGGCGAGTGCCCTCGACCTTGAAGGACGAAGACACTCTTCTGAACTCGCGGATTAGGTCACCTCAATGGGACAGCCTCTTAACCACGTTGATATATACTTTTATAATATTAATATATAGAACATAGAATATGGAACGGTATTGTACAAGAACAGACCCAAAGGCAAACAATGCCTTTGCCATTAAAACAGATTGGACTATTACTATTAATATGTCAGTTTTACGTCTAATGTTAGCTGGAGAGCCAGTTCCCTATCCTCAATTCATTGATCTGTCTGCCTGTACATCAGCTACAGCCAGTTCATCTTTTATTTGTTTTTTGGCATGGATGACATCTTTAGTATAGTTTAGTTCAGAGACACAGTGCGGAAACAGGCCCTTCGGCCCAACATGTCCACACCAACCAGCGATCCCCGCACATTAATACTATCCTAGGGACGATTTTTTACTATTTACGCACCAAGCCAATTTACCTACAACCCTTTACGTCTTTGGAGTTTGGGAGGAAACTGAAGATCTCAGAGAAAACCCACGCGGTCACGGGGAGAACATGCAAACTCGTACAAACTCGAACGTACAGACATCACCCGCAGTCGGGATCGAACCTGGGTCTCCGGTGCTGTAAGCGCTGTAAGGCAATAACTCTACCGCTGCGCCATTGTGTCGCCCTTCTGTAAGGTTGTCTGGGACAACAATCTGTAAGGTTGTATTTGATAGCCATCTGAACTTGCTCTGAATTGCATCAACCGGGCAGTTATTTGCTCATCATTGTAGCAACCATTACAACTAAATGTCATTCCTGCACTTGCAGATGGTTGGACAGAGGCTAGAGATGTGTGAGGTGTGAGATAAGGATTGAAGAGGTGTGAAATGTGAAGCCAGTGGAGGGAATAGGACAGAAGGGGAGAGGAGATGTTCCCTCTTGGGTAGCTTAAGGGCCTGTCCCACCAGCATGCAACTCCATGCGATGAGCGCGACCTAACGTGGTCGCTTGATCCGTCCGGCGTCGCGGGGCCGGTCCCACTTCGATCGCCGGAGCCGTGCAGAATTGTGCGGAGTTCGTCCCGACATCGCGCGGGGCTCCGAAAAACTGACTATGTTCAAAAATTCCGCACGGCAACAACTTGTCGGCTCGCAGTCGCCTCGACGCATTACACACCGCCCCGACATCGTGCCTCCATGAACCTATCTGTAGGTACCTCCGTGACCCTCTATGTGTGTGGCTCCGTGGCCCTCGGTGTGTCTGCCTCTGTGCCCCTCTCTGTGCGCCCCTCTCTGTCTTGGTGAACTTACCTTAAGACTTCGCTCCAAGTTCGCCTCACTTTGCGCCGCGTTGCGCCACTCACCCGACCTCCACGCGGCCCTCGCTGCCGGTTTGGTCGCGCTTGCTGCATGCAGGCGCATGCTGGTGGGAACGGCCCTGTACAGGGGATCACCCGACCTCCGCGCGGCCCCCGCTTCTAGTTTGATCGCACTCATTGCATGGAGTCGGATGCTGGTAGGACAGACCCTTTACAACCCAACAGTACGAACATTGAATTCTACAATTTTAGATAGCTAACCTGCACACCCAACTCATCTTTTCCCCTCCCTTCCCCTTTCCCCCCCTCTCTTCCCTATGCCCCACCTGGATGTGCACTAATATTACCCATTCCCTGTCCCCTGCCATCAATATTCTTCCTCATTTGTTAAGTCTAAATTCCACTTATCTCAAGGAAAATGCATTCTTAACTTCTTCATATCTTGAAAACTCTCTTCCCCCTTTCTCCACAAACCCATGAAAAACACATTGTATTTATGGAAACTTGCCTGCAGAGACTGGGCATTATAAGCCTGAATCTTTGCCACAACTTCAGTAAGGTTCTGAGATGATATCACTCTACAACAGTGACCCGTTCAATACTCCAGTGAATGCATTCTGTGACAAATAAAATGTAAACTACTTCTTTGATTGATCAATATTAGCCTTTGCCCAAATCTCATTGCTGGAGGGCGTTTACCTTTCCTTTCCAGACTGAGATCTCTGTCTTCAGTTTAGTACTTTGAGCCTGCAAATAGTTAAAATATGCAATGATATAATTACCGCACATGGATAGCCAAGTTGCCAATTGTTCAGCAGGCAGGATTTGCAAGCGTGTGGGTAAACATGTGGCCTGGATGTGGGACGGAGCTGGGGAAATGGGCAACGCATCAGGGGACTGGCTCCAATCTGCCCACTTCCACAATTCACCCGAGGACCCGAGGCTACACGCAGCACGACCACACTGGGAGAGGAGAGGCAGGTTGGCACTCTCAATGGGCCAGAACTTGCTGCCAGCAGGAAGAAGCCACCCCCTCGCCTCCACTGTCGTGTTGGAAAAGTACTGGAAGTACTAGCATGCATTTTTGCAGATCTGACATGAAATTGTTGGTGAAGTGTCTCCCCGGATTCTAAATGGCAATGTACAAAACTCGGATAGACAAGAACCCGCCCATCCATATAAACCAACTGAATGATCGTTGACAGCTGACAAAGCCAGACATCTTTCCCCAACCCATTGGCTCCCAAAATTTGACAGGTCTTTAAATATATCTAAGTATCCCAGAAATTCAAAAGTTATTGAAAGTTACTTAGTATTATGATTTCACAAAGTAATGAACATACAAAAGTTGAAAAGTCTCTTGATATTGTTTTCCAACACATCTAATCAGTGTGAAACTTCAAAGCAAACGTCAGTGATTCAAGGTTGTAAATCACCTTCTCCTTCAGGACCACACAACAAAGAAGGCTTCCTATAAGGCCTGTCCCACTTGGGCATCATTCGCGCTTCAGGCAGATGGCGTGCGAAGATTTTGTGCATCCCAAAATACATGGACGCCGCGCACGACCGCACGTCACTGCCTATGTCACTACGCTCGCGTAATGCGCACCATACGCGCATCACATGCGTCGTGACGTGTAAATGATGACGCGAAAATGACGCGCAAATGACGCCCAAGTGGGACAGGGCCTTATATCTGCACCACAGCTGGGGAGGCAGCAGGCTTGTGCCATGGCACTGAACACAGTATTAAGAGCCTGTCCTACCAGCATCCGACTCCATGCGATAAGCGCGACCAAACCGGCAGCGAGGGCCGCGCGGAGGTCGGGTGAGTGGCGCAACGCGGCGCAAAGTGAGGCGAACTTGGAGCGAAGTCTTAAGGTAAGTTCGCCAGGACAGAGAGGGGCACACAGAGAGGGGCACAGAGGCACACACACAGAGGGCCACGGAGCCACACACAGAGAGGGTCACGGAGCCACCTACAGATAGGTTCACGGAGGCACGACGTCGGGGCAGTGTGTAATGCGTCGAGGCGACTGCGAGCCGACAAGCCATTGCCGCGCGGAATTTTTGAACATAGTCAGTTTTCGGAGCCCCGCGCGATGTCGGGACGAACTCCGTACAATTCCGTACGGCTCCGGCGATCGAAGTGGGACCGGCCCCGCGACGCCAGACGGCTCAAGCGACCACGTTAGGTCGCGCTCATCGCATGGAGTTGCATGCTGGTGGGACAGGCCCTTTTGAGTTCAAGGTCAGAGCACAATGGGGAAATCACCAGCAGAACCTGGTCAGCAAGTTCAGCACTCCTGCGTTTCTGGGGGCATTACAGATGGTGCCAACTCGTTCTGTGCCAACTCGTGTAGGTTTTACACCAACATCACTCAATTAGAGGATTATTAACAGAGCCTTGGCAATATAACAATGCGAGTAGTAGTTACTGGGCATCCTGGCTCATTCAGAAAATGAGAAAATCTCCTGTATTCAGACACATTTGTATAAGTTTTGGGGGAATGAGTTTAGTTAGAGTCATAGTCAAAGAGCATGGAAATAGTGCTCTTTGGCCCATTGAGTCTCAGCTGACTATAAAGCATCTATTTACATTAACCCTACACGCATGAATGAATGAATGAATGAATAAGTTTATGAATTACTAAATATTGGCCTAGTTAGGTACAAGGAATTTGCCTTGGTGCTCCACTCGCAAGTGACAACATGACATACAGTGACAGTTATGAATTACACAAAACATTAAACATTAATAATAAACATTATTGATTAAACATGTGAATTAAATGAAATACCAGAGCAAAAGGAGGCTGCAGATTTTTGGTTGTTGAGTAGAGCTACTACTCGTGGAATAAAGCTGTTTTTATGTCTGGCTGTGACAGCTTTGACAGTCCGGAGTGGCCTTCCAGAGGGAAGTGATTCAAAGAGTTTGTGGCCAGGGTGAGAGGGGTCAGAGGTGATCTTGCCCGCTCGCTTCCTGGCCCTTGCAGTGTACAGTTCATCAATGGAGGGAAGGTTGCAGCCAACAACCTTCTCAGCTGATCCAACAATCCGCTGCAGCCTCCGGATATCGTGCTTGGTGGCTGAACCAAACCAGACCATGATGGAGATGGTGAGGACAGATTCTACGATGGCAGTTTAAAACTAGACCATCATTGCCTGTGGCAGATTGTGCTTCCTCAGCTGCCGCAGGAAGTACATCCTCTGTTGTGCCTTTTCGACTGTGGAGTCGATGGTAGCCCCCCATTTCATGTCCTTGGAGATGATGATTCCAAGGAACTTAAAAGATTTCACAGATGTGACTGTGGTGTTGTTGATGGTGAGTTGGGGGAGGGGAGGGGGAGCTCTCCTAAAATCTACTAGCCACTGTCTTAAGAGCATTGAGCTCCAGGTTGTTACGAAGGCAGCAGGATGCCTGTGGAAATTACTGAATGGTTGCAGCCAATAACCTTCTCAGATGATTCACTGCAGCCTCCAGATGTCGTGCTTGGTGGCTGAGCCAAAACAGACCATGATGGAGAAGGTGAGGACAGACTCTACGATGGCCGTAAAGAATTGGACCATCATTGCCTGTGGCAGATTGTGCTTCCTCAGCTGCCGCAGGAAGTACATCCTCTGTCGTGCCTTTTTGACTGTGGAGTCGATGGTAGCCCCCCCCCCCCCCCCCCCCCACTTAAGGTCCTTGGAGATGATGGTTCCCAGGAACTTAAAATACTCCACAGATGTGACTGTGGTGTTATTGATGGTGAGTGGGGTGAGGGGAGGGAGAGCTCTCCTAAAGTCTACAATCAATTCCACTGTCTTCAGAGCATTGAGCTCTAGGTTGGTGTGATGGCACCAGGAAGCCAGCTGTGACACTTCCTGTCTGTAGGCAGATTCCTCCCCATCCTGGATCAGTCCAATCAGGGTTGTGTCGTCCGCAAACTTGAGAAGCTTGACAGAGGAGTCAGTGGAGGTGCAGTCGTTGTTGTAGAGTATAGGAGAGTACGCAGCCTTGCGGTGCTCCTATGCTGAGGGTTTGCGGGTCTGAGATGTGCTTTCCCAAGCCTCACATGTTGCTTCCTGTCTGTTAGGAAGCTGGTGATCCACCGACAGAGGGGTTCAGGCACAGTCAACTCGGAATGTTTGGAGTGTAGTGGTGTTGAATGCAGAGCTAAAATCCACAGATCTATTGGCCCAATATGCAAACTGCAGAGGGTCCAGCAGGGGGTTCATGATATTTTTCAGCTGGGCCAGCTCAAATCCTTCAAAGGTCTTCATGACTACAGAGGTTAGTGCGGCAGGACAGTAGTCATTAAGACCAGTAATCCTTGCCTTTTTGGGTAAAGGGACTATAGTGGAGACTTTGAAGCAGGCAGGGGCATTACAGTACATCCTAATTTATTCCCTCCAGATACCCATCAGCCTCCCTCCTCACCCCTCCGCAGATTCTACCACTCACCCACACATTAGGGACAAGTTACAGTCACCAGTTCATCTGGCAATCTCACATCTTTGGGATGTTGAGGGAAGGTGGAGCACCTGGAGGACACTCATGTAGTCACAGCGGGAATGAGCACAGCGGAAACGCCACCCAGACAGTGGGGGCGGTTAGGATCACACCCTGGTTTCTGGAGCAGTGAGGCAGCAGCTTCACAGCTAAACCGCTGTCTTCCTACATATTTATTTGCAAATCTTGTGAAGTGAGATTACTTTGGAGATATTTGTACCAATCCAAACGTAAACTCCCAAGCATGTGTACCGGCATCGTACACGCATGTGCCAGCATCCCACACACATGTGGTAGCATTTTTCATGCATGTGCCAGTATCTTATACGCATGTGCCAGCATCTTACACACATGCCAGCATCTTACACGCATGTGTGCCAGCATTTTACATGTGTGTGCACTGGCATCTTACACGCATGTGTACTGGCATCTTAAAAGCATGTGTGCCCGCATCTTACACACATGTGTACTGGCATCTTACATGCATGTTTTGCTGCCATTTTAGACACATGTGTGCCTGCATCTTACACGCATGTTCACTGGAATCTTACACACATGTATGCCAGCATCTTGCACACATGTTGCTGCCGTCTTACATGCATATGTTGCTGCTATCTTACACGCATGTGGTCACCTGCACCATACATGCATGTGTCCCAGCATCGTACACACATATGTTGCTGCCATCTTACACACATGTGTGCCTGCATTTTACACATAAGTGTGGCAGCATCTTACACGCATGCACACTGGCATCTTACACACATGTGCATCTGTATCTTACATGTATGTGCACTGGAATCTTACACACATGTGCGCTGGCATCTTACACACGTGTATGCCAGCATCTTGCACACATGTTGCTGCCGTCTTACATGCATATGTTGCTGCTATCTTACACGCATGTGGTCACCTGCACCATACATGCATGTGTCCCAGCATCGTACACACATATGTTGCTGCCATCTTACACACATGTGTGCCTGCATTTTACACATAAGTGTGGCAGCATCTTACACGCATGCACACTGGCATCTTACACACATGTGCATCTGTATCTTACATGTATGTGCACTGGAATCTTACACACATGTGCGCTGGCATCTTACACACATGTGCACCTGCATCTTACATGCATGTGTGCTGGCATTTTACACACATGTGTGCCTGCATGTTACACACATGTGCACCTGCATCTTACACGCATGTGCGCTGGCATTTTATACACATGTGTGCTGGCATCTTACACTAACACTGATCAATCACACCACCAGCAGACTACATGGGAGAAGGTGTGGTTTGCATGGAATCCAAAATGGATTGATCCTTGCATGGATTCTGGTGTATAAACATAAAATCATTGTTGTATAACCATAGGCACCCCACAGGCCCAGCTGCTTGGTGATGATGGAACATGTATAAAATATGGCTGGGAGAAATTAAAGATCGAAGGCCAGGATCATTCTATGAATCCCACGTAATCGCCAGGTTAATTGAATCACCACCATGCTGTAGTTCTATTCTATGTCTCATCACAGATCTGTTCAGAGCCATTGCAGCCAATGCCCCAGAATAGGTGTGGGTGTGACGTGCTCTGCACTACATTGCTTGGCACAGGAGCAGAAGGACCCAGACATGGGAGGCAGAACTTGCTGCACAATTCCAAGGATCGGGGAGTTGATGTTGGAGACTAAGAACAAACCTCCCTGCCCCATTTGTCCACATTGCTGCATTAGGGTTGCCTGAATCAATGAGCTACGCTTTTCATTTCTCATTTTCCACCATTTTCCATTCAGGTCAATGATCGGATTAAATTGAATGGAGCCACATCCGATACACGAGGTATGTCTGACATGAAACAGAAGAGTACGAAATAAAGTGCGTTCCTTAACACAAGACAACTAGGTTATACCTCTGGGCAAAGTGCTGGGTCCAGAATTCAGATGGCATCCATGGTGGAATTTGCTTCCTTCACCTTCCCACTCCAACTGCTTCACATTGCACATTTGTGACGTCCTTCTTTATACCGGAGACCCAATCGAGTCATATTTCCCGTCATCCAGGGTGCAGTGTGGACAAGAAGACTGGGATTGTATATTATTGTCTTGGCTGGATTAATGAGCCATTTAATTCCCGAACATTCATTGATGCCTACAGTGCTTCACCCTGCAACCCATCCCCATAGCTCCCGACATAAATCACCAACAAAAATATCCTGGCCCAAGTGTTTACTGCTTTCTTTGAATTACATTTTACGTTTCTAATATCAATATTGCAGTGGTAAAGTGTTTGCCACTATGACTAATTTTACTATGAAAATATTAGGGTTTGCTGAATGTGACCAATGGAACTGAGCTAAGGGAGCTCAGGGACATTCAATAATCTAAACATTACCAAAATCATATAAATAAAACTATTCCCTTCATTCATACGACACTTTGGCAATAGGCCTATTCTGATATTAACAGAAAGACTGATTTAAATATAGAACTTGTTTTTGTCACAGATCAACATAAGCATCTTCCGATATCTGTTTTAACCCTGGACTCTTCTGACCATCTGTTCCCAAACACACTTTCCGTATTCGGTTTTGTAAGACTTTAACTACTTCACTTCCGTATTGTGAGCCATTAGTCTATGAAACTTTCTTTTCAGTTTCAAAGATTTCGAATACGTTGCTTTGTCATTTGTACAGCATTGATAGCCACGGGCGAGGTTTAAGACAAGAAAAGTTAGAACGGGTGTCAAGGTTTACAGGGAGAAACTGAAACCGAAAGCAGAATTGATTATTTTTGGAACAATGGAAGCCAGTTTTGAGCTGACTTCGTTCCAAAATAGCTTCCTTAATTATGGCTTAATAATGGCAAAAAAACTTATACTTAAATTCTGGAAAAACGCTCCCACACCAACGATAAAAATGTGGATTTTAAATATGTCCAAAATGTTACACCTCGAAGATATGAGATTCCTCCCAGCAGGCAAATCAGACCACTTCAAAAAGATTTGGTCTCCAGTTATCGAATTATTACAAGCATAGGTTGCAGCACAACTTTGAAAATAAATGGTATCAGGACTTGGAGAGGGGTGTGTAAAGATACGAAGTAAGTATATCCCTTTTATCTTGTTTTACACTCGTATATTTTCTTTTTTTAAATTACATTTTTTAATTAATTAGAAGCAATTACATAATAAAAAAGGTGCGTGTTCATTGTTGACATAATGAAAATCATTTTGTTCTTTGTAAATATACATAATCAGTATTATTTATATTAATGAATGCATAATAATTGTGCTTCTGTATTTTATTTTTCCATTTTTTATAAGGATAGAAAATAGTAGAGAAAGATTAAACAACAAAACATATATATATAAAAAGTTGGGAAAGAATGGAATATTCTACAGATTTTGCATCGTTGGAGATATAACACCTCGAAGATATGAGATTCCTCCTAGCAGGCAATTCAGGCCATTTCCAAATGATTTGGTCTCCATTTATCGAATTATTACAAGCATAGGGTGCAACACAACTTTGAAAGTAAATGGTATCAGGACCTGGAGAGGGGGGTGTAAAGATACGAAGTAGGTACATCCCTTTTATCTTATTTTACTTTCTTATATTTTCTTTCTTCTATTTTTTTCTTTCTTTTCGTTTGGTTTTCTTTTTTATTCTTTCTTGTGTTTTACGCTTCTACGGGTTCTTCCTGATCACTCTCTCACGCACTTACTATCCTAACTAACTCTTTCTATTCTTCTTCGTCTTAAAGTTTAAAATGGGACTTCCGGTGGCGCCATGTTCTAGGGGAGAACAGCGCCAGATCAGCTCCGTAAAAATCGGTTAAAAAAACGGGGTTAAAGGAGGGTGCTAACGCTACTTACCGCAGGAGATCGATTTAAAACGGCTCCGGTGCGATTGAAGGCTGCGTGACGTCATCAGGCGCGCGACTTTGGTAAGAAATTTAAAATGCAGCCCTCCTCCCCTCCCCTGAAGAAAACGGGCGTTAGAAGAGAGGCTGGTGCCACCAAAGCCTCGGGCTCGAGTCTGACTGCCTCCCAAGAAGAAATCTCACAGAGAAAAGTTGAAATGGAAGAATTTAAAAGTTCCATGATGGGTGAGATGAAGAAACTGGTGAAAGAAATAAAAGACCTGAAGAAGGAATATAAAGATGAATTTAAAGACATGAAGAAAGAATATAAGGATGAAATAAAAACTCTTAAAGCGGAGATTCTGGTGTCTCATGAGAAAACTAAAGTGGAATTAACAAAAGAAGTTACCGAGATGGTAAAGAATATAATGAACGAATGGAAAAGAAAGGCGGATGCTGAATTTCAAAACCGAATCTCTGAGGTAAACGACAAGGTTGCTGGGCTGGAACAAATGCTGATTGATAAGATTGATCCTATTATCATCACACTCGACCAACAAAATGACGCAATTAAAGATTTGGCTGATTTTGCTGTAAAAAGTGCCAAGGAAACTGAGAAGTTACTTGCCGAGAATAAACGCCTTTCAGAACTACTCCACAAAATAAATGAGAAATGTATTGATTTGGAAGGTCGACAAAGACGTAAGAATTTGCGAATAGTAGGATTGCCCGAGGGTCGGGAAGGAAATCAGGACCCGCGGAAATTTGCTGCAAAACTCCTAAAGGACATTCTGGATCTGGACCAAGAACCACTGTTGGGCCGTGCCCACAGGGCTTTAAGACGGGCCCCTGGGAGTGGTGCACCACCAAGACAAATGATTGTAAAGGTGGCTTATGATCACGAGTTTGAAGAAATGATGAAGATAATAATAAGAAAGAGGAATCTGAAATATGAAGGAGTTAATATCAGTATCTTCAGAGATTACCCGGCTGAAGTGGCTAAGAGAAGATCTTTATTCTCAGAAACAAGAGGTATTCTTCGGAATATAAAGGATGGAAAGGATCTCAGATATGGTTTGATGTACCCAGCAACATTGAGAGTGACCTACGACAACAAGGAATTCCGTTTTGTTAACCATACCAAAGCACTGGAATTCGCCAGAGGCATACAGAAGAAGGCAGAAGAGGAGGCAGAAGAAGAAGTAAGCGCTGAAGAAGAAGAAGAAGAAGAATGAACTTTTATTACCGACCTGCGGTTATGAATTATTCATTAAGAAAGAGGGGCAATAATGGACATGTTGTTATAGCTTGGTATTAATTAGTAAATTTTTAATTGTCCCCCTAACATAGTATTACCTACTATAATATTAATTATACTAGAAATTAATAACTGGTAATTAGTAATATGAATAATAGAAATATTTACTAAGTACTTAAAGTTAGTACCCCACCCCAATATACATAGTATTATAGACAGGAGCTGGAACACTTAACATCTCTTTTCTTAAAAAAAACAGAAGTCAGTAGATTAATAGCCACGTTAGTGTGGCTTTCACTAATGCACACTACACACTATACCAGTGTAGTTTCTTTTTTTTCTGGGCACCCTGTTAACACCCCTTTCTCTTTTTTTAATTACACTTTGTACTTTTTCTTATATATTAAATATTTGATTCTGCGTTATATATTATATGAATGTAGTTATGAACGATATTGTATAATCGCTCTAAGAAGATATGTATATGGATTACTGAAGATAGAAATTCTCATCGGATTGGCATTTGGGTATACCGCTGGGCTGGAGGGGTCGAGAAGGCTACTCCAAAAAAAACCACCCTAATAGTAAAATGCAAGATATGAATGTGAAGACCGGGGGGGGTGGAATTACCTTCTGTAGTTGGAATGTTAAGGGAATTAATGAACCAATTAAAAGGGGAAAGGTACTAGCACAGTTGAATAGATTGAAATCAGACGTGATCTTCCTCCAAGAGACTCATCTCAAAAGAGATGCTCAATATAGATTAACAGCGAAATGGATTTCCAAGGTATATCACTCTTCATTTACACACAAATCTAGAGGGGTTGCAATAATTATCCGTAAAGGTATACCTTTTAAACAAAATTCTATAATAGAGGACAAAGAGGGTAGATATGTAATAATTACAGGGGAATTATATTCACAGAAAGTAATTTTGGTGAATATATATGCCCCTAATTTTGATAACCCACTATTTTTTAAGAAAATATTTAATAATATTCCTATTTCCACACAATATAATTTAGTTATTGGGGGTGACTTTAATTGCACCTTAGATAGCTACCTAGACAGGTCTTCTACAAAAAGGAAAGTTACCTCTAATTCAAGTAAACTTATAAATTCTTTTATTAATACATCGAATGTTAAGGATATTTGGAGATTAGATAATCCATCCGGACGAGAATACTCGTTTTTTTCGCCCGTACACGGAACTTATTCTAGGATAGATTATTTTTTAATAGATTCAAAATTACTACCTTTTACGTATGACACAAAATATCACAATATTATTATTTCAGATCACGCGCCTCTTACATTTAAGATAAAACTAAAAGATATACTTAATAAAATGACTACTTGGAGATTTAATCCCCAGATATTAAAGGATAAGGACTGTTGTAAACATGTGACGGAACAGATTAAATTATTTTTTGAAACTAATGACAAACCGGAAACTTCACCATCGTTACTCTGGGACACATTTAAAGCATTTATGCGTGGTGCAATAATATCTGCACAGGCTTATCTTAATAAAGAAAATAGAAAGATGGAACAAAAGTTAGAACACGAGATAAAACAACTAGATAGTGAAAATATAAAACGCCCTTCTAAAGAGCTAAGTAACAAAATTGCAATAGCAAAATATAGACTAAATAAAATATATTCTAACCAAGTCATTAAGCTATTTCAACAAACCAAACAAGTGCATTTCGAGTTTGGAGACAAACCACAAAAACTATTAGCAAGACAACTTAGAAAATTAGAGGATGAAAAATTGATACATAGAATTAGATCGGTGGATGGAAATATATTGACGATACCAAAAGATATTAATGACAGATTTCTACAATATTATCAAAATCTTTATTCATCTAAATTAACAGGACAAACAGTGGATATGGAAACATTTCTACAAAAGTGTCAAATTAACAGTTTAGATCAGGAAGGTAGACATTTGTTAAACGCCGAAATAACAGTAAAAGATATTGAAGAATCAATTAGTTCGTTAAAGAATGGAAAAGCTGCGGGCCCCGATGGCCTAAGTGCAGAATTTTATTAAAAATTTCTAGATCTGATTTCCCCAAGATTATATACAGTATATAGATATGCATATGAACAAGGTAAACTACCAGAATCTTTAAACGAATCTACAATTACACTTATTCCTAAGGCAGATAAGGATTTGGAAGATCCAGGATCATATAGAGCGATCGCACTTCTAAATACAGACCAAAAAATACTAACGAAAGTTTTATCTCGGAGATTAAGTTTGGTGATTTCTAAATTAATACATCAAGATCAAACAGGTTTTATCCCAAAACGCTACTCATCCCATAATCTCAGACGCTTGTTTAATATTATATATTCAAAAAGAGTACAGGACAGGGAATTAGCAGTTGTATCGCTAGATGCAGAAAAGGCATTCGATCAGGTGGAATGGTTATATTTATTTAATATAATGGAAAAGTTTCAATTGGGGGATAGATTTTGTAAATGGATAAGAATTTTATATTTGAATCCAACGGCAAGAATCTTAACTAATCAAATATTATTAGCTAAATTTAAGCTCTCTAGGGGTTGTAGACAGGGTTGTTCGTTATCGCCTTTATTATTTGCTTTGATGATAGATCCTTTGGCGGAAAGAATCAGATCAGAACCTGAAATCTATGGCTATAATACTGACACAACAACTAACAAAATATCTTTATATGCAGATGATGTTTTGATTTATATTACAAAACTGGAAATTAGTTTACCTAAGTTACTCAATGTTATAACTATCTTTGGCACATTTTCAGGATTTAGAATTAACTGGAATAAAAGTGAAATTATGCCTATAACAGGAATTAACTTAAATATATTACAACAATATCCGTTAAAAATAGTTAAAGACAAATTTAAATATTTAGGAATTAATGTAACCAAATCTTATAATTCACTAATTAAATCTAATTACCCTCTATTATTAGATTAAAAAATATTTTGTACTGGAAAACACTTCCTATATCCATGATTGGTAGAATAAACGCTATAAAGATGGTGTTTTTACCACAATTATTATATTTGTTCCAGGCTATTCCTTTTTTTTTCCCAAAGACCTTTTTTAAAAAAATAGATAATATTATTTATAGTTTTATTTGGGATTATAAAAATCATAGAATAAGTAAAAAACATTTATGTAAATCTAAGATAAATGGAGGATTAGCACTTCCAAATTTTTTATATTATTTTTGGGCAGTCCAGATTAAGAATATGAATTTTTGGTGGGTAAATATGGATTATGAACCAATGTGGTTAAAGATGGAAAAGGAAGATTGTTCACCCTATAATGTAGGCTCAGTTCTCTTTGCCCCAAAGGAAGTACAAAAAAAAATTTATAGGGATAACCCTATAATTTATAATAATAGATGTATTTGGAAACAAATAGTTAAGACTTTACAGCTAGATAATCTTTCACTTAGACTACCAATAATGAATAACCCATTATTTAAGCCCTCTATATTGGATGGAGGGTTTAGACATTGGGATGATTTAGGAATTAAAAGGATAGAGCACCTTTATAGAAAAGGAAAATTTCTTTTATTCCAAGAGTTACAAGATATCTATGGATTGTCTCCGCAACACTTGTTTAGGTACTTACAAATTAGAGATTATATAAAATCAAACACACTAGATTATAAAAATAAAGTACCAGGATTATTAGATGATTTGTTTAATTTACACCCAAATACAGAAAAATTAATAGCCCATATATATAACATAATTTTGGATAAGGAGAATCCAACAACGGAAACATATCGGCAAGCATGGGAAAAGGAAATTGGTTTATCCATAACAAAAGAAAATTGGGAAGAAAGTTTACAGCAAATACATCGGTGTTCGTTAAATGCCAGACATACATTGATACAATTCAAAGTATTATACAGATTACACTATTCAAAAACTAAATTAAATAGTATCTTTCACAATCTCTCTTCAATTTGTGATAAATGTAAGAACTTAGAAGCAAATTTAATACATAGTTTTGCTACATGTCCCAAACTGAGTCACTACTGGACAGAAATTTTTAAGGTTATTTCTGAGGTTCTAAAAATTAGATTGGATCCAGACCCAAAGTTAATAATACTTGGGATTTTGGATTCAATTTCGGTACTTACAGGAAATCAAAGAAATTTCTTTGATTACTGTTTGATAATAGGGAAAAAAATCATATTGAAATTTTGGAAGGGAACATTATCCCCCACAATTAAAATGTGGGCAGCAGAGATGTTGGAGACGTTACAATTAGAAAGAATCAGATTTGTCCTATTGGACAAATATAATATCTTCGAACAAATATGGTCTCCATATATACAGTATCTAGAGAAGTAGCTGTTCTTGACGTCACAGCCTGACGGGTACCCAGCGGGATTTGATGAGAATAATTGATTCTTATACTAGGATTAATAGGCATGTCTTCATTGATATTATTATTTGTAATAGTTTTAGATACAATATATTTTGTTGATTTTCATTGATATATATATATATATATATAATATTTTTTCACTTTTTGTTAATCTATAATCTTTTTTCCTTGCTCTATTTTCTTCTTCTTTTCTATATAATCAAATTATTATTTAATCACTTTCTTATTGATTTAAAACTATTCTATTCTTTTCTTTATTTCCAAAAAAATAGAAGATGATAACTGTCAATGGGTTATTTAAAAATGTGTAATTAAGTTGAGGTTTGTAAAGCTGTTTACATTATTGTAAATAGATTACTTCTAATAAAACAAAGTATTAAAAAAAAAAAAAAAAAAAAAAGTTTAAAATAAGAAGTGGTACAGGAAATGTATTATGTTATTTTGGGCTTATATCATTTGTAATGTACATTACTTCTAATATATATATATATATATATATTTTTTTTAATGTTTACAGGGAGAAGGGAAGAAAATGGGATTAGCACGCAGAGATCAGCCATGATTGAATGGCAGAGTGGACTCGATGGGCCGAATGGCCTAATTCTACTCCTACTACTTGTGAGCAAAAGGTGGAAGTGCTTAGTGGGTCAGCTAGAGTCCATGGAAAAAGATTTATTGTTTCAGGCAGAACATATCTTGTTTCCAGCATATTCAATTATGGCTTCTTCATCCATCAGCAAATCCTTAACATCCATGTCTCTTCTTGTACCAGGCTGGTCAGGAACCTGATGGTGACCAGACGCCATGAGGAAAACAATATGAATTCTGGACCCAGCACTTTGCCCACAGGTAGAACTCCGTTGTCTTGCGTTAAGGGACGCACTTTAATTCTGATTCCCCGGTTGCATGGCAACCAGACCTTGTGTATCTGACATGACCCATTCAATTTAATACGATCATTGACATGAATGGAAAGGTAAGTGACAGAATTATTTTAATCTATTTTCATTAATATTAATATTTGAATTACAAGCTGTCAAACTATCACACGATACGATACAATACAATACAATACAATAGAACTTAGGTTTCAGCCCGTTGCCTATCTCCTTCGCTCCTTAGATGCTGCTGCACCCGCTGAGTTTCTCCAGCCTTTTGTGTACCCCAGAAATTTATTTATCCCTGGAGGGATATAGATCTGCCAACAGTCATGAAACACAAAGTACGTGAAACATGAAATTAAAGTGACGAATGGAGGGGATTGGGGATATGCAAAGACTGGGGAGGAAGGGGGCTTAGTGTCAGTCTACACCACAACCGAAGAGAGAGGAGTTGCACAGTTTGACAGCCACAGGGATAAAGGATCTCCTGTGGCGTTCTGTACTTCATCTTGGTGGAACCAGTTGCTGAAGGTGCTCCTCATGTTGATCAGTGTGTCATGGCGTGGGTGAGCTGCATTGTCCAAGATGCTCCACAGTTTGAGGAGCATCCTCCCCTCCAAGACCACCGCCCATTAATCCAAATCCACCCCCAGGACAGAGCCAATCTTCCTGATCAGGGTCCCGACCTGAAACGTCACTTATCCATTTTTTCCAGAGATGCTGCCTGACCCATTGATTTGCTGCAGAATTTTGTGTCTATCTTAAACAATCATCAGTATTGTCCAAGGCCAGTTCTTTACCGTCAATAGGCCGAGGCCTATTCTTTATTTAAGCGCTGCTTCATGGGACAGCTGTAGCAGTGAGGTCTGGAGTCTACGCTATCCCACGGGGACACAGAAGTATAAGGCAGGCCTGGGGATCACGTCGAGAGCAAATACAAGTTACAGTCCAGCTTGAGTACAAATGATTCACGGATGTTGGAGGATATTAAGGAAGAGATAGAAACATAGAAACTTAGAAATTAGGTGCAGGAGTAGGCCATTCGGCCCTTCGAGCCTGCACCGCCATTCAATATGATCATGGCTGATCATCCAACTCAGTATCCCGTACCTGCCTTCTCTCCATACCCTCTGATCCCCTTAGCCACAAGGGCCACATCTAACTCCCTCTTAAATATAGCCAATGAACTGGCCTCAACTACCCTCTGTGGCAGAGAGTTCCAGAGACCCACCACTCTCTGTGTGAAAAAAGTCCTTCTCATCTCGGTCCTAAAGGATTTCCCCCTTATCCTTAAGCTGTGACCCCTTGTCCTGGACCTCCCCAACATCGGGAACAATCTTCCTGCATCTAGCCTGTCCAACCCCTTAAGAATTTTGTAAGTTTCTATAAGATCCCCTCTCAATCTCCTAAATTCTAGAGAGTATAAACCGAGTCTATGCAGTCTTTGTTCATAAGACAGTCCTGACATCCCAGGAATCAGTCTGGTGAACCTTCTCTGCACTCCCTCCATGGCAATAATGTCCTTCCTCAGATTTGGAGACCAGAACTGTATGCAATACTCCAGGTGTGGTCTCACCAAGACCCTATACAACTGAAGTAGAACCTCCCTGCTCCTATACTCAAATCTGCAGGAAAATTGCAATGATGCTCATAAACTGTACATTAATCTTCATCTTGCGTATGGCATGGACAACATAAAGTTGTAGGTCAAATTGTTCTATTTGATCTATTTGTTTGTGCACGTCGGGTTGATTGCATTAGTCGAAACAGGGTGGACCATGTGAAGGTTGCAATCTCCCACCCCTGTACATTAATGATAATGAGAAATTAAAGATCAAAAATATAATTGCCAGACACTGGGGAGTTTCCAAAGTATTTTTCAAGAGAACTTCTCTGATCAGTTTGATTCAGGCTGAACAAGAAAGGGGATTAAGAGTTTAGATCAGTTGAGTTTAGAGACACACCACAAAAACAGGGCCTTCAGCCCACCGAGTCCGCACCAACCAGCACGCTACACACACTAGGGACAAGTTCCAATTGTTTACCAAGCCAATTAACTTACAAATCTGTACATCTATGGAGTGTGGGAGGAAACTGGATATCCCGGAGAAAACCCATGCAGATCATGGGAAGAACGTACAAACTCCGTACAGACAGCACCCAAAGTCAGGATCGAACCCGAGTCTCTGGCGCTGTAAGGCTACCGAGTCTCTACCGCTGAGCCACCGTGCTGTCCAGTGTTTATCTGTCATATGTACCAAAAACAGACCAATGAAATCCACACTTGCAGAGCATATCATGTCTATAAATGCATAACACACTATACAAAACAAAGTTCAAGAAATTTTGAAAAAAACGATATTAGTGCAAACACTAGGTATGTTACAATACCTTTAGCAGCGCTGCAGTTCTGCCGCTCCCCGTGTACGCGACTTTGGTGCCTTTCAGAGGGGGGCGTGTTTAAAATGCCGATTTTTTCTAGGCAGTCCAAGTCGATCCATGTCGGACGATTTCGTCGCTAAAGAGAAATCGCTCCGACATTTCATTCATAAAGGTATTTTTAAACTACGCTAGATTATTTATTAACTAGAGTGGTTTAAAAATCATCTTCTAAAGCTCTGAACGGTGACAGCGGAATGGACCTAAGGTAGGCGATAAAAGAAGCTACATAGTTTATTTTTACATAAAAACTTGGTTTTTAGGAAGGCTTTAATCACATTTTCATGTTGCGAAAAGGGAACAAAAAAAATGTATGGACCGGCTGTATTTTTCATACTGACTTCACCGCAAACCGCAACGTTCTAATCCACCGCATTCCACTAAAACCCACTTGCTAGTTGATTTAAATGGCTATTAATTTATAACCATATAACCATATAACAATTAGAGCACAGAAACAGGCCTTCTCGGCCCTTCCAGCCCGTGCCGACCATTTATTTTCCCCTAGTCCCATCTACCTGCACTCAGACCATACCCCTCCATTCCCTTCCCGGCATTAAACACTAAATTCCTTCCATTTGGCCTATAAATTCATGAAAATGAGATTTAAATATTATGTTATATTGTGATTATTGTGTGAATGTTATTTGGACACTTAGGCAATTTTTAAAAAGTTTATCTTTACAAGTTTTATCTTAAGAACTGGATAGATGTTTAGATCTACTCATTGAATTTTGTAATTAGCTACAATTAGATAACTAACTAATTATATGCTTTAATTTCAGGTCATCCAAGTAAGATTGTTTCATATTTGTTTCAGAATGCTTCAATCTATAATAACTGAAAATTTCATTGAGTTCTCTCAATTTTTAAGAAAGTTATGGGCTTTTGACTGTTCTAGATCACAGCAATTGAAAGGCAATGGGGAACAAGATGCTAATTTCCGAGTATGAAAATGGCCATAACTTTCTTAATACTGAAGATATGAAAGTGAATTAGGTGTCAAATTAAACTTCTTTTTATGCTTTATCTGATGGGATAAATTGCAGACTTGATTTTTAAAATCTCAAAATTTTGTAACATTGCTACAAACACAGACCTGAGGTCCCTAGAGCACACAGGAGAGTTCACAGTTTAGTTGGTGTTGGTAGCGTTCAAGAGCCTGATAGTTGTTGGGAAGTGGTGCATCCTGAACCTGGAGGTCACAGTTTTCCTATACAAAGAGTGAAATGAGAGCATGGCCAGGGTGGTGAGGGTCCTTGATGATGGTCCTTACTGAGGCAGCACCTCCTATAGATTCTTTCAATGGTGGGGAGGTCATTCAGTGCTTGTGACCTACTGGGCTGTGTGCACCACTATTTGTAATCTCCTTCATTCCTGGGCATTTAAGTTGCTGAACCAAGCTGTGATGCAACCAGTCAATATTCTCTCTACTGTACACATGGAGATGTTCAAGAGAATATTCGCCGACATCCCAAATCTCCTCAATCTTCTCAGGAAATGCAGGCATCGCTGGGCTTTCTTTATGATTGAATCAATGTGCAGGCCCCAGGACAGATCTTCAGGGAACTTATTGACTATCTCCACCACTGACCCATCTAGGAAGACAGGTTTGTGGATCCTTGTCCTTCCTCTTCTGAAGTCAACAATCAGCAGCTTGGTCTTGCTGATATTGAGAGCAAGGTTGTCCTTCTGGCACCATTCAATCAGGTGATCGATCTCCCTCCTATGCTCTGACGTATCATTACCCCAAAATCATCCAACAATGGTGATGTCATTGACGAACTTAAAGATGGAATTGGAACTGTGTCTGGATGCACAGTTATGGGTATAGAGTGAGTAGAGCAGGGGACTGAACACACAGCCTTGAGGTGAATCTGTGCCCGTGACTATCAAGGAGGAAGTGTTGTTATAAAATTTGTCCCAATTGCAGTCTGCTGATGATGAAGTGGAGGATCTAGATGCAAACGAATGCACAGAGTCCCAGTTTCAAGAGTTTAGTAACAAGTTTGGAGGGGATGATGGTGTTGAACTTGAATAGGCAGGCCAAGTGGAACAAGTCTTGATGGGGGAAAATGAGGGGAACAGTCATCATAATATATTGAGTTTCAGAGAAACCGTGGAATAGAATGGTCCGCTTCTGGATACAGTTACCAATATTAGTCTGGAGAAGGGTCTTTAGTCAGAGGCTGGTGAATCTATGGAATTCTTTGCCACAGTAGGCTGTGGATGCCAAGTCAGTGGATATTTTTAAGGCAGAGATAGAGAGATTCATGATTAGTGTGGGTGTCCAAGGTCATGGGGAGAAGGCAGGAGAATGGGGGCTCAGAGGAGAGATAGATCAGCCATGATTGAATGGCAGGGTAGATTTGATGGGCCAAATGGCCCAATTCTACTCCTATCCTTATGACAATGAACCGCATGATCACCTATCCTTTTCCTCCAGAGATCCTGTCTGACCCGCTGAATTATTTCAGCACTTTGTGTCCAATTTTAGAACCGCTATGATCAATAAGCTGGGAATGGATCTAGCCTGGATAAATTGGAATGGAAGTTTGGCAGGAAAATTGTACATGAGCAATGGGAGAGCATTAATGAAGGAATGTCTTAGCAAATGAATAGGTGCATTCCTATTGGGGTGGAGGGGAGGGGGGTGGGTGGATGAGGACACAAAAGGCAGAGCTAGATGAACATGACATATAGATATTAGAAATAAAGAGGAAAGAAAAAGCATATGAAATTTAAAGATGGAATTGGAACTTGCCTGGCTACAGTGGTATGGGCATACAGTCGGTAGAGCGGAGGACAAATTATATGACGAATGGCAGGTTCTTAAAACAAGTGAGAAGCAAGTTGACTATAGGAACTTCAGATGAGAAATAACAAAAATGGCAAAGAGAGTGGGTGAGGAAAGAGTGTCATAGCTACGTGACATACTGAGTACTTTACATCAGTCTTCACAAAAGAAGAAATTGCTACTAAATTGCAGCGATGGAAGCTGGAATTATGATTCTGGAAAGACAATAATTTGAGAAAGTAGTGACTTGTCCAGTTGCATGTTAAAATGAACCAATAACTTGCCCCAGATGAGGGATGGATTCTAGGGTGCTGAGGGAATTAAGGGAGGAGTTGCTCCAGCACTTTGTGTCTTTTTCTTTTATAAAGCAGCATCTGCAGTTCCTTGTTTCAACAATTCTAGGTAGTCATAGAAACATAGAAAACATAGAAAAATAGGTGCAGGAGTAGGCCATTCGGCCCTTCGAGCCTGCACCGCCATTGAATATGATCATGGCTGATCATCCAACTCAGTATCCCGTACCTGCCTTCTCTCCATACCCCCCGGATCCCTTTAGCCACAAGTGCCACATCTAACGCCCTCTTAAATATAGCCAATGAACTGGCCTCAACTACCTTCTGTGGCAGAGAATTCCAGAGTCTCCCTTCTGCTTTTCCCAAGTACTGCTCAACCTGGAGAGTGTTGGTTGTTGAGGTAAGAGAGGGCAGTCGGCATCAAGTGGGAGGAAAATACATGCAGTCTGTTGTCAGTAATAAGGGCTTCTAGGACTGCTCCCTTCTGCAAATAGATTTGTTTTGGCATCTCTGACAAGACAGCCTCTGGTGAGTCAGTTGGAGAAAAGCTGTATGCAAGGTGTGGTTCTGTAAGGATGTCTGCGGTGCTGCATAACTACTTTGAGGGATAGCACTCAGTTCAGACACCACTTCCCACATATACATCTGGGTGTATTTGCAAGGTCAACTGTGCTGGGAGCAAGTTTGACCCATTGAATACGGTGCTGCCGCTGTCGCCAGCTGGTCTGTGCAGTTTCATTCGTGATGCATTTTATCGTAACAGTGTTGAGATAACCGAATGTCCAATTCATAAGGCAGATGCCAACCAATTTCAATGCTGCCATTCAGACCGGACTGGGCAAGGAGAGGAGTTTTACTTTGCTCCAAAACATAAAATTTCTTCCAACAATCCAGTAATTTCTTAGTTGCCGTTACTGGCAGGAGTTCTTTTCAGTTTCAGTTTACTTAATTCACTGAATTTAAATGCCCCGTGTGAAATTGGAACTTTATATTGCTAATCTACATCTCAGAATTACCATTCCAGTAATTTGAGTCCTCCATTGTTCATTGTTCAAAATCAAAAGAATCAAATCAAAGACTTAAGGGCCTGTCCCACTTTCACAATCTAATTCATGACCTCTGCCGAGTTTGCCCTTCACTCATACTCGCAGAATGGTCGTCACAAGGTCGTAGGAGGCCGTTGGAGGACGTAGATAGGACGTGATGCTAGTCGTAGGTACTCGTGGCATCAAGTAGGCCGGGGTGTTTTTTCTAGCCTGATGAAAAATGTCCACGAGTAAATTACAAATCACAAGGTCGTGAATTAGGTCATGAAAGTGGGACAGGCCCTTTAAGAAGACTTGGAAAAAAAATTCAACTTCTGCACAAATCTTTGATACTCAATGTCAATAAAACTTAGATCACTATTCCTCCTTGGTGTTTCTGGTGTACGTGTTGGGCCCAGCCTATAGTTAAGAACAGCCTGTATAAATCTAATCCAACAAACACAACTAACCAGAAAATCTACTCTGACAAATACACCCTCAACAATGCACTCACAGAGGCAGAGCTCCTCCTAATACTTTATGGATCCTTGTTTCTTTAAATAATATTATTGTTAAAACTTGGTGGGCTATCCAAGCTGGAGCCCGAAATATTCTTAAGCCGATTCAGTTTGTTTTAAAGTTTACAAAATATACTTTGATCAAAAGAGAGAGTTGTTGGAAGCTTATATAAGAAAATCTTGTTCCAAGGCAGATTTCTAATTTAGTCCACATGAGGCCAGATTGTTCTGATAACACGCCACACCTTGCATTGGCCCTGTGACTGTCCTAAATATTTGCAGCTGCATGGCACCAAATGAACTGCTGCAGTCTCTGCTGAGGCCCATCCATGCCAAAAGGTATAGAAGTGTAAAAACGCACACCTCCAGATTCAGGGACAGTTTCTTCCCATCTGTTATCAGGCAACTGAAACGTCCTACCACACCAGAGAGCAGTCCTGAAATACTATCTACTTCATCGGTGAACCCTTGGACTACCCTTGATGGGACTTTGCTAGCTTCACCTTGCACTAAACGTTATTCCCTTATCATGTATCTACAGTTTACACTGTAATGGCATGACTGTAATCATGTGTTGCCTTTCATAGCAAAAGGATTTGAGTATAGGAGCAGGGAGGTTCTACTTCAGTTGTATAGGGCCTTGGTGAGACCACACCTGGAGTATTGCGTACAGTTCTGGTCTCCAAATCTGAGGAAGGACATTATTGCCATAGAGGGAGTGCAGAGGAGGTTCACCAGACTGATTCCTGGGATGTCAGGACTGTCTTATGAACAAAGACTGCATAGACTCGGTTTATACTCTCTAGAATTTAGGAGATTGAGAGGGGATCTTGTAGAAACTTACAAAATTCTTAAGGGGTTGGACAGGCTAGATGCAGGAAGATTGTTCCCGATGTTGGGGAGGTCCAGGACAAGGGGTCACAGCTTAAGGATAAGGGGGAAATCCTTTCGGACCGAGATGAGAAGGACTTTTTTCACACAGAGAGTGGTGGGTCTCTGGAACTCTCTGCCACAGAGGGTAGTTGAGGCCAGTTCATTGGCTATATTTAAGAGGGAGTTAGATGTGGCCCTTGTGGCTAAGGGGATCAGAGGGTATGGAGAGAAGGCAGGTACGGGATACTGAGTTGGATGATCAGCCATGATCATATTGAATGGCGGTGCAGGCTCGAAGGGCCGAATGGCCTACTCCTGCACCTAATTTCTATGTTTCTATGTTTCCATTAACTGGATAGCATGCAAAAAAAGCTTTTCACTGTACCTCGGTACACGTGACAAAAGACAAAACTGAACTGAACAGAACAGCAGCACGAGCAATATTCAATATAGTTCCATCAGGAATAATTGTAGGAAGACACAAGCGCTGGAAAAACTCAGCGGGTGTGGCAGCATCAATGAAAATAGGCCGAAACCCGTCTTCAGACTGATGCAGGGTGGGGGGGTGGGGGGGGGACGGGAAGAAGAAAGGAAGAGGAGGAGCCCGAGGGCTGAGGGAGAGCTGAGAAGGGGAGGAGACAGCAAGGGCTACCGGAAATTGGAGGTCAATGTTCAAGCCACTGGGGTTCAGACTGCACAAGCGGAATATGAGGTGCTGCTCCTCCAATTTCCGATGGTCCTCACTCTGGCCATGGAGGAGGCCCAGGACAGAAAGGTCAGATTCGGAATGGGAGGGGGAGTTGAAGTGCTGAGCCACCGGGAGATCAGGTTGGTTATTGCAGACTGAGCGGAGGTGTTCGGCGAAACGATCGCCAAGCCTACGCTTGGTCTCACCGATGTAGATCAGCTGACATCTAGAGCAGCGGATGCAATAGATGAGGTTGGAGGAGGTGCAGGTGAACCTCTGTCGCACCTGGAAAGACTGCTTGAGTTCTTGAATGGAGTCGAGGGGGGAGGTGAAGCGACACCTGTAGCATCTCCTGCGGTTGCAAGGGAAAGTGCCCGGGGAGGGGGTGATACGGGTAGGGAAGAAAATAATTGACCAAGGAGTTACGGAGCGAGCGGTCTTTGTGGAAAGCAGATGGGGGGGGGGGGAGATGGGAAGATGTGGCGAGTGGAGGGGTCACGTTGGAGGTGGCGAAACTGGCGGAGGACTATTTGTTGTATGTGATGGCTAGTGGGGTGAAAGGTGAGGACCAGGGATACTCTGCCCTTGTTACGAGTGGGTGGATGGGGAGAGAGAGCAATGTTGCGGGTATTGAAGAGACCCTGGTGAGAGCCTCATCTATAGTAGGGAGGGGAAGCCCCGTTCCCTGAAGAATGAGGACATCTCCGATGCCCTGGTGTGGAACACTTCATCCTGGGAGCAGATGCGGCATAGACGGAGGAATTGGGAGTAGGGGATGGAGTCCTTACAGGAAGCAGGGTGGGAAGAAGTGTAGTCTAGATAGGCATGGGAGTCAGTGGGTTTATAGTGGATGTTGATCAAAAGTCTATCACCTGCGATGGAGATAGTGAGGTCAATAAATGGTAGGGAAGTGTTGGAAATGGGATAATTGACATTTTTTGTTCACATGAACAAAATGTGAGTAATGTTTGGTTAGAGCTTGCCAATGTAACAAGGCCAATCTTTAATAACTCTGATGGAGACACAGCACGGAAACAGGCTTCCCAGTGTGTAAATAGCTCATTCTAAGCTCCCCCCAGTCTAGTTTCAGTCAATAAAATACTGAATCAAGCACTTGAGCAACTACACTTTACTTTGGATAACACAACACAAATTCCTCTACACAATACCTAACCATCGCGGAGTTCAATCCTTGTATCTGCTTGGCCAAGCCATTCTAGCCTCGTGCAAGCAGAGAATCTCCAAAAGGTCCTTGAGGGGCCGAACCACACGGGGGTGGTCTCTCTACAGTCCAATAACACATATCGATTACAACAGTACATGATGGACAGTTCTCCAGCCCAATAACATAGTAACTAATACATTGTATCCTGTAAGACTTCAAGAAGGAAGCTGACATGGATGAATAATGCAACATGTGTCTTGAGATTCAGATAACCCAGACAAAGCTCAACATTTCAACCAACCAACAACTAACAAAGTAAGGCATAGCAATATTATTTACAATATGGCTTGCATTGATCCAATTGCATTGTCCTGCAATGCATAGTGATGGAAGTCCAGAACAGGTCCACAACGGTGGGGCAGTAGTAGAGCTACTGCCTTACAGCAACAGAGGCCCGGGTTTGATCCTGACTACGGGTGCTGTCTGTATGGAGTTTGTACGTTCTCCCCGTGACCTGAATGGGTTTTCTCCGAGATCTTCGGTTTCCTCCCACGTTCCAAAGATGTACGGGTTTGAGGTTAATTGGCCTGGTGTAAATGTAAATTGTCCCTAGTGTGTAGGGGATGGTGTTAATGTGCGGGGGTCGCTGGTCGGTGCAGACTTGGTGGGCCGAAGGACCGGTTCCCGCGCTGTATCTCTAAGCTAAACTACGCTAAACTAAACATTCTTCCATGTTCTGCTAGCTGGTGGCTCTCGATGGTTGGCCAGCTAGCTGTCAGCACGGTCTGACCCAACATCTTCTAGTTCCTTTGGAATATTTCTGTAACGTGAGTCCGTCATTGAAGAATTTCTACTCATAGCAGAAGGCGTCCTCAAAATTTTGTGGCGGCTACTGGGTGGAATTGATGACTTCTGCACATGCTTGGCTGATAACATGATTTGTTTTGGAGCCTAACACATTGCTGTAAGCCAAATAAACATTCTAAAGGTAATTAGATTCTGTATTTACAGGTATCAATGCTGAATGAAAACAATGCAAAAAAAAACCAGCATCAAAATGCAAATTTAATAAAGCCCGAATAGAATGTAAGATTGAATCATGAAATTGTTAAAAAAAAAATACAATAAATATGCATATTCCCATGTGATCGTTGCATAAAGAAAAACTTCATAAGTTGATTTTTTTTAAGCCTCGGTGTACAATGCCAGAAAATCTGGAACTCATTTGTGCTGATGAGTTCCAATCCAGCTGTGTAAGAAAAATAAGCTGCAAAGTGCTTTTTTTTCGTTTTCAAGAGCTATAAAATGCAAAGCTGAAACTTTTATTTTCACTTCCGTACCCATTAATGTCAACAGAAATATTAAGAGGTGACTTGGTGTGATTGTCAGCAATCTCAATAAATGATTTCACACCATGTGTGGTGTTCAAACAAGATTCCTAAATAGCTGTTATCAATAATCTAGAATTGTGAAAACTTGGAATTAGTCAGAAATTATATAAACAAAACCATCACTCTGGTGATTTTCATACAAAATTCAAGGTCATCTATATAATTAAAAGTCTCATCTTCACCACATCCTGTGCTGTGTATTGATTTTAGAAAATATATTACCATATATTCCTATGATTTTTTGGCCATCTTACTTTCTTACTTACAGTCCTCCTCCGCTGAGCAGGTCCTGAGCATTTTTCCTATCGATTAAAAATAAAAAAGTTATGAGTGTTTAAAAAACCGTGTGTGTGTGTGTGTGTGTGTGTGTGTGTGTGTGTGTGTGTGAGCTTGTGTGAGCTTGTGTGAGCTTGTGTGTGTGTGTTCAGGGCCTGTCCCACCAGCATGCGACTCTCTCTGTGTGCCTCCGTGACCCTTTCTGTGTGCCTCCGTGACCCTCTCTGTATGCCTCCGTGACCCTCTCTGTGTGCCTCCGTGACCCTCTCTGTGTGCCTGTGTGTCCCTCTCTATATGTGCCTCCGTGACCCTCTCTGTGTGCCTCCGCGACCCTCTCTGTGCGTGCCTCCATGACCCTCTCTATATGCGCCTCCGTGACCCTCTCTCTGTGTGCTTCTGTGACCCTCTCTGTGTGCCTCCGTGACCCTCTCTATATGTGCCTCCATGACCCTCTCTATATGCGCCTCCGTGACCCTCTCTCTGTGTGCTTCTGTGACCCTCTCTGTGTGCCTCCGTGACCCTCTCTATATGTGCCTCCGTGATCCTCTCTGTGTGCCTCAGTGACCCTCTCTGTGTGCCTCCGTGACCCTCTCTCTGTGTGCCTCCGTGACCCTCTCTGTGTGCCTACATGACTCTCTCTATATGTGCCTCCGTGACCCTCTCTCTGTGTGCCTCAGTGACCCTCTCTCTGTGTGCCTATGTGACCTTCTCTATATGTGCCTCCGTGACCCTCTCTATATGTGCCTCCGTGACCCTCTCTGTGTGCCTCCGTGACCCTCTCTGTGCGTGCCTCCATGACCCTCTCTATATGCGCCTCCGTGACCCTCTCTCTGTGTGATTCTGTGACCCTCTCTGTGTGCCTCTGTGACCCTCTCTCTCTGTGCCTCCGTGACCCTCTCTGTGTGCCTCCGTGACCCTCTCTCTCTCTGTGCCTACGTGACCCTCTCTGTGTGCCTCCGTGACCCTCTCTCTCCCTGTGCCTACGTGACCCTCTCTCTGTGTGCCTACGTGACCTTCTCTATATGTGCCTCCGTGACCCTCTCTGTGTGCCTCCGTGACCCTCTCTCTCTCTGTGCCTACGTGACCCTCTCTCTGTGTGCCTACGTGACCTTCTCTATATGTGCCTCCGTGACCCTCTCTATATGTGCCTACGTGACCCTCTCTGTGTGTGCCTCTCTGTCCTGGCAAACATATCGCAGACTTCGCTCCAACTTCGCGCCACTTCACGCCACTCACCAGACCTCTGCGCAGCCCCCGCTGCCGGTTTGGTCGCATTCGCCACATGCAGGCGCATGCTGGTGAGACCGGCCCTGTACAGGAATCACCTGACCTCCGTGCGGCCCCCGCTTCCAGTTTGGTCGCGCTCACCGCATGGAGTCGCACGCTGGTGGGACAGGCCCTTTAGTGGTCTCAGTGACTGAGCTGCCAGCCCAATAATCCATTCGGCCCACAATGTCCAAACCAGTCCCTTAGGCCCACAACACCATGCTAGCACTCCAGAAAGACCCCCCCCCCCCCCCCCTCCACTGGCCAGCAATATTGGAATTAGTGGAGAGGTGGAATATTGTGTTGGGGGACCAGCCCTCAAGTGAAGCTGGGTCCAAACAGGTCCTATTTAGTCTCGTTTTACATAAAACTCTAACTTCTGTTAAACACTTACCATATTTTAATTTTGTTGTGGATTGTTGACTCATTTGGCAATCACATCAAATGGTTCCAAATGGGCAGACCTCCTTGGTGGAAAGATAACTCTTTAATTACAGAAGATCATGCAAAATGTATGAAGCTGTTTTTACATTTTCACGGTTCCTCCCCGGCAAACTCAAGCTGTTCTATATTTACATGTAAAGAAACCTCAAAAAAAAAGAAATCAAATAGTTGAATCTATATTCAAACCAGCTTTTTGACTTATTCATCATAACGTTGCTTTTCACTCCACCACCAATGTGGTTTTGTGCTATCCTTGCACCCACATCCAAAGAGTTTCTTGCGGATGTGAAGCATGGGTTTTGAAGAGAGCAAGTCCTTTTGGTTTCAGTCAAGTTCAATCTCTGTTACATTTTCTCAGGTCCTGAACCATGAAAGGACTGACAATAGAATAAATATGGCAGGTGACATGGCAATAATTCTCGATAGACAACAGTGGCTAGGCCATGAATGTTTAAATATTCAGTTTAGCATTGGACCTAAAAGAGTCATTTATTTTTAAGAGAGGGCTCTGGCTCCCGACTCATTCTGCCCTTGACAGGAGTTGATGCCTTGGCTTGGAGTCAATTATTATAAGATTTTGGCTCCAATATGGAAGCTAAAGTCCCGAATTCTACGCCTACCCACATATGTTGCTGGATATAATGCAAATCGTAAACTTGCAAAACCACAGCTATTCTGAGATAAAATAACAATGAATACACTGAAATACACTCTTAATGTTCTAATTATATCACCATGGATGCAGTAGTGAGTAACCAAACTTCAAAAATTACAGTACTGCCCTTTTTTTGTTATTTTCCATCTAATTCCTGGCTCTGCTTCTCTCTCCCTCAATGTCGAGCTTGACTCTTCCATCACTATTCCCCATTCATAACTCATGTTTCGCAGACCAATTTTAGTTCACATGTTATTCCTTTTGCATCTCTCAGTAGTAGTGGCCAGCATGTGGAAGCCGGACACATGTATAAAATCATAACCCACGCCATAAAGAAGTCCAGGTTCACGTCAGCAATTCTTTACAAATGAGAGATGGAGATTCACATTGGATTTCAATGTGAGGTGGCGGGACTCAGGAGAGTCAGTTGCATCATTCATTTATCACTTAGCTCTGCCAACAAAAACACAAAGCAATTGATCGAAAGGGTTCAGAAAAGATTTACGAGGATGTTGCCAGGACCAGAGGATGTGAGCTAAAGGGAGAGGTTGAGTAGGCTGGGTCTCTATTCCATGGAGCATAGGAGGATGAGGGGAGATCTTATAGAGGTGTACAAAATCATGAGAGGAATAAATCGGGTAGATGCACACAGTCTCTTGCTCAGATTAGGTGAATCGAGGACCAGAGAATGTAGGTTTAAGGTGAAGGGGGAAAGATTTAATAGGAATCTGAACGGTAACGTTTTCACACAAAGGGTGGGGGGTGTATGGAATGAGCTGCCAGAGGAGGTAGTTGAGGCTGGGACTATCCCAAGGTTTAAGAAACATGGATAGGACAGGTTTGGAGGGATACAGACCAAACGTGGGCAGATGGGACTAGTGTAGTTGGGACACGTTGGCCGATGTGGCAAGATGGACCGAAGGACCTGTTTCCACACTGTAACGCTGTGTCTATGACTCTATGACTATGACATGGCTGAAGCATTTACACGGCTAAAGCATGATGCGCCAGGAGTGCCAAACCTCCGCTTCCTCCAGAGATTGATAACATCCGGCCTAAATGGCCTTGATGAGTCAGAGTGTTTCCAAATCACGCTCCAGCTCATAAAGTCCGAGCTGGACAACCTTGAGACGAATCCGACAGGCATCTTTGTTCCAGACATCCAGTGTAGATATATAACTTGCATCTCACCAAATGTCACAAAAAAAATTGCCCAAGTTGACCCCGTGCTCTGTGAAGAGCAAAGTAGAGGGAGTCTTAATGACTTGACAGTCAGCACAAAAGAGAGACTCTTAACATTCTGCGCTCCAAAGAATAAAGACCTAACTTGTTCAACCTTTCTCTGTAACTTAGTTGCTGGAACCCAGGCAACATTCTAGTAAATCTCCTCTGTACTCGCTCTATTTTGTTGACATCCTTCCTATAGTTAGGCGACCAAAATTGTACACCATACTCCAGAATTGGTCTCACCAATGCCTTGTACAATTTTAACATTACTTCCCTACTCCTACAGACTATAGCAAAGATCCTATAGCAAGCAAGATAGATCACTCGACGAAAAAGACGTAGTACGGTCATGGGCAGATTCATGGGTAATTTTCGGCCCCATTTCCGTAACCGGCTTCCGTCTCCGCACCAAAGATCCCATAGCGGAGCTAAGATACTAGTGTGGAGACGGAAGCCGGTTACGGAAACATCCTCGTAAAAATAAAAGTTCTTTGGTAAAAGTCTTCTCCTCATTTTCAGAATTATAATTTATTAACACTAACTGTTCCCCCGCAACGTTGATTATACTGCGAGTCGGGTCGGGTCAGGTCGGGTTACTGAAATGGATGAAAAAAAGGCCCATGTTCCGCTCGGTTGCGTACTACACGTCAGCCCATTGCATTTAGCAGGAGTGGTTTATCTTGCTCCGCTATAGGATCTTTGGACTATATAGCTCTCCAATAAGTACAGTGTAATTGCTACATGGAAGGACAAAGAGGAAGTCTGCAGGTGGATGGCAATAATGCAGACCAAGGCACCATGGCTCAGGGCTGTCCCGTGTGGGAAGGGCAGAATGGAGATGTGAGTGGGGTTCTATAACTGTGACTGTTTACATTTGAAGATAGACACAAAATGCTGGAGTAACTCAGCGAGTCAGGCAGCATCTCTGGAGAAAAGGAATAGGTGACGTCTCAGGTCAGACCCTTCTTCAGACTGAGAACCAGGGGAAAGGGAAATGAGAGACATAAACGGTGATATAGAGAGATATAGGACAAATGAATGAAAGACTTGCACAATTAGAAAGTATCCTGAGGATATATCGGTCACCTACTATCAGGGTGAGGTACTTATCACAGCAGCATGAGAAGATAAAAAGTACATTGAATTGCCATGGTTTAATTGTGCTTAGTAATCATCTATGTGACCTCTTATCAAAGACCTTCTGAATGAAAAACATGGATTTAAAAATAGAAAATGGTGCTTGTCCAAACCTTTTTGTATATAGTTGCAGTGAGCAGATTATATTAAGGCAGTGGATGCAAGTTATCTAGAGATTCAAAAGGCCTTTAACAAGGTACCATGTAGTAAGCTAATGATTGTGGATTTTGGGCAGCAGTAACAGAATGGATGATAAGCAGGCTTCAGTAGCCAGAGAATGGGTGTGAATGGCAGCTGTTAGTGACAGAAGATGGCACGGCATCATTGGATCAATGTTGGGACCATCGAAGTTCAAAATTTACATAAATGATTTAACCTCAATAAGCAAAGAGTAATAATTTCTAAAGTTGAGGGTGAAACCAGTTTTGCGAATGACCGTCAACTCCGTCAACAAAAACAAGTTATAGCAGGACCTTAATAGACTTCCGGAGCTGCAACCAATTGGCAAATGAAGTTCAACATAGATAACTTCAGGGCACTCATGATAGCGCAGTGGTAGATTTGCTGCCTTACAGCGAATGCAGCGCCGGAGACACGGGTTCCATCCCGACTACAGGTGTTGTCTGTACGGGGTTTGTGCGTTCTCCCCATGACCTGCGTGGGTTTTCTCCAAGATCTTCGGTTTCCTCCCATGCTCCAAAGACGTACAGGTTTGTGGGTTAATTGGCTTGGTGTAAATGTAAAAATTGTCCCTAGTGGGTGTAGGACAGTGTTAATGTGTGGGGATCGCTGGTCGGCGCGGACCCGGTGGGCCGAAGGGCCTGTTTCCACGCTGTATCTCTGAACTAAACAAAACTAAACCAAGCTTAATGCAAAGTGTATTATTGCACTAAGACTACAGAGATCAATTTGTTTTTGGTAATTGTGAGGCCATTAAAAGAAACTAAAGTGCCATGATACATTGATTCTTGATTATAAGCAAAGAACATGACTACTCACTGTGACCATCGGGTAAATTGCTCTAAACTGGCCGGTCATTGTGTCTTGATTATTTGCAACAAACTGTTACAAGCTGAAGAAGTCCAGAGAATTTAGAGCTGATTAGCATCTGATGGGGAGAGAGAGACATAAATAATTGCAGATGATGGTTTCCCAAATGACATAATTAAGGCCCTGTCCCACTTACGTGGCCTTGGCATGCAAATTACGCAACCTCGTGGTCGCGTTGAGGCCCATGGGCATCGTGTGGCCGCGTGGGGCCGGTCCCACTGAGAAGCGCTGAGGGGTATGGAGTTGTGCGCGACATCGCGCGGGGCTCCGAAATTTTGTAGCGAGCAAAATCTTTGCGCGCCACCGGCCTGTCGTGTAACTGACGGCTAAAGTGGGACAGGCCCAAGACCCTGGTGCGACGCAACGTCTCACCTCCAACAGCAGCAGAAGCAGGCAAACGATCGTCAAGCTCAGCCTGGGGCTCACGGCCTTTGCAGATCCGGATCCACCCCCGCTCCTACTCCCAGAGCGGGGCCAAGAAAATTGAAGATAGGCAGAAAAAGCTGGAGTAACTCAGCGGGACCGGCAGCATCTCTGGAGAGAGGAATTGGTGATGTTTCGGGTCAAGAGCTTTCTTTCAGACTGAAGAAAGGTCTCGACCCATTCCGTCTCTCCAGAGATACTGCCGGTCCCGCTGAGTTACTCCAGCTTTTTCTGTCCATCTTCAAATGACATCACGCGCTCCAGACAGCTGTGCGGACGCATGAAGTCGCGCGCGACCCTCGCGGGACCGTCGCACCTAAACGCGACCGCGTGGTCACGTAATTAGCGTGCCAAGGACACGTAAGTGGGACAGGGGCTTTAGTTTTTAGAAGTTGTGAGTGCAGGTGGAACAGAGGAACAAATGAGATATGCACACACCACTCAATAAAAGTTGCACCACAGGTTAGGAAAGATATAAAAAAGAAAACAAAGCCCGAGGCCTTATTCTTGGAGCAGAGAAATAGGGATTCTTTTCAAAACCTGTTTTGAATCTTGGTAAAACTAGACTTTGAGTATTGCTTGTTAGTTCTGGTCAGCATTTTATAAAAAGGGTGCAAAGGTACCCGATAGGTCAGAGAATGTTTACCAGATGATACCAGAAATGCAACAATATCATCTTGGAAAGTAAGGCTGAGGCTGAACCAATATAGGCCTGAACAATTATGTCATGGTCATAGAGGCATACGGTGATACAGTATGAAAACAGGCCCCTCAGCCCAGCTTGCCCACACCGGCCAACATGCCCCAGCTACACTAGTTCCACCTCAGTGAACATAGAAACATAGGTGCAGGAGTAGGCCATTCAGCCCTTCGAGCCAGCACCGCCATGATCAAGGCTGATCATCTAAAATCAATACCCGTTTCCAGCTATTTCCCCATATCCCTTGATTCCTTTAGCCCTAAGAGCTAAAACTAACTCTCTCTTGAAAACATCCAGTAAATTGGCCTCTGCTGCCTTGTGTGGCAGAGAATTCCACAGATTCACAACTCTCTGCATTTGGCTCATACCCCTCCAAACCTGTATGTACCTGTACTCCATGTACCTGTCTAACTGTTTCTTAAACGTTGTGATAGTCCCAGCCTCAATGACCTCCTCTGTCGGCTTGTTCCATACACCCACCACCCTTTGCGTGAAAAAGTCACCGCTCAGGTTCCTATTAAATCTTTTCTCATTCACCTTAAATATGTGTCCTCTGGACCTCAATTCCTCTACTCTGGGCACGAGACTCTGCACACCTACCCGATCTATTCCTCTCATGATTTTAAACACTCGTGTTTCTTGATAAAATGGTGGCAGAGAGGATAGATTTCATCAAGATGTCCATCTTCTGAATTTGAAGAAGGCGTCATTGAAGCAAATAGTATGTATTAAAGGGAATGCAACACATGTAAATGAGGGGGAAATGAGTTTTTTTTTAATTACACTCATAAAGTTGGATGCAGAAAGAAGGGAGGATTCTTAGTTGGAACATAAACACAAGCATAGATTAATTGGGATACTTGGCCAGCTTTCCAACTGAAAACATCTTCTGTCCATTTCAGTCCACAGATGGTGCCTGGTCCTTGGACTTCTGGCATATCGTTTGTTACTCAGGATTCCAGTCTCTGCAGTCTCTTGGGTCTCCATTGCCAGTTTCAATGCTGCCTTTTGTTTGTAATCCCATGTAATGAGGATGGTTAATTAATATTAAGGTAGTCACCAAACAAACCTTCAGTGAAAAGAATAACCAAACGTCGCTACTATCGTCAATGAACAACTGTTTAGCTTTCAATGTGTTTTAATTTGAAGTGCCTTTATATATACTGTTTGGGGGAATGAAGGTTTGTAGGTTAGTTGGCCTCTATAAAACGTGCACCCATTATGTAGGGAGTAAATGGGAAAGTGGAATAACATAGACAATGTGTGAATGGGTGATCGATAGTCAACGTGGACTCAATGGGCTGATGGGCCAGTTTCCAAGTCGTAAAACTTAAACTAAAACAACTTCATTCTTAAGCCCTGTCCCACTGTACGAGGCAATTCAAGAGTTTTCCCGAGTTTTTCCCTGAATTGAACTCGGAGAATGTCCGTAACGGGTCCATAGGTGTCCGTGGATGTCTCATAGGGGCTCGTACCAGTAAAAAGTATATTTTTTTCATCACAAGTATTTTTTTTACTCATGGACATTTTTTACATGGATGAAAAAATGTCACGAGTTTATCGGATGTCCTGAGTACCTACCGTTAACATTACGAGCCGCTACTAGACATCCACGAGCTCCTACGGACCCGCTACGGACATTCTCCGAGTTCGAATCAGGGGAAAACTCGGGAGAACTCTTGAATTACCTCGTACAGTGGGACAGGGGCTTAACTGTGGTTCAATAACCTACACGCTTGTCCAATGATTGATATACAGACCTTTCCCGACTTACGTAAGGATTGTGTCCCGCGGACCCTTGCCAAAGTTGGATGTAACGCAAGTCAGAAACTAACTTATTACAGCGCATGCATAAATTTACTATTCGACATGGAGGCCATGTGAGAGCTCCGATACAGAGGTCAACTGGGAGCTCCCACATGGAGGCCACGCGGGAGCTCCAATGTGGAGACCAACTGGGTGCTCCGACATGGAGACCAGGTCTAGTCAAGTCAAGTCAAGAGAGTTTATTGCCATGTGTCCCAGATAGAACAATGACATTCTTGCTTTGCTTCAGCACAACAGAGTATTGTAGGCATAAATACAGATCAGATCAGTGTGTCCGTATACCATAAACAGATAAAGTGTGTCCGTTCGGACATGGAGACCACAGTGGAGCTCTGACATGGAGACAACAGTGGAGCTCCGACATGGGGACCACAGTGGAGTTCGGACATGGAGACCACAGTGGTTCGGACATGGGGACCACAGTGGAGCTCCGACATGGGGACCACAGTGGAGCTCCGACATGGGGACCACAGTGGAGTTCGGACATGGAGACCACAGTGGTTCGGACATGGGGACCATAGTGGAGCTCCGACATGGGGACCACAGTGGAGCTCCGACATGGAGACCATAGTGGAGCTCCGACATGGGGACCACAGTGGAGCTCCGACATGGGGACCACAGTGGAGCTCCGACATTGAGACCACGAGGGTGCTCCGACATGGGGACCACAGTGGAGATCACAGAGGCGTCAATGGGCTTAAAGAATTGTTTATGTAAGTGTGAATTACGTTAGTCACCTATTACGAAAGACAGTGAGTCCCTGTACTTGATGATTAAAGCAGACCTGGAACAGAAATCTGTGGGATACTTACCTCCTTCTTCCCACCACTAAGTAAGCAGTCTGTAATCCCCAACCTTCCTGTCTAGCCAATCTGTTGCCTTCCACTCAGTTCCATAACCTTGATCATCTTCAGTAATTCCTTGCGAGGTGCAAAATCGTTCAAAAAATCCTCATCCACCACAAACAACATTCCAACGGATTCATCAGTTTATCATTGGTATATCATGATGGTCCC
Source organism: Raja brachyura (assembly GCA_963514005.1). Next base: position 8,093,187 of record OY740784.1, read on the forward strand.
ACACCACAAAGAGGTCCAGGTTCACGTCTGCAATTCTTTACAAATGAGAGATGGAGATTCACATTGGATTTCAATGTGAGGTGGTGGGAGTTGGGAGAGTCAGTTGCATCATTCATTTATTGCTTAGCTCTGCCAACAAAAACACAAAGCAATTGATCGAAAGGGTTCAGAAAAGATTTACGAGGATGTTGCCAGGACCAGAGGATGTGAGCTAAAGGGAGAGGTTGAGTAGGCTGGGTCTCTATTCCATGGAGCATAGGAGGATGAGGGGAGTTCTTATAGAGGTGTACAAAATCATTAGAGGAACAGATCGGGTAGATGCACAGTCTTTTTACCCAGAGTAGGGGAATCGAGGACCAGAGGACATAGGTTCAAGGTGAAGGGGAAAAGATTTAATAGGAATCTGAACGGTAACGTTTTCACACAAAGGGTGGTGGGTGTATGGAACAAGCTGCCAGAGGAGGTAGTTGAGGCTGGGACTATCCCATCATTTAAGAAACAGTTGGACAGGTACATGGATGGGACAGGTTTGGAGGGTTATGGACCAAGCACAGGCAAGTAGGACTAGTGTAGCTGGGACATTGTTGGCTGGTGTGGGCGAGTTGGCTGAAGGGCCTGTTTCCACACTGTATCACTGTATGACTCTATGACACTGAAGGATGTATTGATGCACATGATGAATTATGAAGATTCATGAAGAATCATATCTATAATTAAAGCAGCCTCTCTCTCATGCAATCGATGTATCAATGCACATGAAACATACAGTTATACCTTGTTTAATCTTTAGACCTTGGAGTAGGGTAGATCATGAGCCTTGCTGGTCTGGACTGTTCCTGTCAATATCAGTAATGTGGTGTACCGTTTAGAGATTATGGGTATGTGTAGGAAAGAACTGCAGATGCTGGTTTAAATCGAAGATAAACATAAAAAGCTGGAGTAACTCAACGGGAGAGGTAGCATCTCTGGAGAGAAGGAATGGATGACGTTTGGGGTCGAGATCCATCTTAGAGATTATAGGTTGTTAGGTACCCCCCCCCCCCCCCCCCCCGGTGAATGCTGTGTACTTACCTTTCTGTTTCTCCGCAGGCTGTTGCTGGGAACCAGGATTCAAGGGGTTAACAGCTTCTGTGCCCAATTGGCCAAGCTAGGTCAGGTGACTCATCGGGAGCTTAAAAGGCAGGAGCTCCCAGAATTCTCTCTCTTCGTGATAGATCCCTGGAGGAAGAGGTGCCGGTCTGAGCTGCAGGAGGCCTGGCCTCATGGCACAGCACTTTGTATAGTTGTCGCATACTTTTGTAGATTAATGTTGTATTGGGACGGAAGGGATGACCTGAGAGTTTTCGGGTATTTGGGTTGCAGGGTTAGGGTTATATAGGTAGAGTTAGAATCTTCAGTCCGACGGCCCATTGAGAGGCTGGCTGGAGCACACTTATATATAATTTGTTAGCCAATCCTGGTCCCTGACCGTGTTCTTTAAAAATCAGGTGCGGGTTTTGTTTTAGTGTTACAAATTAAAGACTGTTTTTTTAATCTAAACTTGAGCCTGCTTTTGATTTGTTACGCGACTCTGAGGAACCAGCCTTCGGGAGTCGTAACATAGGTCCTTAAGACAGAGTCTATAATTGGCATTCCTGAACTGTCCTCCTTATCCAATGATCAATGTTTGCTCTGGTCAAAACGGTTGCAAAATGTGAAGTTTCGTCCCAACCAGGATAAAATATATGGTTTCTACTCAACGGAAAGGGAATGACCACGGCATTTGTGTTTGAGTATCATGTTGGAAGTTGACGACTAGAAAGAAAGCCTCTTTCTTTCCAGTTGTCGTTTTCTAAAATGACAATTCAAAGAACACCAAACTAATTGTTCATTTAATGGCCAATGGAAAATGTATGTAAATACGACAATTCCAGGCTAACTTATCCATATTGAACAACATTTTAAACACTGTTTGTTTTCCATTGTGCTCAATTACATGTCACCACAGCCATGGGCAATTAAATACTTGGCAACATAATGAATTATACTGAGAATTTTCCCATGAACATTTTCTATTCCAATCATGTACTTCATGCTGGCGTTTTAAGTAACGGGCAAGTTATTAAAACTGGTGCACACCAGGAGATCATTCAAAGCTGATCTCCTGAGTGTGACTTTGATATAGCCTTTACTCTCTAAGCTGACAAGATTCGCAGAAACCCGATGAACAATAAAACTAGGTCTTGATTGCAGAATTGAGGTTGCGAAAATACTTAATTGGGTAACAAGCAAGGCTTTGATTGCAGAATAAAATTATTATCCATGTCTAACTTAGTTGGCAGTAGATCCAATTTTCTGTTACAACATAGAAACATAGACATAGAAACATAGAAATTAGGTGCAGGAGTAGGCCATTCGGCCCTTCGAGCCTGCACCGCCATTCAATATGATCATGGCTGATCAGCCAACTCAGTATCCCGTCCCTGCCTTCTCTCCATACCCTCTGATCCCCTTAGCCACAAGGGCCACATCTAACTCCCTCTTAAATATAGCCAATGAACTGGCCTCAACTACCCTCTGTGGCAGAGAGTTCCAGAGACCCACCACTCTCTGTGAAAAAAGTCCTTCTCATCTCGGTCCTAAAGGATTTCCCCCTTATCCTTAAGCTGTGACCCCTTGTCCTGGACCTCCCCAACATTGGGAACAATCTTCCTGCATCTAGCCTGTCCAACCCCTTAAGAATTTTGTAAGTTTCTATAAGATCCCCTCTCAATCTCCTAAATTCTAGAGAGTATAAACCGAGTCTATCCAGTCTTTCATCATAAGACATCCCAGGAATCAGTCTGGTGAACCTTCTCTGCACTCTCTCTATGGCAATAATGTCCTTCCTCAGATTTGGAGACCAGAACTGTACGCAATACTCCAGGTGTGGTCTCACCAAGACCCTATACAACTGAAGTAGAACCTCCCTGCTCCCATACTCAAATCCTTTTGCTATGAAAGCTAACATACCATTCGCTTTCTTCACTGCCTGCTGCACCTGCATGCCTACTTTCAATGACTGGTGTACCATGACACCCAGGTCGAGCTGCATCTCCCCTTTTCCTAATCGGCCACAGCGATGGGTGCTCCCCACTCTCTCCACCAAACAGTAAATACACGACAGAACAGGCTACAACACGATGGTCAGAAAGGTACAGGGCTGATCATGGAAGATTTTAATCTGTCTGCAAGTAGACTGGAAAAATTAGTAAGACAAAGAAGCCAAGTTGCAGAGTTCATGAAGAGCTGTTGAGATAGTTTTTCTGAACAACATCTTCTGGCGCCAGATCTTATGTTGTGCAAAAGATGGGTTTAATTAGTCCTCATAGTGAAGGCAGCCCTGAATAGCAATGATCAGAATATGATTTTATTTCAATTCAGTGTGAAGGGGAGGGGAATGGGCCTAGGATTGGTATTTTATACTAAAATAAGGGCAATTATGAGGGCATAAATGTAGTGATAGCTGAAGCTAATGGGTAGTAATTTGGAGGATCACTTAGTTGAGACACTGTGTCAGACATTTAAGAGGATGTTTCAGAATGTACAGAATAGATACATACCAATTAGAAGGAAAGGTTCTAAAGGAAGGGTGTATCATCTGTGGTTAACTTAAAATGTTAATGGTAGAATCAGACTTAAATAAAGCACATATAATTGCACAAAAGTAGATGGCAGATCAAACGATTGGGCAGAATATAAAATCAAATATTAATAGAAGAATTAATAAAGATGGAACAACTGGAGTTCAAGATTAATCTAGCCAGAAATGTAATAAACAGGTAATAGGGGTTTCAGTAAATAATGTTCTAACATATCGTGTTGTGAGTCTGGGGATTTAATGATAAAAAATAAGGAAATTTGAACAAATCTTTTGCATGCAACGTCACTGTAGAATGGTTAGGCCACTTGCTGAGCGAACCCTCGGCACTTGGGCTGACAGGGTCAGATGACAGTGTTTGGTTGGAAGGAGTCCTCACGTGATTAGTGGATGTGTCCGGGTATATATGGAGCGCCTTGGCAAAACCCTCCCCAGCCTCGTGTGCGCTGTTCTCTGTATTCCCTCAATAAAGATCACTTTGATTCACAAGCCGTGGCTCGCTATAATACTTTGATTTCCAAAAGGCATCTGAAAAGGCACCACATTCTGCATTGTTTTGGCAGAAAATACATTTCTTAGTGTGGACGATAATATATTGAACTGGACAGAAGATTGGCTGGCTAATACAAAACAGGGTTAAGTATAATATAAAGAGGGATTTTTCTGGTTGGCAAGCTGTAACAAGTGTTGTGCCTCAGGGTGAGATGCTGGGGCTTCACATTTTTACAATTTACATAAATAGTGGATGAAGCTACCAAATGGATTTTATATAAGAATATGTTATTTTGTTGGGAAAAAGTAAAAAACGAAGTGTATTATCTGAACAGTGAGAGACAGCTGAGTACAGAGATGCAGATAGATCTGATTTCACAAAATCTAGTAGACAGGTACATAGAAACATAGAAACATAGAAATAGGTGCAGGAGGAGGCCATTCGACCCTTCGAGCCAGCACCGCCAATCATTGTGATCATGGCTGATCGTCCCCAATCAATAACCCATGCCTGCCTTCTCCCCATATCCATTGATTCCACTAGCCCCTAGAGCTCCATTTAACGCTCTCTTAAATCCATCCAGTGACTTGGCCTCCACTGCCCTCTGTGGCAGGGAATTTCACAAATTCACAACTCTCTGGGTGAAAATGTTTTTTCTCACCTCAGTCTTAAATGGCTTCCCCTTTATTCTAAGACTGTGGTCCCTGGTTCTGGACTCGCCCAACATTGGGAACGTTTTTCCTGCATCTAGTTTGTCCAGTCCTTTTATAATTTTATATGTTTCTATAAGATCTTACGTACAACATGTAAGTAGTCTGAAGAAGGGTCTCGATCCAAAACGTCACCCATTCCTTCTCTCCAGAGAAGCTGCCTGTCCCACTGAATCACTCCAGCTTTTTGTGTCCAAAGTGAGTAGGAATATTAACAGCATGTTTATGGTGTGAAGATTTAAATATAAACATGTAGAGAATCAAGAGTCTGCAGATGGTGAAATCTTGTGCAAAAACACAAAATGCTGTAGGAATTCTGTGGTCAGGAAGCATCTGTGGAGATAAAGGTCAGACATAATTTTGGGTCAGAACTGAAGAAGGGTCCCAGCCAAAATATTATCCGTCCATTCATGTCCATTCAAGCTGCCTGGGCTATTAAGTTCCTCCAACACTTTATTTGTTGTTGAATAAACTGTTTTCAGTGGTTGAGACATTGTGAGACTACATCTGGAGTATTATGCACAGGAATAGTCTCCTTATTAAAAGGAAGGGTTAGATGTAGTTTAGAGAGGATTTACTGGATTGTAATTTTGAATGGGTTGGTTGTCCTATGAGGAAGAATTAAACAGTCTGTACCTGCCGGAGTTTAGATGGGTGGGAGGGAGCAATTGAAACTCAGGTGATCCTGAAGACTCTTGACAGGATGAGTGTGAAGATATTTATGTGTAGGCCTAGATGAGGTCTCCCAATTAAGACAGAGATGAGTGGGCTTAGTTTCTCTGAGGGTTATGAGCCGTTGGGATATTGTAGGTGGATAGACTTTTGAAAAGTGAGGAGGTGAAAGGCTTTCCGTAGGAGGGAATGTGGATTACAATCAGGTCAGACATGATCTTGTTGAACGGCGGAACAATCCTGATGGGTTGTGTGGCCTACTTCAACCTTTAATATATACTGTATGAGATCATATGTTTGCATCATGAATTGAGGACCAAGAACTAGCAATAATACAAATGAGAGTGCAGAATAAATCCACAAACAAAGAATGATAAAAAAAATGGCAAAAATGTTATCAAATTTCACAGGGGTCCGAAAAGTTCACGTTACCAAAAAATGCAACCACTTTATGGTTAATTTACTAGTAATGCTTCAAAAGTGTAGACAGTGCATAATCATTAAAATGTTTTCAAGCAAAGTGTTTTTAACCCAGCTTTTGATTACCTGTTGTTCTGTGAGTCAGAATCACACTTTATTTGTTAATACTTCTGTGAAATGCCACGGGACCGTTGAAAGTCAGAGATATACATAAACATATATTGTAGTCCTCTGCTTAAAAAAATGTATCCCTTAAAAAAAAACAATGCAGAAATATTGTTGTCTCATGAAAATTTACTGTTAAGAATATTCGCCAGTATACCTGCAGTTATAGAAACATAGATAGAAACATAGAGAATAGGTGCAGGAGTAGGCCATTCGGCCCTTCGAGCCTGCACCGCCATTCAATGTGATCATGGCTGATCATCCAACTCAGTATCCCGTACCTGCCTTCTCTCCATACCCCCTGATCCCTTTAGCCACAAGTGCCACATCTAACGCCCTCTTAAATATAGCCAATGAACTGGCCTCAACTACCTTCTGTGGCAGAGAATTCCAGAGACTCACCACTCTCTGTGTAAAGAATGTTTTCCTCATTTCGGTCCTAAAGGAATTCCCCCTTATCCTTAGACTGTGACCCCTTGTTCTGGACTCCCCCAACATCGGGAACAATCTTCCAGCATCTAGCTTGTCCAACCCCTTAAGAATTTTGTAGGTTTCTATAAGATCCCCCCCTCAATCTTCTAAATTCCATCGAGTACAAACCGAGTCTATCCAATCTTTCCTCATATGAAAGTCCTGACATCCCAGGAATCAGTCTGGTGAATCTTCTCTGTACCCCCTCTATGGCAAGGATGTCTTTCCTCAGATTTGGAGACCAAAACTGTACGCAGTACTCCAGGTGTGGCCTCACCAAAACCCTGTACAACTGCAGTAGAACCTCCCTGCTCCTATACTCAAATCCTTTCGCTATGAATGCTAACATATGGATGTAATTGCTCAAAGGGAAGAAAAGGGATCTAAAAAAGAATGTGAATAAATATGTGGATTTTTTTCTTTGAATTTCATCGCTTATTGACTGAAGTTTCCTTCCTTTCTGGGTCCCTGCTTATCCATTCGTCACTAGGAGGTGTAAGAGGATGACCCTTGGTAAATGTATTCTTTGTTATCTTTTCCCTCCATTGAAAAGTTCCCTGCTAACAATAAAGGGCCTGTCCCACTTTCACAACCTAATTCATGACCACTTTTGCTCCTGGACATTTTTCATCATGCTAGAAAAAATGCCCCGACCTACTTGATGCCACGAGTACCTACGACTAGCATCACGGCCTGCTATGATCTACCTACGACCTCCAATGACCACGTGACGACCATGCTGCGAGTACGAGTCAAGGGCAAACTCGGCAGAGGTCGTGAATTAGGTTGTGATAGTGGGACAGGCCCTTAAGTACCTCCTTTCGATAGTTTAATCAAGTTTGTGAACTCCCTAGCATCAAGTTGTGGGCTTGTACCCACATCCTGCCAATCTACTGTAGCCCAGCAGATTGCAGCGTAAATACATTTTACAACGACACCACCACAAACATTTTATTTGAAAAATATGATCCTGTATATTTGACCAAAAGGTACAGCTGCTGCCTATTTATAAATTAAACCTCTGTGAGTCACATTTTTGGCTAAAATTTACAAGAACAACAGTCTGTCCATTAAAAAAGAAATGAATGCCTTTTGGATAAGACCTAAAAGTATTAGTTATGGGCCTGTCCTATGTAAACTGAATACTTTATCTGGTATAGTTTTACACTGAATCGGGTTACATTCATGGAGAGGAATTCATACATGGCGATTGTACAAGTGACTCAAACCTAACTAAGATAATTCAAATGGACAAATGGAATCAAGACCATAGATGAGTTATGAATCTCCTCGGATTTGAATGGAAAAGAAAAGCACCATAAATTGAAGGCACACAAGAGCAATGTTTGGTATTGAAACAAATATGTAATTAATTGTAATGCAATATTATTAAGGCAATGCTATCCTGGAAATGAAATACGCTAATAACTATCCAAAAGAAGAACATTTTGCTCACAATCGTCCCACTTGTTTCCAGCCCGGATGTGTACCTGACCAAGTGATAAAGACCTGAGTGAACCAAGTGCCTGTAGCATTCAAGAATGCCTTCTGTGGTCTGACATTCCCACCTGCTTCAAAATGACAACTATCATAGACGTGCACAAGAAGAGCCTGGTGATCTGCCTCAGTGACTGCCGTGTGGTAAACCTAAAACCTAAAAGTGCTTCAGAGGCTCGATATGGCGCAAATTAACTCTGTGCCTCAGAAAGCGGTGGAGGCCGGTTCTCTGGATGCTTTCAAGAGAGAGCTGGATAGGGCTCTTGAAGATAGCGGAGTCAGGGGATATGGGGAGCAGGCAGGAACGGGGTACTGATTGGGGATGATCAGCCATGATCACATTGAATGGCGGTGCTGGCTCGAGGGGCCGAATGGCCTACTCCTGCACCTATTGTCTTTTGTCTATTGTCTAAATGACCTGGAACTGCTTCAATTCTCCTGCTGCCTCAACAGGTCAATGACAGATGCTATCTCACTGTGCTCTGGAACATGTGAATGACAGGAACACATATATCAGGTTGCCGTTTGTCAACTACAGCTCAGCGTTCAACACTAGCGTCCTCTCCAAGCTCATCAACAAGCTTCAAGACCAGGTCTCTGTAGATAGACACAACAAGCTGGAGTAACTCAGCGGGACAGGCAGCATCTCTGGATAGGAATGGGTAACGTTTTGGGTCGAGACCCTTCTTCAGGCTACTCTGGCTTTTTGCTATTTCTCCTCCTCACTCTCCCCAACACAGATGCACAGATTCAAGCACTAAACACAGATTCAAAGCCATCTGTAAATTTGGCCATGATACCACTGCTGTTGACAAAATCAAGGGTGGCATTGAGTACACCACCAGATTTAGGAACAGTTTCTTCCCTAGAAGGTAATCTGACCTTGATCTGACCTAATAGAAACATAGAAACATAGAAACATAGAAACATAGAAATTAGGTGCAGGAGTAGGCCATTCGGCCCTTCGAGCCTGCACCGCCATTCAATATCATCATGGCTGATCATCCAACTCAGTATCCTGTACCTACCTTCTCTCCATACCCTCTGATCCCCTTAGCCACCTAATCGTACATCACTACGGACTACTTCCTAGACTACCATGGAGATGAGAAGGAATTTCTTTAGTCAGAGGGTGGTGAATCTGTGGAATTCATTGCCACAGATAGCTGTGGAGGCCAAGTCAATGGATATTTTTGATAGATTCGTGATTAGCATGGGTTTCAGGGGCTATGGGGAGAAGGCAGGAGAATGGGGTTGAGAGGGAAAGGTAGATGGTCGTCCCGGAAGTGGCTGGCAGCTGCGGCTCACCTGCAGTCCGTCTGTTTTTTTCTTTTTTTATTGTCTTCTAGTGTTTGTTTTAGTAGACCTTTGTTTTATTAGGTTTTGTATGTGGGGGGGGGGGGGGGGGGTGGGAGAAACAGAGTTTTAGTCTCTCCCTTTGGGGGGATGGGTGTCCCCCGTCACCGTCTGTGCTGAGGCCTAATGGCGGAGCTACGGCGGCGGCCTGGTTTGGAGCTGCGGTGCTCCAGCGGCGATGGTCCAGCGTAGAGCTGCGGTGCTCCAGCGGCGGCGGCGGTTCAGCTTAGAGCTGCGGTGCTCCAGCGGCGGCCTGGTTTGGAGCTGCGGTGCTCCAGCGGCGGCGACGGACTCTCTTAGAGCTGCGGTGCTCCAGCGGCGGCGGAGGCCTGGATCGCCTCAGCGCAGAGGGAGAACTAGGAGGGCTGAAGACAATGATTTAAGACTTTTACCTTCCACCACAGTGAGGAGGTGCCTGGTGAACTCACTGTGGTGGATGTTGGATATGTGTTTATTGTGTTTTTTTTTAAATTATATGCATGACTGTATGGTTACAATTTCGTTCAGACCGAAAGGTCTGAATGACAATAAAGGAATCTAATCTAATCTAATCTAATCTCGATAAACCATGATTGAATGGCGAACTAGATGATGGGGACCTTGCCCGCCACCCAAGGTTTCCGTAAAGTCACCGGAGGTTTTGGTCACTCTCCCCAATGGTCGAAAGTGGTTTCCGCGTGGTCGAGGCTTCATCTCGGTTGCTGCAATTTTTTCATCATGATTAAAACCGGCCTCGACTAAAAATAGGTTGCCATTTTAAAAATCGATAATTTTTTAGTCGCAGGTCTAGTCGAAGCCGGTTTTCTTCATAGTCGAGGAAGATTTTCAACATATATGTTGGAGGTGGTAGGAGGTTGCAGGTCACCTTGACCTTGATTCTTTTTTGGGTGGCAGGCAAGGTCACCAGAGGTTGCTGTTTAGGTCTCCTAAGTGGGACAGGGGCTTAATTCTGCTTCTCGAAATTAACTTGTGACTCATTTTCTAATATTGTATTTTTGCACACATGTTTTCACAATCTTTACTTTTCACTTTGGAGTTTATTTGAAATTCAAGATTAATTTTGGTATAATTTATGCTTTTGTACGTTGTGTAAGTGCCTGAGATGCTGCGACATGCAAGTATTTAATTATACCTTTACTTCACAATACCTTTGTCTATGATAGTAAACTTGACTGGACTTAACTCTTCTGAAGGAGCTGCGTTATAATGGAATAGTTTTTATACACACCAGTATGTGTATGGGCGGCTGCCTGCCCCTTTTCCGGGATTACGTCCATGCCCGGGTGGTGTTAGAGAGGGACTACACGCTGTCCACGGGCACCCCGGGGAATTTCCGGGACCGCATGGCACCATGGGGGTTAAAAGCATCCTTGACAATGAGTGGAAGATAGTTGTAAAACAGTTTATGGTTTGTCGTGTATTATGCTGGTGGGTTCTGGTTTTTTTTACTGTACTGTATATATTATTTTAATATTTTAATAAATATTTTTGATTAAAAAAATAAAAAATAAAAAATGTGTATGGATATACAAATCACATTGGATGAACTTTATGATGTTAAAGGCTATTTGACCATGGAGAATCATCGTAGATAAGCATGGTTTTATCCTCAGCAGGAGTTACAGGATGTGAAAGGGACATCTGAAAGAATGGTAATTATGGTATTTATCCATTAAGTTATAATCATTGAAGCAGCTGATACAGACATCTAACTCCCTCTTAACTATAGCGGTCTTGGAGTATATGTGCATGGTTCCCTGTAAGTGATGAGTTAAATGGACATGGAGATGAAGACAGCATGTAGCACGCATGCCTTTATTGGGAAGGTTATTGTACAATCATTGGAACATCATGATACAGTTGTACAAGCCTTTGGTGAGACCATACCTGGAGTATGGTCAGGTGACCTAGCTGGAGGAAAGACGCCATTAAGTTGGAAAGGGTGCAGAAGAGAATCACCAGGATGTTATCTGGACTTGCAGGCTTGAGTTATAGAAAGAAGCTGGGTAGGCTGGGTCATTTTACTAAAGAGCATAGGAGGCTAAGAGGTGACCTTATTGAAGCATTAAAAAATATGTGAGGCATGGATAAAGTGAATACTCCCTGTATTTTCTTGAGGGTAAGGATATCTAAAACGAGAGGGTATAGGCTTGAGCAGAGAGAGAGAGATTTAAGAGAGACCTCAGGAGCAATGTTTCAACTTGGAGGGTAGTCCATATCTAGAACGAGTTACCAGATAAAGTCATAGAAGTGCATACAATTATAACTTTCAAAAGACAATGGATAGATATATGGATGGGTAGGGTCTGGAGGGATATAAGCCTAATTCAGGTTAATCAGACTAGCCCAGAATGCCAACTTGTTTGACGTGGATGAGCTGACCTGTAAGCATGTGGTAGAGCTTGATTATTTCATGACTCTAGGCAGAACACCATCTTGGTGTGGGATAGATCTTGCTGTCGAGAATGAACTGGTCTGGCATCTTATTGACCAGTTAACAATTGCCTCCAAGTCAATAAGTGACCTCCTCGTTACTGTCTAGCTCACTCTAATACAAAACCGACACACTTTGATCGTTAGGACACACACCCCTACTCCAGTCGCACTGGGTTTTTTTGTAAACCTGCATCTGCAGTTCCTTGTGATGACGCCTCTCGTTGATAGTGATTGAAACAAAGGTGGATAGATTTCTGGATATCGGATAAACACGAGATATAGGGTTCAAACAAGAAAATGTGTTGGGATTGATGTTGACCCTGTTGGTGAGCAGTGGAACAGGATCAAGGAGCCGAACGGCCTTCTATTGCCCCAATTTCTTATGCTTCTACATTCTTAGTTGAGACAAGATTAAAGTCATAAATAACATACGCTACATGATTTTATTTGCTATTTCCTGTAATATTTCAGACTGACAACATGTTTATGTTCAATAGATTATGAATGAGTCTATATTGAGAACTCCTTGTGTGGTACAACTGTAAAATGCAACCTTGAGCACAACTATTAAACATACGGCAGTTTGCATGTTGTCAACAGGTGACGGGCAGATCAATTCATTTTAAAGAGAATTGTTCAAGCTTATCATGAAGTGACAGCAACAATGAACATAATATTTTATATGCTGTTAGTTGATTGCCTTGGCCTTCGTGAAGTGCCATTTCTGAAGCTTTTATGGCACCAATAAAATTAATTTTGCTCCAGACTTTTCTCACAAATTACAGATTTGCTGAATTATATCAATGGTTTCCCCACTCAGTAACTTTGCAGCATTGAACCCCATTTAGGATTTCATCTATTTTATTGACACCTTTTTTGACATTCGCTTAGAGCTGCGACGGATGCCTTTTATTATTCCAAGTTGAATATATACAGAAGTTTGGACTTGGCAGGGAATCCAATGACAGTACAACCGTGTATTATTAATTCTCTTAGAATTTCACAAATCCAACCTTACATTCCCCTGAGATACTCAGTCAGCTAGGCTCTGTGTCAAGATAGTCAAAGAACACTATAAACTCAAAGGTAGAAATAACCCTCAAAGGAGAAAATATTCAGGATATAGTTGATACAGTGAAAAACCCACCCCACCTAGAATTACTGAACAGTGTTAGTGATTTGCAACATATTGAGTAAGAACAAAGTACTACTGTGGTGGCACAGTGGTGCAGCGGTAGAGTTGTTGCCTTGCAGCACTGAAGACCGGGGTTCGATCCGGATTACGGGTGCTGTCTGTACACAGTTTGTACGTGCTCCCCATGACCTGCGTGGGTTTTCTCCAGGTTCTTCGGTTTCCTCCCACACTCCAAAGATGTACAGGTTTGTAGGTTAATTGGTTTGGTATAAGTGTGTAAATTGTCCCTTGTGTGTGTGTGTGTAGAGTAGTGTTAATGTGCAGGGATCGCTGGTCGGTGCGGACTCGGTGGGCCGTGGGGCCTGTTTCTGCGCTGTACCTCTAAACTAAACTAAAACTCAAATTCTCTTCCATTTCGTTCAACGGTTAGACAATAACAGCACTTGTATTGCCTAAAATTCATATCAGTGCTTCCTGTAAAATCCCGACTTTGAGAGGAAATGGCTTTTGTACACCTTCACGTGCATTACGTGATTAGTGCGGGTGTCAGGGGTTATGGGGAGAAGTCGGGAGAATGTGGTTAGGAGGGAGAGATAGATCAGCCACGGAAGAATGGCAGAGTAGACTCGATGGGCCGCATGGCCTCATTCTGCTCCTATTACTTATGACCTTATCACCTTATAATTCTTGTAACTATATCAACGATCCATTAATGAAGCCAAGCACCTTCACTTATTTTATATTAACATGAAAATATGAAAGAGTTAAAAGTAATGAGGTGCTCTGCAGTTTGTGAACTAGATGATCTCCAAACCCAGAATGGAGAGAAGCACAGCACAGAAACGGGACCCTCGACCTTCAATGTCTATGCTGAACATAAGAGAGTACAGAGGAGATTTACTAGAATGTTGCCTGGGTTCCAGCAACTAAGTTACAGAGAAAGGTTGAACAAGTTAGCTCTTTATTCTTTGGAGTGCAGAAGGTTAAGGGGGGACTTGATTGAGGTCTTTAAAATAATGAAAGGGATAGACAGAGTTGACGTGGTTAAGCTTTTCCCATTGAGGGTAGGGAAGATTCAAACAAGAGGGCATGACATGAGAATTAAGGGACTGAAGTTTAGGGGTAACATGAGGGGGAACTTCTTTACTCAGAGAGTGGTGGCTGTGTGGAATGAGCTTCCAGCAGAAGTGGTGGAGGCAGGATCGATTTTAACATTTAAAAGTAAAGTGGATAGGTATATGGACGGGAAGGGAATGGAGGGGTATGGTCTGAGTGCAGGTAGATGGGACTTGGGGAAAATAAATGGTCGGCACGGACTGGAAGGGCCGAGAAGGCCTATTTCCGTGCTGTAATTGTTATATGGTTATGATGCCAAGATCAACTACTCCGGCAGCACATGGTCCATTGCCTATTGCCATTCCTTGCCTATCCATGTGCCTGCCTAAAAGCCTCATAAATGCCACTATCGTATCTGCCTCCACCACTACCCCTGGCAGCGCGTTCCAGGCACCCACCACCATCTGTGTAAAAAAACTCAGCCTGCACAGCTCCTTTAAACTTCACCCCTCTCACCTTAAAACTATGCTCGCTAGTCTTTGACATTTCCATCCTGGGAACAATGTTCTGACAATCTACCGTATCTTTGCTCTCATAATTGTATACACTTCTATCAGTTTTCCCCTACATCTCCAGCATTCTAGAGAGCAAAATCCCAGTTTATCTACCATTCTTTGCAGCTAAAAATCCCTAATCCCGGCAACATAAACGTCTCTGTGCCTTCTCCAAAGCTCCACGTCATTCCTGTATTGGAGTGAACAACACTCTGCACAATACGAAGTTAGACACAAAATGCTGGAGTAACTCAGCGGGACAGGCAGCATCTCTGGAGAGAAGGAATGGGTGACGTTTTGGGTCGAGACCCTTCTTCAGACTGAAGTCAGGTGAGAGGGAGATACATAGATAAGGAAGTGTAAGGTGTGAAACTGGGATAAAGGGGATGGAGCACAAGGAAAATGTAAAATAGATCATTGTTGGCCGGCAGAAGGTAACAGCAAAGTTAACAGAGATAAACTGTGGTCAGAGACAGTCAGATTGGTCCGAGAACTGGGGAGGGGGAGGGGATGGAGAGAGAGGGACAGCAAGGGTTACTTGAAGTTAGAGAAGTCAATGTTCATACCGTATTGATGTAAGCCGCCCAAACGAGGTACGAGGTGCAGTTTCACCAATTTGGGCTGGGCCTCACTCTGACAATGGAGGAGGCCCAGGACAAAAATGTCAGTATGGAAATGGGAGGGGGAGTTAAAGCGTTTAGCAACCAGAAGATCAGGTAGGACTGAGCGGAGTTGTTGCCTGTCCCGCTGAGTTACTGCAACATTTTGTGTCTATCTTCGATTTAAACCAGCCTCTGCAGTTCCTTCCTACACTGTACACAATACTCCCAATGCAGTCAAACTAAAGTCCTGTAAAGTGACATCATGACTTCCTGACTCTTAAGGGCCTGTCCCACTTGGGTGTCATTTGCGCGTCACGCAGGCGGCGTGCGAAGATTTGGTGCATCCCAAAATCCTGGGGCACCGCGCGTGACCGCACGTCACTGCCTACGTCCCCACGCATCACCACGCGCCATGCAAATGACACCCAAGTGGGACAGGCCCTTTATACTCAATGCCTTGATGAATGAAGGCAAACCAGCCTTTTTTTGCCAAAAATAGATGATCGAAAACTCATTGAGCTTAATCAGATCATTCACACATGACAAAGATTTTCTATTGTTTCAGTGGTATTTAACTTGAAATTCCTTGAAAGTACATCCATTTGTTGCAATGCAAATAAAACCAGGCAGCTTCCTCAATGGACAAGCTACCTTCCTTCCCATTTTACAATTTATTTATCCTCCACCCCAGCCCCTTTTTATCCAGCCCCACAATATTTGCTACAAATGCTCCCGAGAATAATTTTAGTGCAAGATATAACTGAATAATCTGGCAATTTGGAAGAGTCTGAAGAAGGGTCACGACCCGAAACGTCGCTTATTTCCTTCGCTCCATTGATGCTGCTTCACCCGCTGAGTCTCTCCAGCATTTTTCTCCACCCTGGCAATTTGGAATGATCATTTTATATCTCGACATCTTGGAATAATCGTCACAAAATATTGTGTTCTATTACCAAGTCTAAATATACATACCATGGACTTTTGTATTGTCAACATTTTATAAACAATGGTCAAGTATTGGGTTGTCCAGGGATCAAAGTGGGAGCTTGTCAAAACCAGGAATGGGAATGACATTTGCATCCCATTTGTGTAGGAAGGAACTGCAGATGCTGGTTTACACTGAAGATAGACACAAAATGCAGGAGTAACTCGGCGGGACAGGCAGCAACTCTGGATAGAAGGAAAGAGTGACGTTTTGGGTCGAGACCCTTCTTCAGACCTTGGTCTCAGTGACTGTTAGTGGGCCCCTAAACTGTGATCTGTACATCTTCCAGATTCAAGCTTAAGTCAAGACATTAAGACCTATCTGTTATAAGTACCTACTAGTCCCCTCACTTTAGGGAGATTATATTGTATCAACCTACATTTCATAGATTAATTTGCCTTCCTACTTTAGTCTCTTTTCTGCATGGGTTTGGTTGTCAATAATCAATAATTTGGGTTCCCTTAATCCTAATCAAGGGGAAGTAACCCACAGCTAATGAAGCAGTTTAAACAGAGTTATATAGGGAGGTTTCACGGCAGTGGGGTCACGACCCATGACCCGTATTGTTGCTACGCTACGCCAAGCGGAGTACACGCGATGAACTGCAGGTAAGCACTGACCGTTGTTTCCAGCGTAGCCGGCCCGTTAAAACCCGCCACAATTGTCAATTTGTGTGCTGTAAATAATTATGGAAATCGGGATAAGTGTGAGAGACATTTAGCCTACTTCAGAATTCCAAAAGTGAGGAGAAATGACGGTAGATAGAAGCGAGAGCTGAAGGGACAACAAGAGCCAGGGTGCTTGGCGAACATTGGCCGTTTGCTCACTGCATTTCATCAACTAAGGCATTATTTGTGTTTTTTCTTGATTCCTTTGGCATCTTTGGAATCAAGGACAAACAGACTTAAAAACAGTTTTTACCCCACTGCTATAAAGGCACTAAATGTAGCCGCCAAGGAACGCGGGGACTAAGGGACTGTGGTTGGTACACTGTGAAATCAACAGAAGGATGTAGGGTTGGGTGTTTATGCGTGGCTATTTTCATATTTCGTATTTATTTTAGTTGTTTATCTTTTTTAATATTTTACATTGTAGGTATCGTTAGCTTTTATGATTTGAATGGTGCACTGACCGGTTGACATTTTTTAATTTCGTTGTACATGGTTCATGTTACAATGACAATAAAGATACTATTACTATTACTATTACTAAAAAGTTTCAGAAGTGGTAAATCTGGCTGTAAAATTTTAAAATCGCCCATGGTTCTCAAGTGGGTTTTTACATACAAAAGGAAACGCCTCTGAAGCAAAATTTACAGCCAGATTTATCACTTCTGAAACTTTTTAGATACCAAAGGAATCAAGAAAAAACACAAATAATGCCTTACTGTTGATGAAATGCAGTGAGCAAACGCGATAATCCCCAATCTTTTCAATTCCGATATCTGCGCGGCCAATGTTCGGCAAGCACTTTAGCTGTTGTTGTCCCTTCAGCTCTCGCTTCTCCTTACCTTCATTTCACTTCACTTTTGGAATTCTGAAGTTGGGTACGTGTCTCTCACGCTTACCCCGACTTCCACAATTTTTTACAGCGCAAAAATTCAACATTTTGGCGTTTTTTAACAGGTGGGAAAGTACGCGTTTCTTGCCTTAATAACATATACCGGAAGTTACGGATGTCCTCCAGATGGATTGAGCAGCTCCGTGCGTCAAATCCTATGTCCCAGTCACCTTACATGTAACCCCTCTATTATTAAATCAAATATATTTAATTTTGAGGAGCAATTTCTACAGATGTTAACATTTACAAAGGATATCCAAATCACGTGTACAATACTTACTAAGCTAGAAAACCATCAATGAGTTGCAGATGAACAATCATCCACTTGGGACAGAGGCTGAGAAATGGATTCATGGATTCTGTGTTATTTCTCTGTAACACAGGGGTTGACAACCTTGTTCTGCATAGGAGCCAGGACCCATGTCTGTGAGCGGACGGCGGGCCACATCTATCGCCATAGTTAATAAATAATTAATGATCGTTTTTAAAAATCGCGACAAAAATGTAACAAAAAGACAATTGCCCCCTGCGACAAACTACAACTGAAGTGCAGCACTGTGGCCGTAGCAGAACGCCTCACCGAGCCCGCTGATGCGTCGCTTTCCTCCAGCCCGCCCGCAGCTGGGATCACGAGGAAACTGCTCAAGCACCGCCTCGCCAAAGCCGCTCTCAGCCCTGCTTCAGTGTCACACATGCCGCGGCACCAGGGTGGGGGGCGCTTTCACTCCGGGTGGTCGGGAGGATGGAAGAGGGGGTGAGAGGGAGAGAGAGAGGGAGTGAGTCGACAGGTGCGGTGATATGGAATTGGCTGCGAGTGTGTGAGAACTACTCTCGGATAAGTGTTGTGTGTGTTTTGTGTTACGCCTGTGGGCCGGATGATTTCGGTTTACCGGCCGGTTCCGGCTCGTGAGCCATAGGTTGCCGAACCCTGCTGTAACATCTCACTGTGTCTTAACATTTATAATTTTACTTCTACCACTTGATATCATTTGATGATTACATTGACCAGGCCTTATGGATGGCAGGACTTGGTTAAGTCAATGGTGGCCTTATTTATCTTTTACAATGTTGTACACTTCTGAGCATTGTAGCACGCGCGTCAGTTTTGTCATAGACAAAGCCCAATATTTGCAATGGGGTAGAGGTGAATCAAACAGTATTTCAGACATAACGGTCCCACCAAGCTTATGGTGGGACTGTTCAGAAGCCTGATTACAGAGTGAAAAGCTGTTTCTGAGCTTGACAATGCATGCCTTTAAGCTTTTGTATCTTCTAGTGGGACAAGTCTTTGATTTTGTTGGCTGCTTTACCGAGGCATTGTGCAGTGTAGGTGAACTCAATGGTGGGGAGTCTGGTCCATGTGGTGGACTGGGCACTATTCTCTGCAGTTTCTTGCGGACATGGGAAGAGCTGTTCCCAAACCCGATAGTATGCTTTCTATAGTGCATCTGTAGAAGTTAGTAAGAGTCATTGGAGACATAGCACATTTTCTCAGTATCTGTAGGAAGTAAAGGCATTGGTATCCCTCCTTGGCAGTCACTTGGACCAATGTAGTTGATCATGACAGATCATTCATAATATTAACGGCAATTAACTTGAAGCACTCAAATATTTCCACTTCAACACCCTTGATTATAATAGGGGCATGTACTCCACCACACTTCCTGAAGTCAACTATTAGCTTATTTTTCTTGCTAACCTGGTAGAAGGTGTTGTCTTAACACCATGTTATCAAGTTCTCTCTCTCCTTCCTGTACTCCATCTCATCGGAGAGGATTTACAAACATGACTAATCTTCTGGAATTTTTTGAGGATGTAACTAGGAAAATGGACAAGGGGGAGCCAGTAGATGTAATGTACCTGGTCTTTCAGAAAGCCTTTGATAAGTTCCCACATAGGAGATTAGTGGGCAAAATTAGAGCACATGATATTAGGGGTAGGGTACTGATATGGATAGAAAAGTGGTTGGCAGACAGGAAACAAAGAGTAGGGATTAACGGGTCCCTTTCAGAATGGCAGGCAGTGATTAGTGGGGTACCGCAATGCTCGGTGCTGGGACCACAGCTATTCACAATATACATTAATGTTTTAGATGAAGGATTAAGAGTAACATTAGTAAATTTGCAGATGACACAATGCTGTGTGGCAGTGTGAACTGTGAGGAGGATGCTCTCAGGATGCAAGGTGACTTGGACAGGTTGGGTGGGTGGGCGGATGCATGGCAGATGCAGTTTAATGTGGATAAATGTGAGGTTATCCACTTTGGTGGCAAGAACAGGAAGGCAGGTTATTATCTGAATGGTGTCGAGTTAGGAAAAGGGGAAGTACAATGAGATCTGGGTGTCCTTGTTCATCAGTCACTGAAAGTAAGCATGCAAGTACAGCAGGGAGTGAAGAAAGCCAATGGCATGTTGGTCTTCATACACGAGGAGTTGAGTATAGGAACAAATAAGTCCTTCTACAGTTGTACAGGGCCCTGGTGAGACCACACTGGAGTATTGTGTGCAATCTTTGTCTCCAAATTTGAGGAAGGACATTCTTGCTATTGAAGGAGTGCAGCGTAGGTTTACAAGGTTAATTCCCGGGATGGCGGAACTGTCATGTTGAAAGAATGGAGCGACTGGGCTTATCATACACTGGAATTTAGAAGGATGAGAGGAAATCTTATTGAAACATAAAAGATTATTAAGGGATTGGACATGCTAGAGGAAGGAAACATGGTACCGATTTTGGGAGAGTCCAGAACCATGGGCCACAGTTTAAGAATAAGGGGTAGACCATTTAGAATGGAAATGTTGAAAAACTTTTCACCCAGAGAATTCCAAATCCGTGGAGGGCAGTGGAGGCCAATACTCTGGATACTTTCAAGAGAGAGTTACATAGAGATCTTAAAGATAGCGGAGTCAAGGGATATGGGGAGAAGGCAGGAAGGGGGTACTGATTGTGAATGATCACAGTGAATGGTGGTGCTGGCTCTAAGGGCTGAATGGCCTACTCCTGCATCTACTGTCTATTGTCTATCATTGTTTGTGATCCAGCCCACTACAGTGATATCCTTTCACAGCGTTGATCAAACTCGGAAGACACCAGAGGAACTTTAACCCACTTGATGCAAATAGTAGGCCATCCAGGCATCTGGAATCTCACTGGCACGAATTCTGAAGGTGCTGTCAATGGAACGCTGCATCTCCGACCCCCTGAAACCTTGCGTTCACTTCTATTCCCCACGGGATGAATGGTGGACATGTTCTTTGCAGATGAAATGGCATAGTGAGACGTGATGCAAACATATCCATTGAAGGATCTCTATATATAAATACCATTGGCGAAGGTGACATTGACAACCATACAGTACCATGCAGGATAGACACAAAAAGATGGAGTAAGTCAGCGCGTCAAACAACATCTCTGGAGAAAGGGAATAGGTGATGTTTCGGGTCATGACCTTTCTTCAGACCCTTCTTGACCCGAAACATCTCCTATTCCTTTTCTCCAGTTGCTGTCTGACCCGCTGAGTTACTCCAGGGTTTTGTGCCTATGTTCGGTTTAAACCTGCATCCGCAGCTCCTTCCCACACAGTCCCATGCAGGACACTGGCAATGCATTTTGGACAGCACGTTATTGTGGGCTACTGTTTACCAATACTGGACTAGGATTTCCTGGAGTTTTAATCGGTCATCACAAATTATGCCAAGTATTATTCTCATGTGTTGGTCATCCTTATGATATTACATATTGCTAAATTAGTACTTTGGAGCTAATAGTGATATTATTCAGTCAAATATGTAATCTCAGAGAACAGTACTATTGTTGAAGGAAGGAACTGCTGATGCTGGTTTAAACCGAAGATAGACACAAAATGCTGGAGTAAATAAGCAGGTCAGGCAGCATCTCTGGAGAGAAGGAATGCTATTGTTGCTATCAGCACTTCAACTCCCCCTCCCATTCCGTATCCGACCTCTCGGTCCTGGGCCTCCTCCACGGCCAGAGTGAGCAACACCGCAAGTTGGAGGAACAGCACCTCATATTCCGCTTGGGGAGTCTGCATCCTCTGGGCTTAAACATTGAATTTTCTCAATTCTGTTAACCCAGGCTGCCTCCCCCTCCCCACCTCTCCCTCAGCCCTCGGGCCCTGGCATTCCTTCTCTCTCTATCTCCCCCCCCCCCACCCAAGTCACACTAGCTTCTCATTTTCACACTACAAACAGCTTACAAAGGCCTGTTTCCTTTATCATAAATACTTTTTTGCATGTCTTTCATTCATTGTTCTTTATCTCTCCACATCACTGTCTATATCTCTCGTTTCCCTGATCCCTGACCAGTCTGAAGAAGGGTCTCGACCCGAAACGTCGCCTATCTCCTTCGCTCCTTAGATGCTGCTGCACCCGCTGAGTTCCTTCAGCTTTTTGTGTAACCCATGCTATTGTTGAATTGGTTTCATACAGTGCACTGAGGTCTGGGTTTCCTGTTACTGTTGCTTTCAAATTTCAGGTACTGGTAGACAAGGGTTTTTGAACTTGCAAAAGTTCCCACAAAATTTTAAGGATACACTTTGCTTACAATGTTCTTTGGATACTTACAATATTTTCAATCTTCAATATTTTTCTTTAGCTTCATTTATTGTTGCCTTTTTGCACAGTGACTTCTTTCAGCACTGCTCTCCCATTCTCAATTATATTAATCCACACTGGAGGACATTGGGAATTATTCGGACCGCGGGTCTCGGAGTGCGGAGAGGAAGTATACAATACTGGTGAAAGGAAGTATGATATATAGGGATGTGAAGTAGTGTTTGTGGCTTTTGTGCATATCAGCGGGATCTCCCTTACAGTTGAATGCTGTTGAATAACCTTTGGTGTTAATTGCCCTATTTCTCCTGCATTGATTGCTGTACTATTTCTGCTTGTTGTTTTGTCAGGCCTGTGAGTACTCAGTACTCTCTCTGTTCACTGCTGAGTGCCTCTCCATTGCGTGCTGTAATTTTCTGATGTATTATGAGGGAATAATGAACCAGAACCTGGATGTCATAGTCTATGATGAATAAATTCCTAATGGATTTAAGCTATAAATTTACATGGGTAACAGAATCTGTCTTTTCCTCCACTTTTCAATTATATCGGAGCAAGCAGCACAATTTTATTGAGCCCTTCATTGGCGTAATTGATCCAAAATGTTAACCCTGTTTTTCTTTTGACGGATGCTGTCTGACATGCTCTTCAAGCATCTGTCAGGTTTGTTTGCTTTTTAGGGACATTGCTCTTGAATTCATGGAATTTGGTGATTTGTGAGTTGGTACCAGATAAAATAATCACACAAGGTATCAGAGTGGCATGAAGGCTCCACTGGGCCAAAGAAAGAAAACTGCTTTGTTTAACTTAAATGTGTTTCCTTCCCAAATTATAGCTGGTGGGTTCAGGTTAACAAATGGTGGAGAATAACTGCTGGCAAAGGCCATGGAACACACACCCTTTGACTTCAAATGTGCCACAGAGATGTGATCCCTTACATACTTTCACCTCTTTTAACTGATAGGGCACATTCTTTCAACTGAAATGGAAATGGATGCCAAAGGACAGAACAAAGTCACCATTGTGAATTAAATATAAACTCCTAGGCAATAACTGAAGGCTCAGAGGAACTTGGGCCCCATCATCAGATCACGTGCTTTAATTCAACCAGTTCCAATCACAATTGTTTGCGATTGGAAGCCCAGATGTAAAACTGGACATTTGAGGGCTCCACAGGAAGTATAATTTAAATAATTCCATCATGTTTATGTTTTTTTTCATTCGTTTAAGGGATGTGGGCTATGGAGGCAGAGCCAGCATTTAATAGCCCACTCGTAATTGCCTTTGCGATATAACATATCACCTATAACATATAACATGGGGGTCATGAGATAGCTCTGGGTGGCATGGAGGTAGAGCTACTGCCTTACAGTATCAGGGACCCGGGTTCAATCCTGACTGCCGGTGCTTGTTTGTATGGAGTTGGTATGTTCTGCGTGACCTGTGTGGGTTTTCTCCGAGATCTTCGGTTTCTTCCCACACTCCAAAGATGTACAAGTTTATAGGTTAATAGTAAGATTAAACGAGAACTTACCAGTTCGAAGTTTGATCCTTATTTTTATGAGGAATTACGATGAGGGATTACGTGAAGAAGCCCCGCCAGGCGCATGCGCGTCATACTTCAACGCAGCGGCGTGAAAACTAAGAAACCCGATAGCCGAAATAAGATAGTAAGGCTTTCAGAAGACTAGAACTACCAGATGATCCTTTTGATTATGAGGGCCGGGAGCGGAAGGCACGTAATCCCTCATCGTAACTGCTCATAAAATAAGGATCAAACTTTGAACTGGTAAGTTCTCGTTTAATCGTTTATTTTACTTCGGAGTCATGTGAGTGACTACATGAAGATTTCAAAGCTCTGTGATTTCATGCCGTAGATGCACTGCATATGACACACTGCTTCAGTTGACACAGTAGTAAGTAATATATTGAACATTGTTTCAATTATTCAATAACTATTTGCATAATAATAATAACGATAACAAAATAAAATAATAACCCCTCTATCCCAGGGGGAAATTACAAAGAAATTATATAAAAACAAAGCAACCCAAATTAAACCGAACCCAACACAGCATGCCCAAACCCTGGCACTGTAACAACAGGTTTATCATAGAACTTAGAGAAAGTTGCTTCTTTAGACCATCCTGCGGCCTCGAGGATTTGGTCGAGTGGCACGTCCTGCGCCTTCGCTGCGGATGTTGATGCCGCCCTGGTGGAGTGAGATTTAAACACATGAGTGTCCACTCCAGCGTAATCCAGAACCTGTTTTAACCATCCAGAAATTGTTTGTGCTGACATTTTTTTATATGTTTCTTTGTGGATAACGAGCATTGCTGTCTCAGAACCTCTGAGACTCTTAGGTAATTCAATGTATTGACTCAGATCCTAAACCACACATAATCCTTGGTCCCCAGGGTATGCTTTAAAGATTACCTTGGTTCCAGCCATTCATGGCCTGCTTTGCTTGATTAGATCATAGACATTAAAAGTAATTTTATCTACAGACAAATGCATACAATCTAGTCGTAACATTTGCAATGTTTCTACTCGTTGTGCTGATATTAACGCCATGAGCATAACCACTTTAAGTGCTAACTTCTGAAAAGACAGTGACGTAATTGGAGCCCACTGCCAAAGCAGTGTGAGAACTATACTGACATCCCAGATTTCTGTATATCTAGGCTTGGGAGGATTTTTATTAAAGGTCCCTCGCATAAATCAGATACTAATGGATGAGACCCGATAGATTGTCGTTCTGAAAAATGTCCTAAGTAGGAGGACAAAGCAATCCGACCACTATTAATGGCACTATAACTCAGGTGCTGATCAAAATGCAACATAGCAAGGAACTCCAATACATCCAGTATGCTTGCAGTATGATAAGATATATCTGACTGTACACAAAACAATTCCCATTTCTTTATATGAGACATATATTGTTTCTTAGTGCTATCTCTCCAAGCTGCAGTTATGACATCCATGGTTCTATCCGACAGTCCAAGCCCTTGTAACGGTCTGGTCAGAACCTGCAGATTAACAAATTAATATAGTCATGTAACAGATGACTTTCTCCTGTTACTGGATGTACCAACAAATTACTGCAGTTGGGGATCGTCATGAATGGCTGAGTCATTATTCTGAGCACCAATGGGAACCATGGCTGTGTAGGCCAGTCTGGAACCACCAAAACGCCTGTGGCAGTGTCCTGCTCTATTTTGGTGAGACATTGCCTAATCAGGCAGAATGGGGGAAAAGCATAGAAGAATGTACGTCCCCAATGTAGCGAGAATGCATCCACTGCTACTGTTCCTGGATCCGGCTTCCATGAAACATATTTAGGCAACTGGTGATTTAGTCTGGATGTGAACAGATCAATATCTGGTAACCCATAGCGGATGACAATCTTTAAAAAAACTTCTGGATTTAACATCCATTCTGTATTGTCATTGAACTTTCGTGACCTGTTGTCTGCCACCACATTATCTTTCCCTGGTAGGTAGATAGCTGAGAGCCAGATTTTCCTGGAAATACACCAGTGCCACATGAGGTTAGCCAGATTATCACATGAGACTGACCTTAGGAGTAATTGATATATGCCACAGCTGTGGTATTGTCCACCTGGAGTTGAACGTGTGAATTATTCATTGTGGAACAATAAGCTTTTAATCCATAAAATGCCCCCAATAACTCCAAATAATTTATACCATGCGTTTGGAGAATTAAATCCTCTTAGACACTTCATCTACCACCACAGCTAGATTCGTTGTCCGTAGCTCCCGTTCCAAGAGTTCTCACATCAGTCTGTAAAACCACTGATGGTTGCTGAACCAAAATATTTTTAGTGACTTGTGCAACATTGATAATCCACCATTGCAATTCAGCTAAGGCTGTAGTTGGTAACTGGATGGACCTATCAAAATGACCTGCACGCTTTTTTAGTGCTTGTTCTCTGGCTTGTTGCAGACTTTGATAGTGCAGAGGTCCAAACTCTACAGCAGGAAAGCTGCTACCAATTTACCAATAACCCTAGCTACTTCTCGGATGGTGGGATATGGTTTCTCAGTGAGGCAAGTACAAGCATTTGTAATATCCACAACCTTAGCTGTTGGCAAAGTTATTGACATATCAACTAAATTAATGACAAACCCCAAATAATCAATTGTTTGGGATGGCTGTAACTTAGATTTTGTTGGATGGACCAGAAACCCTAGCCTTTCAAACAGGCTTGTGGTTGCTGAAACTGATTCTTCAGCTGTCTCCTGAGTGGCACTTACAATTAAAATATCATCTAGATAAGCCATTACAATGTGATTTTGAGCCCTCAGTAACGCCAGTACTGGTTTCAATAATTTTGTGAACAGCCTAGGAGCTGAAGTTAACCCATTAGGTAATGCTTTAAATTGCCACAGCTGACCTATCCAATTAAATTTCAAGTACCTGCGATAATGATGATGAATTGGTACTGAATAATATGCATCTTTAAGATCTATAGTAGCCATATAACAGCCTTGTGACAACAACTGCTTTGCAGTGTTGAAGGTGTTCATTTTAAAATGCCTATACAGAACGTAGGAATTTAAGTGTGTGAGGTCCAGAATGACTCTACAACCCCCATCTTTTTTCGGTCTGGGGAATACATTGGACACAAATTGTTGAGGATGATTCACCGTCCTTTCAATTACCCCTTTCTGGAATAAATTTTTAATTTCTTCTTGTACCTGACGAGTTTCTGGTGCAGCAAACACCAAGACTCTATTAGGCATATGCTGTACAGGTGGATCAACTCCTCCCATAGATTCTAATGTAGAGCCTGGCACAGTATCTAGTATAAACCAATCAGATGTTATGCAGCACCATTCATCATAAAACAATTGTAATCTACCCCCAACCGGACGTTGTTCCCCAGAAGTTTTATCTGTGACTGAATGAAGTTCCTGTACCTCAGCAAACGACCTGGAAGGTCTCCTTCTCCCAATATAAGGGTTGATGTTGGGCTGTACTGGGTAATAATATTTTTGCCCCATCGGCCTCCCTCTGCTGGGCCCTGCCCCAGCATCAAACCCCTTGCATATCCAACCTGCTTGTTTTCTTGGAGCAGGGATTAAAGCTTTTATAAGGCCAATTGTTTTGGACTCTTCATTAAAATGTCCTTGATTTGTTTCGGAAGATTTTCACCGAATAAATAATCCGGTGCCTGGATATTACTTGCTCGACACAGTCCTGCAAATTTTGGATGTAACGTTGGCCGAATGGCGATATTCCTCATACAGCTAATCTCAAAATAAGCATTACAGAATAATGCGAGCATGGCTTTTTGTGTTTTAGACATTGTTGACCCTTGTATCATCTTCCCAAACGCAGTGATGCCTGCTGATATCAGCTTGAGGACACGCTGGAAACGCATTTCCTGCCCTCTCATCGTTGCACTAATGGGTACCCATATTGCTGAGTTTACTGTGGGCACCCTGAGCGAGGCACAATTGACGGGTGTTTTATACAACTCTGCTGTCTCAGTCATGACAGGTTCATGAAACTGGTAACATACCAAATAGTTGATATTGGAAGCTAGGTTCTCATCCATAGCCTCACCAGTCCCTTCCGGTATAGCAAAATTACACGCTACATCGGGAACACCCGGAGCGTGGCTCTTGTGCTCTGGTGTGTACACATATGTAGGGACACCAGCTTCAGGGTCAGGCTTCTCCTGTCCTGGTACTCCCGAGTCTTGCTCTAGGGAGACCTCATCCATACCCAACCAAGGTACCGGAGAGTCAGATTCCCACTGTTGATAGGCACCATGCTCAGCATATGGAACTCCTTCAGAGGTTGCCTGGGGAATCTCTGGGTCCTTGGACCCTTGACTGATAAGAGTTTGGAGCATTTTCTCCATTTGGTCCAGTCTCCCCCCACATTCTTTTACGATCTGGAGGGGAGTCCTCTTCATCAGACCCGTCAGACAAAACGGGCCTGACGGACTTTCTTTTAGCTTTCTTCCCTACAGTTGTGGCCTCAGTGTCCTGCAACACTGGAGCAACTGGAGGCTGTTCAACACGGGTAAAACGGCCACTGGTATCGGAACCGGCACCGCACTTACCTCTCTTCCCGATCGCTGCGATGGGACAGCATCGCTGCGCGACCAACACTTACTCCGAACTGACTTCCTTCCAACGCTCTCCATACCACAGGCTCCTACAGGCTCACAAGCCAGCTTTACAGAGCTTAAGTACTCGCAGTAAAGTTTTTAAATCACTTACCTGCAAGGTTTCTACTCGCCGCTGGTGGAGCTGCGCTCTCCAGCCCATTCCATGCGACATTCGTCGACGTAAGGACGTGCATGTGCCCAGCGGGGCTTCTTCACATAGTCACTCATGTGACTCCAAAGTAAAATTGGCTTGGTATAAATGTATAATGGTCCCAGTGTGTGTAGGGTAGTGTTAATGTGCAGGAACTGCTGGTCAGTCCAGTCTAGGTTGGCTCAAGAGCCTGTTTCTGCACTGCAGCTCTAAACTAGACTAATCTAGACTAAACTGCAGGACAGTAACAGGCACTTCACCCCACAATGTTTGTGCTGAACAGGTTGAGAAAATTCAACTTAACTCCTCTGCCCTGTATGTGATCCAAATCCTTCTATTCCCTGCATTGCCACGAGACTCTGAAATGCCACTGTCATATCTGCTCCTACCACCACCCCTGGCAGGACATTGCAAGCACTCATCCAGGCACTATGGGACGGGTACATGTATAGGAAAGCTTTAGAGGTAATATGGACCAAGCACAGGTAAATTGCGCGTGCCAAGATGGGGTATTTTGGTCAGTATGGATGAGTTGGGCTGAAGAACCTGTTTTCATGCTACATTATTCCAGGCCTCTATCACTCTCTGTATAATAGGCTTGCTCTGTTAATCTCTTTTCAACTTTTATCCTTTGAACTTTTAACTCTGCCCTCCAATATTTGCTATTTCCACCCTGGGAAGAAGGTTCTGACTGTGTTTCATATCTATGCATTTCATTATTAAACATGCCACCATCAGTCTCTCCTCATCTGCCACATCTAAAAAGAAAAAATAACCTATCGGGAATATTCTCTAATCCAGGCACCATCCAGATAAACCTCTTCTCTGGCAGATAAAATTAAAGAGATCTGGTAAGTATATTAAGGGGAAAAGGAGAGAATAGGACCCCTCAGAAACCAAAGTTGTCATCGATGTGTGGAGCTGAAAGAGATTCCTCATTGAATATTTCTCTGCTGTTTGAATGCAGATAAAGATATGAAGACTGGTCAGTGGGGGGCGCTGTGCGACGGCTGCCCTGCCAGCAGCATGTTCATTATTTCAACTTTATTTTTATTTTTAGTGTGTCCAAGTGTTTGTTTAGTTTGTTTAGTTTGTTCAGTGTGTCTTGTGTGGGGCGAAAATGGGTGGAACCCCTTTCGGGCGCCACCTCCACGGAGAGGCGACTTTTTCCATGTCGCCTCCTTCGTGGCCTAACAGCATGGATTGGAGTGGCCTTTCCAGGAGTCGGGCCCGGACTTTCAGCAGCGGGCACAGCATGGACTTTTCATCGCGGACTGTTACATCCTCAAGCCGCGGTCTGCAGATCTTCTGGCTGCGGATACGGCGTCCAGAGCCTGGGATCCCTCGTAGGGGATAGAATCATAGAAAATAGGTGCAGGAGTAGGCCATTCGGCCCTTCAAGCCTGCACCGCCATTCAATATGATCATGGCTGATCGTCCAACTCAGTATCCTGTACCTGCCTTCTCTCCATACCCCCTGAACCCTTTAGCCACAAGGGCCACATCTAACCCTCTTAAATATAGCCAATGAACTGGCCTCAACTACCTTCTGTGGCAGAGAATTCCACAGACTCACCACACTCTGCGTGAAAAATGATCTTCTAATCTCGGTCCTAAAAGACGTCCCCCATATCCTTAAACTGTGACCCCTTGTTCTGGAGTTCCCCAACATCGGGAACAATCTTCCTGCATCTAGCCTGTCCAACCCCTTAAGAATTTTGTAAGTCTCTATAAGATCCCCCCTCAATCTCCTAAATTCCAGCGAGTACAAGCCGAGTCTATCCAGTCTTTCTTCATATGGAAGTCCTGCCATCCCAGGAATCAGTCTGGTGAACCTTCTCTGTAATCCCTCTATGGCAAGAATGTCTGTCCTCAGATTAGGAGACCAAAACTGTACGCAATACTCCAGATGTCGCCTCACCAAGACCCTGTACAATTGCAGTTGAACCTCCCTGCTCTTGTACTCAAATCCTTTTGCTATGAATGCTAACATATCATTCGCTTTCTTCACTGCCTGCTGCACCTGCATGCCTACTTTCAATGACTGGTGTACCATGACACCCAGGTCTCGTTGCATCTCCCCTTTTCCTAATCTGCCACCATTCAGATAATAGTCTACCCTCATGTTTTTGCCACCAAAGTGGATAACCTCACATTTATCCACATTATACTGCATCTGCCATGCATTTTCCCACTCACCCAACCTATCCAAGTCACCTTGCAGCCTCTTAGCATCCTCCTCACAGCTAACACTACTCCCCAGCTTTGTGTCATCCGCAAACTTGGAGATGTTGCATTCAATTCCCTCATCCAGATCATTAATATATATTGTTAATAGCTGGGGTCCCAGCACTGAGCCTTGCGGTACCCCACTAGTCACTGCCTTCCATTCTGAAAATGA
Organism: Raja brachyura; assembly: GCA_963514005.1. The sequence goes on from OY740784.1 coordinate 8,124,183, forward strand.
CCCGTTTACTCCTACTCTTTGCTTCCTATTTGCCAGCCAGTTCTCTATCCACGTCAAAACTGAATCTCCAGTACCGTGTGCTTTAAGTTTGTATGCTAATCTCTTATGTGGGACCTTGTCGAAAGCCTTCTGAAAGTCCAGATATAACACATCCACAGGTTCTCCCTTATCCACTCTACTAGTTACATCCTCGAAAAATTCTATAAGATTCGTCAGACATGATTTACCTTTCATAAATCCATGCTGACTTTGTCCAATGATTTCACCACTTTCCAAATGTGCTGCTATCCCATCTTTAATAACTGACTAGTATTTTCCCCACTACCGATGTTAGACTAACTGGTCTGCAACTCCACGCTTTCTCTTTCCCTCACTTTTTAAAAAGTGGGATTACATTAGCTACCCTCCAATCCTCAGGAACTACTCCAGAATCTAAACAGTTTTGAAAAATTATCACTAATGCATCCACTATTTCTGGGGCTACTTCCTTAAGTACTCTGGGGTGCAGCCTATCTGGCGCTGGGCCTTTTATCGGCCTTTAATCCATTCAATTTACCTAACACCCCACTTCCCGGCTAACCTGGATTTCACTCAGTTCCTCCATCTCATTTGATGCCCGGTCCCCTGCCATTTCCGGCAGATTATTTATGTCTTCCTTAGTGAAGACAGAACCAAAGTAGTTATTGAATTGGTCTGCCATGTCCTTGTTCCCCATGATCAATTCACCAGTTTCTGACTGCAGAGGACCTACATTTGTTTTAACTAACCTTTTTCTCTTCACATATCTATAAAAACTTTTGCAGTCCGTTTTTATGTTCCCTGCCAGTTTTGTTTCATAATCTATTTTCCCTTTCCTAATTAAGCACTTTGTCCTCCTCTGCTGGACTCTGAATTTCTCCCAGTCCTCTGGTAGGCTGCTTTTTCTGGCTAATTTGTATGCTTCATCTTTAGTTTTGATACTATCCCTGATTTCCCTTGTTATCCACGGATGCACTACCTTCCCTGATTTATTCTTTTGCCAAATTGGGATGAACAATTGTTGTAGTTCATCCATGCAATCTTTAAATGCCTTCCATTGCATATCCACCGTCAACCCTTTAAGAATCACTTGCCAGTCTATCTTGACCAATTCACGTCTCATACACTCAAAGTTACCTTTCTTTAAGTTCAGAACCCTTGTTTCTGAATTAACAATGTCACTCTCCATCCTAATGAAGAACTCAACCATATTATGGTCACTCTTGCCCAAGGGGCCATGCACAACAAGACTGCTAACTAACCGTTTCTCATTGCTCAGTACCCAGGCTAGAATAGCCTGCTCTCTCGTTGGTCCATCTACATGTTGGTTTAGAAAACTATCCCGCATATATTCCAAGAAATCTTCTTCCTCAGCACCCTTGCCAATTTGATTCACCCAATCTATATGTAGATTGAAGTCACCCATTATAACTGTTTTACCTTTTCTAATTTCTAATTTCCTGTTTGATGCCATCCCCAACTCCACTACTACTGTTAGGTGGCCTGTACACAACCACTAGCGTTTTCTGCCCCTTAGTGTTTTGCAGCTCTACCCATATCGATTGCACATTCTCCAAGCTAATGTCCTTCCTTTCTATTGCGTTAATCTCCTCTCCAACCAGCAACGCTACTCCACCTCCTTTTCCTTTCTGTCTATCCCTCCTGAATATTGAATATCCCTGGATGTTCAGCTCCCAGCCTTGGTCACCCTGGAGCCGCAGAGAAGAGCTCCGACCCCCGCTCCACGGCCTATATAACACCCTGAAGCCGAAGTCTGCGGAGCTTCTAGCCACGGGCGCAGCGAGGACTTACCTTCCGGAGCAGGATCCGTCGCCGGGGATAGCCAGAGAAATGCTCTGACTGGCAGCCTGACTGCCAGCCTGTGGCCTGAAGCCGCAGTCTCCGGTAAGCAAGTGCCGATTCTGGACATTCAAGCCGCGGGGTGTGTTTGACCGTCTCGACGAGAGGACCTGTACATCGGGCCGTCCGTAGCTGTGACTGCGGAGGTTTATTGCCCCGACCACTGGTGAACAATGGAGGAGGACTGACTGCACTTTGTGCCTTCCACCACAGTGAAGAATGTTGTGGTGGATGTTTGTGTTAAATCGTATTGTGTATTGTGTGTTCTTTTTTGATTGTACTGCTGCTGGCAAGTTTATTTCATTGCACTTATATGTGTATGTGACGAATAAAATTTACTATTGATTATTGACTATTTACCATTGACTAGGGAATCTTGAAGATTTAATGGTAGTCCGTATTACAATCAAGGAGGTGCTGAATGTCCTATCTCATATGAAGGTAGCTAAATCTCCCAGACCAGATCAAATATATCCAAAGACACAATGAGATGCAAGACAAGACATAGCAGGAGCGCTAGCTGAGATATACGAATTATCGTTAGACATGGATGAGGTGCCGCAAGACTTGAGGATGGCTAATGTGTTGTCTCTCTTTAAGAAGGGCTTACAGATTGATTAGTAAGACTGGATGTTACAATCCCTAAGATTTCACTACGTTTGACATTCTTGGGTATGACCACCAGGTGAATTTTGCTAACAATCAGACACATCTTCAGTTGTGTACCTCAACGTCACTGGGTGTTTCGGCCTTTTATCACAAGACACCCTCAGTCGAGGCAGGCCCACCGCAGGGTGATCAGACCTGGGTGTGTGTCTTATTGCTAGCCTCTAGATGGTCACGTGGCAGCCCAGACAGCATCTTTCCAATTCAGCCACAGCCAGTGACTGCTCCGTTAGGCAACATTGGCAAGTTCTTTTATTGCCCTCCTTTGTGCCTGCCCTTTGACTCCTACCTCCTTCAGGAACTGGCTACAAAGCCCCTGCACCCCACCTCCACTGCACACACCCTTACCCTCCAACCTCTCTCCTCTGCCTCTGCTGCAAGGTTTGAATATCAAAGCTTTTTCCTTTCATAAGCCTCGTCCACCGCCTCCTCCCATGGGACCGTCAGCTCAATGATGAAAACACGCCGACAGGAGTTGGACCAGAGAACGAGGTCTGGTCGCAGGTTGGTAACTGCGATTTCAACTGGGAACGAAAGCCTCTGGCCTAAGTCAACACGCATTTCCCAGTCCCTGGCTGCGTTCAGTGGGCATGAGTTGATAGGCGAGGGGTTAGTCCTCCGTTTCTCTCCTTCCCGGATGGATGATGGTATTCCGGGAATGTTATCTGGGCATTGATAGGCATGGCGTTGGTGGTAACTCTCTTGCCCTCGAGTTCAGCTGCCAAACACCTCAGCACCGGGTTGTGTCGCCAGGTGTATCTGCCTTGTGTTAGGCTGGTCTTACAACTGACCAGGATGTGCGTGAGGTTTGCTGGAACTGCACACGGGGCAGGCTGGATCTGCTCCCAGCCAAAGATTTAGTTTTGTGGGAGAGGGAAGGACGTCATATGTGGCTCTGATAATGAAGCTCAACTTATTTGACTCCATGGTCCACAGCTCTCTCCGTGTGATCTTCCTCCTCTCAACGCCATCCCACGTGATCTAATGGTCTTGTTTGGCTTGGGATATGGCTTTGGCACACCTGGCTGCTTACCAGAAAAAACCTGGTAACTAACAATGTGATGCACAAGTTACTGGGGTGAATCTGAGGGATAAGATATATACATTTCGAAAGGCAGGGATTGATTAGGGATAGTCAATGTGGTTGGTATGTGGGAGATAATGTATTTTGATGAGTTAATCAAGAGTTCTGAAGAAGGGTCTCGACCCGAAATGTCATCCATTCCTTCTCTCCAGAGATGCTGCCTGTCTCGCTGAGTTACTCCAGCATTTTGTGTCTATCTAACCAAGAAGCTTGATGAGTAAAGGGCCATAGGCAAAGTCTATAAGACTTCAGCAAAGCCTTTGATATGGTAGTGTATGGTAGACTGCTGTGGAAGGTTAGATCAAGCAATGGTGATGGTAGAAGATTGCTTCTCAAATTAGTCTGTAATCAGTGGTGTACCTTAAGGATCAGTGCTGTCTGTCATCTATCTCAACCATTGGAATAAGAGTGTACAAGGTATGTACAGTAAGTTTGTAGATGACACTGGAATAGGTTGGATACTGTTGACAGTGAAGATAGTTGTCAAGAATTACAGCAGGATCTTGATCAGCTGGCCAAGTGCGCTGAAGAATGATAAATGGCTAGGTATGGCAGATAAGTATGAGGATTTGCATTTTGAGAATTCAAACCTGGGCAGGACCATCATGCCGAATAATAGACCCCTGGGGAGTGTTGCAATGAGTATAGAGTACATAGTTCCCTAAAGGGCCTGTCATACCAGCATCCGACTCCATGCGATGAGCACAATCAAACTAGAAGCGGGGGCCGCGTGGAGGTCGGGTGATCCCCTGTACAGGGCCGTTCCCACCAGCATGCACCTGCATGCGGCAAGCGCGACCAAACCGGCAGCGAGGGCGGCGCGGAGGTTGGGTGAGAGGCGCAACGCAGCGCAAAGTGAGGCGAACTTGGAGCGAAGTCTTAAGGTAAGTTCACCAGGACAGAGAGTGACACACAGAGAGGGGCACAGAGGCACACACACAGAGGGCCACGGAGCCACACACATAGAGGGTCACGGAGGCACCTACAGAGAGGGTCACGGAGGCACGATGTCGAGGTGGTGTGTAATGCGTCGAGGCGACTGCGAGCCGACAAGCCGTTGCCGCGCGGAATTTTTTAACATAGTCAGTTTTTCGGAACTCCGCGCGATGTCGGGATGAACTCCGCACAATTCCGCACGGCTCCGGCGATCGAAGTGGGACCGGCCCCACTACGCCAGACGGCTCAAGCGACCACGTTAGGTTGTGCTCATCACATGGAGTTGCATGCTTGTAGGACAGGCCCTTAACTGTGGCATCACAGATAGACACTATGATGAAGAAGGCCTTTGGTAAGCTGACTTTCATCAGTTGGGGAATTGAGTTTAGTTGTACAGGACTTTGGTAAGGCAGCACTTGGAGGGTTAGAAACATAGAAAATAGGTGCAGGAGGAGGCCATTCGGCCCTTCGAGCTAGCACCACCATTCAATATGATCCGCTATCATTAACCCGTGCCTGCCTTCTCCCCATATCCCTTGACTCCACTAGCCCCTAGAGCTCTATCTAACTCTCTCTTAAATCCATCCATTGATTTGGCCTCCACTGCCCTCTGTGGCAGGGAATTCCTCAAATTCACAACTCTCTGGGGGAAAACTTTTTTCTCTCATCTCAGTCTTAAATGGCCTCCCCTTTATTCTAAGACTGTGGCCCCTGGCTTCGCCCAACATTGGGAACAATTTTCCTGCATCTAGCTTGTCCAGTCCTTTTATAGTTTTATAAGACTATTAATATACATGTCCAAAGACAGGCAAGGAGATAACTGGCCTTTACCTGATCTATTCTTCTGTACTCCATTATTACCTCTTTAATAATTGACTCCGGCATCTTTCCCACCCCCAAAGTCAGGCTGTGTTAAGTTTTGAGCACACTGATGTAGGAAAGGTGTCATTAAACTTGAAAGGGTGCAGAGAAAATTGACAAAGATGTTGCCAGGACTTGAAGGGCTGAACTACAGGGGGAGACTGGGCAGGCTTGGACGTAAGTACTTGGAGCGCAGGAAGCTGAAGGGTAAATCATGAGGGGAATAGATGGGGCAAATGGACAGGTCTTCCTGTGGATGGGGAATCAAGGACTATTGAACATTGGTTTACGATGAGAAAGGAAAGATTCACTAGGAACCTGAGATGTAACACCTTCACACAAAGGATGCTGCATAGAGTCAGAGTCATAGAATCTTTGATTGAAATGGGCCATTCGGCCCAACCTGTCCACACCAGCCAACATGTCCCAGCTACACCGGTACCACCTGCCTGAGTTTGGTCCATATTCCTCCAAACCTGTCCTTGTGGGTATATGGAATGAGTTGCCAGAGAAAGTAATTGAAGCATATGCAACATAACATTGAAAAGACATTTTGACAGGTACATTGATAGGAATTGTTTTGGGAGATACAGGACAAATGCAGGCAAATGGGAATCATTTGCATGGGGCATCATGGTCAGCATGAAGGAATTGGGCAAAAGGGTTATTTTGTATCATTCTATGAGTTGAAGATAAAGCTTTCTGGTCGAGTCACAGGTAGATAAGATGGTCAAGAAGGCTTTTGGTACTTTAGCCTTCATCAGTCAGAGTATTGAGTATAGAAGTTAGGAGGTCATGTTGCAGTTATATAAGATGTTGCTGCTTCTTCTTGCGAATGAAATATAAACCAAAGGAATAGTTAAAGCTCAAGCCTGGTGTTGAGCAGCCAGGTTGTTGTCTCTGCGTCCATGTCTGCCAGGCCCTGAGCTCCATTTGGTGGGTGGTAGAGCGGGCACCCAGAGATGACATGGTTGGCAGTCTGTTGTTCTGCTCCGCATTCACAGGCTGGGCTCTGGCGGAGTCCCCATCTCCACATGCTGGCATTGAAACGCTCAACTCCAGTACGAAGACGTTGCTGAGATTGCATTTAGAATATTGTTTAAGAAGGAACTGCAGATGCTGGAAAATCGAAGGTAGACAAAAATGCTGGAGAAACTGAGCGGGTGAGGCAGCATCCATGGAGCAAAGGAAATGGGCAATGTTTCGGGTCGAGACCCTTCTTCAGCATTTTTGTCCACCTTTAGAATCATTGTGTTCAGTTCTGGGCACCATGTTATAGGAAAGATATTGTCAAGCTTGAAAGGGTTCAGAAAAGATTCACGAGGATGTTGCCAGGACTAGAGGATGTGAGCTATAGGGAGAGGTCGAGTCGGCAGGGTCCCTATTCCATTGAGCACAGGAGGATAAGGGGTGATCTTATAGAGGTGGATAAGATCTTATAAAGGTGTATAAGATCATGAGAGGAATAGATCGGCTGGATGCACAAAGTATTTTGCCCAGAGTGGGGGAATTGAGGACCAGAGGACATAGGTTCAAGGTGAAGGGGAAAAGATTTAATGGGACTCCGAGGGGTAACTTTTTCACACAAAGGTGGTGGGTGTATGGAACAAGCTGCCAGAGCAGGTAGTTGAGGCTGGAACTATCCCATTGTTTAAGAGACAGTTAAACAGGTACTTGCTTTGGACAGGTTTGGAGGGATATGGACCAAGCGCAGGCAAGTGGGACTAGTGTAGAATAGACTAGTGTAGAAGTGGGAATATTGGTGGCCGGTGTGGGCGAGTTGGGTCGAAGGGCCTGTTTCCACACTGTATCACTCTATGACTCTGTGACTCTATCCATGTTTGAGACTTGGAAGATTCATTACGGTGCAATTCAGTACATGGAAGGGAAGTTTCAATCTGCCTGGAGGCATGAAACCTAAGTGAGCAGAATATGTTTCAGCATTTAGCAATGTAAATAACATGTTACATTCCCCCACGTTTATCCTGACACAAAGATAAGTGCAAGGAAATACGGAGCATTGCATAGAAGCCAATCCCATTTGGTTTAGTTTAGAGATACAGCACGGAAACAGGCCCTTCGGCCCACTGGGACCGTGCCGGCCAGCGATCCCTGCACATTAACATCATCCTACACCCACTAGGTACAATTTTTACATTTACCAAGCCAATTAATCTACAAACCTGTATGTCTTTGGAATGTGGGAGGAAACCAAAGATATCGGAGAAAACCCATGCAAGTCACGGGGAGAACATACAAACTAAGTACAGACAGTGCCTGTAATCGGGATTGAACCCAGGTCTCCAGCGCTGCATTCGCTGTAAGGCAGCAACTCTACCACAGCGCCACCGTGATTGCATTTCTGAGAATGGTCCTGCAAATTCACCTTTTTTATGCTTTAACTCTTTGAAAACAACATACTTTATGTCTTGCACTTCAATCTACAAACATACGTAAGTCCTGATAAATTAGGCAACTCTCACTGACTATATCTTTGTCATTTATAAAAACATTCATAGCAAGAACACCGTGTGCATACAACTTTGGTGAAGTTAAATTTGTTTTACTTAGAGCAACCCACTATAACCTCATGTACAAGTTCCTAATGTTTGTCTTTGCAATTGGCGCAATTGCTTTTAAACCTCACCTTGCCTTCCACACATATATATATACTAGACTAAGTGGGACCCATTGAGTCCCGTGTTCACATGGGAGGGCTGGTCCCCCGACGCAATATTTCACCTCTCCACCATTGGTGGCCAGTGGGGAGGGCTTTCTGGAGTGCTGGTATGGGTTCAGCTCAGTCCCTCAAGCCGGATGTGTTGGCAGCTCACTCACGGCTGGTGGGCTGGCAGTTGACTCATGGCTATTCCTTGAAATTCCATTTCAAGCAGGGTGCAAGGCCACCAAATTCAATTGCAGTTTCTTACCACTTCGAGAAGGGTGCAAGGCCACCAAATTCAAATGCAGCTTCATACCATTTCATGCAGGGTGCAACGCCACCACATTCAAATGCAGTTTCATACCATTTCATGCAGGGTGCAAGGCCACCACATTCAAATGCAGTTTCATACCATTTCAATCAGGGTGAAACCACCATTAAACCACCATAAACCACACAAAACACCATACTCACAGTTCGGTAGACATTCAGTGTGTTCAGTTGATTCACAGCTCAGACAGAGTTGTGACCTCGCCCTCCCCCATCATGCAGAGACTGAGCCACACCCACACTGGACTGAGTAAGATGGCCAAAAATCACCGTCGTAAGTGGTAGTGTTTTATCTAAAATCAATATACAGCGCAAACAGGAAGTTACCCAAAGCACCCAAACCACCTTTTGCAGTAATGCTTTTTTACTTCAACCCAAAGCACCCAAACCACCATTTGCAGTAGTGCCTTTTTACTTCAACCCAAAGCACCCAAACCACCATTTGCAGGCAGTGCCTTTTTACTTCAAACCAACCATATTTTCATTTTCAAACCACAGTTAGGGCATTCACAGTTGAATAGACATGTGTTCAGTGTTATTCAGAGCTCAGAGAGTCTTGACCCTCTGGCTTCCTCCATCTTGCAGAGACTGAGTGAGGCACACCACTTCCAGGTTTAATAGTCCCTCCACCCTCCCACCAGCAGGGGCAGCAGAGCGAATGGCAATTAAAAAAAAAAACATTAATATCTCTCTGATTTTTCATTGATGGAAAAATCCTCCGGTCTAGGAAGGCGGAGGGGGGGCTCTGAGCAAGGTGGCCAAAAATGACAGGCGTAGGTGGCGGCGGTCTCTAGGAAATCACAGCACAGCGAGCCAAAAGCGGCCAAGGTCAGACTTCTAGTAATATAGATATACCATATACAGGAGACAGCAAAAGCAATAAAAACTGCAAGTACTAGAAATCTGAAACAAAATAAGAATTGCCGAACGATCACTAAAACTAAAACCTTAACTTTTTTTCTCTCCTCATCTGCCTGATCGACTGTGTATCTTCAACATTTCTGGTTTATATTCAAAGTATTCAATGCCCCTTACAGCCTTTGAACAATAGTCATGGTCGCAGTGCAGAAAGTGTAGTGGTGGAGAGTTTTAGGTGATTCATTGACTTCTATCAGATACTGAGGATGGACATTTACCTCATCTGGTCAGAGATACAGGAGGTAACATTGAGATACTAATTAGCATTAGTTAGGCTCCAGGCTTGGACTCAACTATGAAGAACAAAACACAGAAAGTTTTTTCAAACGCACTCGGCAGGTCAGGTGATAGCTAGTTCCAACCATTTATTTATATTGGAGAGACAGACAACTGCAAATATTGGAATCTTGAGAAAAAAACAAACTGCTAGAGGAACAAATCTAGACAAAATCTACAATATAAAACATAGAACAGTACAGTATAGGACCAGCCCTCTGACTTATAAACTCTGTGCCAAACATGTTGCCAAATTAAACTAATCCACTCTTCAGTCTGAAGCAGTGTTCCGACACAAAACGTCACCTATCCGTGTTCTTCAGGGATGCCGCCTGACTAACTGTTAATCCATAACTTGGTGTATCTCGTTATAGTTAATACTCCCTAATCCTCTTCCATCCACTCTCCAAAGCTTGCACATGCTTTCCTGCAACGAGCCGACAAGAACTGCGTACAGTATTCCAAATGCGGCCTAAACAAAGTCCTGTAAAGCTGCAATATGACTTCCACGCTATTGTACTCAATGCTCCAACCTATGAGGCCAAAAATATTACTTTTGAGGCGCAGAGGTAGAGTAGCTGCCTTACAGCTCTTGCAGCACCGGAGACCCTGGTTCGATCCTGACTACAGCGGGCTGTCTGTCCGGAGTTTTACGTTCTCCCCGTGACCTGCGTGGGGTTTCCTTCGAGATCTTCGGTTTCCTCCCACACTCCAAAGACATACAGGTATGTAGGTTAATTGGCTTGGTGCATGTGTAAATTGTCCCTAGTGTGTGTAGGATAGTGTTAATGTGCGGGGTGATCGCTGGTCGGCGTGGACTCGGTGGGTCGAAGGGCCTGTTTCTCCGCTGTATCTCTGAAAAAAACGACTCTATCTACAAGTGTTGCTACTTTCAGGGAACAACATAAATGCTGTTAGGGATCTTGCTGCCTGCCTGCCCTATTTATGGAGGGAAATGGACAGAAGGTGTTATAAATAGATATTTATCTGTTATTATTGGGGATGAGCAGAGCTTGTGGTCCTCCTGGACACATTATCTGCACATCCATTTCTTCGGTTTACCCTTTACAATCTCTGTACCTTTTTAACACTTTAACTAAATCACCCTTTCAAGTTCTAAAGTAAAAAATAAGTTGCATCCTTAAAAAGACTCAAAACTCAAAGGAAATGTTCTCAATACTTGCAAGAGGGATCTAGATAGGGCTCTTAAAGATAGCGGAGTCAGGGGATATGGGGAGAAGACAGGAATGAGGTACTGACAGTGGTTGATCATCCATGGTTGTGCTGGCTCGAAGGGCCAAATGGCCTACTCCTGCGTCTATTGTCTATTGTCTATTGTCTATTGTCTATTGGGCAAAAGGGTTCATTTGTATGATTCTAAGAGTTGAAGATAAATCTTTCTGGTTCCTTGAAGGTCAAGTCACAGGTAGATAAGGTGGTCAACAAGGCTCTTGGCACTTTAGCCTTCATCAGTCAGAGTATTGAGTATAGAAGTTAGGAGGTCATGTTGCAGATGTATAAGACATTGGTGAGGCCGCATTTAGAATAATGTGTCCAGTTCTGATCACCATGTTATAGGAAAGATATTGTCAAGCTTGAAAGGGTTCAGAAAAGATTTACGAGGGTGTTGCCAGGTCTAGAGGGTGTGAGCTATAGGGAGAGGTTGAGTAGGTTGGGTTCTTCGGTTTACCCTATTCAATCTCCGCACCTTTTAAACACTTTAACTAATTCACCCTTTCAAGTTCTAAAGTAAAAAAGAAGTTGCATTCTTAAAAAGACTGAGGAAATATTCTCAAAACTCAAAACTGAGGAAATGTTCTCAAATGCAATATACGGCATCAAATGTTAAATTGTAAATTTCCTCTGTTGATTTGACAGAATTAATACAAAGACAGTGAAAATGCAGGAGACAAGGAGATAATTCAGGACTGATATCGTCTTTCATCCAAACGACTTTTATTTAATAAAGATGTGTTTTCCTTTTAGTATTTTATTAAATACTGTAGCCTGTGTGCATGTTCCAGGTGGTATATGACAGTTAATGAGCTATTTATTAAACAAAACCATTTTGTTTTCTGTTCTCCGATAGCAAATTTGCATATGGAGATCACATTAAGTTTGAATCAGACAGATGCAGGGTGAATATGATATAGGTATTTACATTCCCCTCTGCCCAAACATTGTTCCTGTGCCAGACAGTATTAAGTTATAACTGCCCAGGAGATGCACTGTGCTTTTTACCCCAAGGCAGAAAACGTCCATGAGCTCAGCAATCTGCTTCTCCCATTCAGAGTGGAAACACGCTCATATGTGGCCAGCCTTAAGTGGCACTGGGGTCACACTGAGAATTTACACTCCACACGAAGAACGGGATAAATAACTGAATTTCACAGAGTAATCATTTAATGTGAAACAGCTGCAAGCTGCTCAAACAGAGAAGGGGCAGCAGTAGGGAAAATGTATTTTATTATGTGTGCTGAGCTCTCGGTAGATCACAAGTGACTTAAACCCCCTGCCCCTCTTTGGACGACAGCTTCAATAAAAGAGATCCGTATTTTGCTGAAATGTAGTGTTTTGGGTGCCACAACGTTCAGTGGATCATTTCCTTCGTAAGTTCCAAGAATTAAATACCAACCAACTTTTAAAAAAAAACATGTTTGCCTTAAATTCAACCACAAAGAGTTTCTTTTCCCTGTGCTACACACTTAAAAGTTGTTGTTTTTATTCTGACTGCATTATAATTACAACCGTTTTTGGGTCACTTGACACCACTGCAGTTTTTCGACAGCAATCTTACTGGAAAAGGATTCCCTTGTACGCAGAAGGACACAAAGTGCTGGAGTAACTGAGAGAGTCAAGCAGCATCCATGGAGAACATGGATAGGTGACGTTTCAGGTCGGGACAACCCCACCTCACTCACTGTGACTGCAGCACTTTGTGTCCTTTTGTGTAAATCACGATCTGTAGTCCCTTGTGTCTACCCTTCTATCAGAATCGGTTTCTGATCCACCATGGTGTGGTGGGCTGGAGTGCTTGGGAATGGATTCCCACGACCAAAATTGTGTTTAGAACTCTTCTTCCACAACAGATCAGGCCATCCATCTGAGTCTACTCGAATTTCCAGGCCAATGTGTCTTTTGGAAGCTCAGTTAGACTGCGCACACCAAAATAGTTTATAAGGCGTTGCCGGAAGGTGGACTTATGTCAACGTTTGAGTAGTTATTCGATAGTTAAAATTCAGCAATTGTAATAACTTCACCAAAACCATGATGGCAAACAAATGTGAATGAAATGCAGGATCGCAGCCAATTTGGGAAAATAAATGATTAGTGCTGCTGGAACAAACATCTGTCTCATAAGGCCTGTGAACTGGCAAGTCTCTTTAAAACAGTTGATTACTTTGCCACAGGTAGATGAGAATGTGGAATGACAGTTAAAATTAGATCAGCAGGATCTTGTTGAATGACAGGACGGGCCTAAGGATTTTGAGTTGCATCGGATTTCATATGTTTGTAAGTACAGTAGTAAATGTTTCTTGCCAGCAAATATTATTGTATCCTTGGCACCACTCTTCCTTTACATGAAATTATTTTATATAGAGTGTGGAAAGTACAGTCTCTAAGACTGTTAGTTTAACGGCATGCATTAAAAGTTAACTGGATGCATTAAAAAAAAACAGAAGTGTAATGTGATTTCTGTACTGAGATTATAACATCCAATTAAAGCGGCTTCCCAAAAGCAATATATTACTCAAACAGAAAGCACACCCGTATTGTTGTGCATTTATGCTTGCTACATTAATAACTGATCTTTTGCAAGAAAACAATTAGTCGATGATTCTATCCAGTGGGGTGGAACAGTGGCAGAGTGGGAGAGTTGTTGCCTTTAAGGGCCTGTCCTACCAGCATCCGACTCCAAGCGATGAGCGCGATCAAACTAGAAGCGGGGGCCGCGCGGAGGTCGGGTGATCTCCTGTACAGGGCCGTTCCACCAGCATGCGCCTGCATGCGGCAAGCGTGACCAAACCGGCAGCGAGGGCCGTGCCGAGGTCGGGTGTGTGGCGCAACGCGGCGCAAAGTGAGGCAAACTTGGAGCGAAGTCTTAAAGGTAAGTTCGCCAGGACAGAGAGGGGCACACAGAGAGGGGCACAGAGGCACAAACACAGAGGGCCACGGAGCCACACACACAGAGGGTCACGGAGGCACCTACAGAGAGGGTCATGGAGCCACACACATAGAGGGTCACGGAGGCACCTACAGATAAGTTCACGGAGGCACGATGTAGAGATGGTGTGTAATGCGTCGAGGCGACTGCGAGCCGACAAGCCGTTGCCGCGCGGAAATTTTGAACATAGTCATTTTTTCGGAGCCCCGCGCGATGTCGGGACGAATTCCGCACGGCTCCGGCGATCGAAGTGGGACCGGCCCCGCGACGCCGGACTGCTCAAGTGACCACGTTAGGTCGCGCTCATCACATAGAGTTGCATGCTGGTGGGACAGGCACTTTACTGTGTCAGATTCGATCGTGACTGTCTGTGCTGTCTGTACGGAGTTTGTGTATTCTCCCTGTGACTGCATGGGTTTCCTCCGACACTCCAAAGATGTACAGGTTTGTAGGTTAATTGGCTTCTGTAAAAATTGTAAATTGACCCTAGTGTTTAGGATAGTGCCAGTGTACAGGGGTGATCACTGGTCTGCATGGAGGTGGTGGGCCGAAGGGCCTTTTTGCACGCTGTATCTATAAAGTCTAAAGTCTCATGCGGTTTACATATTGTGATGTTGTTCAGTAACACAGATCATCTTGTTTTCTAAACTGGCTCGTTCCCAGCTTTTTTTTGCACTCTTTCTTCATCATTGTTTTGATGAAGAGTGAATAGCACACTAGCGTTTGACGGCACTGGTTCTGGGGTTTAGAAGAATGAGGGGGGACCTCATTGAAACGTGCAGAATAGTGAAAGGCTTGGTTAGAGTGGATGTGAAGAGGATGTTTCCACTAGTGGGAGAGTCTAGGACCAGAGGTCACAGCCTCAGAATTAAAGGACGTTCCTTTAGGAAGGAGATGAGGAGGAATTTCTTTAGTCAGAAGGTGGTGAATTTGTGGAATTCTTTGCCACAGAAGGCTGTGAAGGCCAAGCCAAGGCAGATACTTAGATAGATTCTTGATTAGTACAGATGTCAGAGGAATTGGGGCGAAGGCAGGATAATGGGGTTAGGAGGGAGAGATAGATCAGCCATGATTGAATGGTGGAGTAGACTTAATGGGCCGAATGGCCTAATTCAACTCTTGTCACTTAAGAACTTATAACTAGCAGTGTGCACCATACATTCAATATGCTACAGTGCGGGTTGTTTGAGGCTGTGCTACAGGGAGCAGATACTGAGGTGATACCACAGGGAACGTAAAGAGAAGGGAGAACACAGCAAGCTCCAACAAAATTATTTCCTGGACATAACTTACTTCATGTAGCCGGAGAATCCGCTGAGAGATCATTTACAAATTTATTTTAAGTACAACTGACCTCCCAACAAACATGACCTCACTGCGAAACATAAATGTGGCTGCGTTTAATGGTTTTAGAAAACTCTAAAAATAATTCTCAACAGATAACTCAAAATGAGGATTGATTTGCAATATATTTTTGGTAGCAAAGATTCAATCCAGCAAATTGAAACAAACACTTTTTTAAATTAGACACCGTTAAGGGCCTGTCCCACCAGCATGCAACTCTATGCGATGAGCGCGACCTAACGTGGTCGCTTGAGCTGTCCGGCGTCGCGGGTCCGGTCCCACTTCGATCGCCGGAGCCGTGCGGAATTGTGCGGAGTTCGTCCCGACATTGCTCGGGGCTCCGAAAAACTGGCTATGTTCAAAAATTCTGCGCGGCAACGGCTTGTCGGCTCGCAGTCCCCTCGACGCATTACACACCGTCTCAACGTCGTGCCTCCTTGACCCTCTCTGTAGGTGCCTCCGTGACCCTCTCTGTGTGTGGCTCCGTGGTCCTCTGTGTGTGTGTGTGCCTCTGTGCCCCTCTCTGTGTGCCACTCTCTGTCCCTCTTAAGTCTTACCTTAAGACTTTGCTCCAAGTTCGCCTCACTGTGCGCCGCATTGCGCCACGCACCCGACCTCCGCGCGGCCCTCGCTGCCGGTTTAGTCGCGCTTGCCTCATGCAGGCGCATGCTGGTGTGATCACCCGACCTCCGCGCGGCCTCCGCTTCTAGTTTGATCGCGCTCATCGCATGGAGTCGGATGCTGGTAAGGCAGGCCCCTTAATGTCCTGCATTGTTGCTCACAGGCTGAGGATGGGGATTTGCTGCGTGGATAGCAGGGACTGGGAGGGCTGAGAGAAAAATCTATCTTCCAAAAATGAACAGAGCACATATAACTTAAATTAACCTGGCTCAGCAGTGGTGTGTCAGTCTCCCAGTCAGAGTCATGGGTTCAAACTCTATTCCAGAACTTGAGAACATAATTTACGCAGAAACCTTAGGTGGTGAGAGTGGCGCAATGTCATGTTGCTGCTTTTCACATCTGATGTTGAATCAAGACCAGATCCAACTTGCTAATGGATGTAAAACACTCCGAAACACTATCGGAAAAATATTGTTCTGGGAAATAATTTATACTTCAACACAATCAACAAACATTCCATAATAGCTTCCACATTTGCCTTCTTAATTAACCAGCTATATTTCTGGGCCTATATTTCGTGAGTCTGAAGTAGGGTCTCGACCCGAAATGTCACCCATTCAAGTCAAGAGAGTCAAGAGAGTTTATTGTCATGTGTCCCAGATAGGACAATGAAATTCTTGCTTGCTGCAGCACAACAGAATATAGAAGGCATAGATATAGATCAGATCAGTGTTTGTCCATATACCATAGAATATATATATACACACACATAAATAAACAGATAAAGTTCAATAGGCTGTTACAGTTCAGAGTTTGTTTGAAGTTGTGTTTAATAGTCTGATTCCTTCTCTCCAGAGAGGCTGCCTGTCCTGCTGAGTTACTCCAGCATATCTTCAGTTTAAAACAGCATCTGCAGTTCCTTCCTACACTTATAATCCGTAAGATCTTTTTCTTCTTCCCCCTCGGTCGGTCTCATGAGCGATGCAGAGGCAGGCTGCTGATGGATCTCCCGTTATTTGATGGATGTTAAATTGAACCTTCTTAAGCCCGCTTCAGTCATGGCTGACCATGGGTGTCTCCAGGGTGCTATTCCCTATATGGAGGATGCCTGTGCGTGACTGTTTGACGTGGGGAGACTGGTGCACAGGCAGCCACCCCACGGTTCTTGACGGATCTGGGTCAGGATCAAGTAGCATGGAGTCCAAGACGACCGGAGACCCTTTTCTGCTGCAGCCTTCATCCGCCTTCCCACGCTCCACTAAGGTCAGCCATCATCCTCCGGCTGTTCCACCGTTGAGGTCTTGGTTGGATTGCTCTTTGTCAGGGACCTTCCCCTCGACCTTACCGCCATGGGTGGCCCTACCAGGAGCACAGCTCCAGACGGCATCGCTCTCAGGATCTCAGGTCCACACAAGCTTCTCCACCACGACAAGGAAAACCACATATGTAAATTCAAAGAAAAATGTTATCTTTTGCTGCTCATTGCACTGAAGTAATTTACCCTTAATTTACTCGTCTGACTGCTGACATTTCCCTGCATAAGTGTCCACTACCTATGGAAATGTGTGCAAATACAGTATATACGTTCCATACTGTGGTCAGCTGCTTACAGTTAGCCTCTTAAACATGCTCCAAAGCTAACTTCTTTACTACCAACAGCAGATAATCTGAAGAAGGGTCTCGACCCGAAACGTCGCCTATCTCCTTCGTTCCTTAGATGCTGCTGCACCTGCTGAGTTTCTCCAGCCTTTTGTGTACCCTCGATTCTCCAGCATCTGCAGTTCCTTCTTTAACAATCTGCATGAACATCCTGATTCAGGTCCAGCTCTTCAATGGATGTCACTTTAATTAATTTAAATGGAAAAGAGTGACAACAGGAAAATTAGCTCAGTATTAGTCAATTTAGGTTTTTTGCAATTGGCTGAGTATGATTAAATGTTCTATGTGCAGCTTTAAATTTTCAAAGTATTTTTTTTTTGTAAATTTTAATAATGTTTACAATGTTTTCTTTTAGTTGCTCTCAGGTAGAATATTTGTTTATGTTTTTTGAGCATTGGAAACATTCAGAGGGTTTGACAGAATTCCTTTCTGGCTAACGCAAGGAGCAATCAATATCTTTCCCAACTGTTTTGCAGGTGGCATTCTCCTTCTCTCTCCCTCTCTCTCCCTCATTCTCCCTCTCTCTGCCATTATGTTGCAAATGGCCCTCATTGCACCGGGGATTAATAGACAATAGGTGCAGGAGGAAGCCATTTGGCCCTTCGAGCCAGCATCGCCATTCAATGTGATCATGGCTGATCATCCCCAATCACTACCCCGTTCCTGCCTTCTCCCCATATCCCCTGACTCCTCTATCTTTAAGAGCCCTATCTAGCTCTCTCTTGAAAGCATCCAGAGAACCTGCCTCCACCGCCCTGTGAGGCAGAGAATTCCACAGACTCACCACTCTCTGTGAGAAAAAGTGTTTCCTCATCTCCGTTCTAAACGGCTTACTCCTTATTCTTAAACTGTGGCCCCTGGTTCTGGACTCCCCCAACATCGGGAACATGTTTCCTGCCTCGAGTGTGTCCAAGCCCTTAACAACCTTATATATTTCAATACAGCATTTCAATACAGCATTAATCCTGCTAGTTCAATGGGACAATGATACCGTAGCTCCGATTTAGTTTCAGATTCAAAGTTAAGTCAAAGTCAAAAGTCAAAGTCAAAGTCAAAAGAGTTTATTGTCATGTGTCCCTGACAGGACAATGAAATTCTTTCTTTGCATAGCACAACAGAACATAGTAGGCATTGACAACAATTACTTTTTTTTTTAAATGACACCAACTTGAAATTAACACATCCATGTAAACCTGGCGATGTTTCACGCTGCTGCCTGAATAGTGTTTACTTTTATATCTTGCTATCATCCAGGGATTACAATGAGTGTCATGGACTGTAATGTTTGCTGATTGGCTTGCATTATTTGAGTCCCTATTATGTACCTGGATTATAACTTTCTGTTCCGCACTCTGCCATAAATACATCAACTACATCAGAAAGCTAACCCTAGCTGCGCCTCAGTCATACCTTCCTCAATGCCTTGTAAATGTGTCAAACCTGATCCAGCAGCCAAAGTTGTCATTTAATATACAAATTGTATGTAATTACCTTGCTTGCTTTACAATATCTTTCAAACCTTTACGATAAATGCTACTTCTCAAAAGGAGGTAAAACACAGAGAACAGCAAATTGTCACTTCTCACGCTGATAAATATGAATCAATACATTATGGCATTTTATATAGAAACAACAAAAAGCCTAACAATGTTCTGACCAGGGTTACACAAAAAGCTCGAGAAACTCAGCGGGTGCAGCAGCATCTAAGGAGCGAAGGAGATAGGCGACGTTTCGGGTCGAGACCCTTCTTCAGACTGAAATGTTCTGACCATTTTTGTACATTGGCAGAATCAGAATACTTCTAGTAGATATGGAAGAACTGCATTTCCCCCTTTGCAGAGAATATTAGGGGTTAGATTCAAACAAAATATTTCCAATTGCGATGAGTGTTTCTTGTATTTGCATAATTTTAAATACAAATCTGCTCCTCCTGGAACACAAATGAAACTTCCCTGAAAATTAACATCTAAAAATATAAATAGGAAAAGAGAAAGGCAAAAGGTCTCCAAGCCACAATGGGCAATTTAAATAATTATTTGCATTTCCACTGTTCCTGAATGATGGGTGATGCTGCAGCTTAGTTGTAACGCCTGTCTACCCTTTACATATGAATAATCAAAGAATATAGTGTACCGTTGAAATCATATGTAGACCAGACCATGTTATATGTGAATGAGTTTCGTTCCCTGGAGATTTCTTTGATCTATAGTTTGTGGCTGTATTAATGGGTGGGGCTCACGGTGGCCGTCTATTACGATGAAGGAAATAAGTGGAACTTTTGAAGTACTGGTGTTTGCAGTTGAACGTGGAAATTCAGAATGCAGATTCCCTGCTCCTCTGTGCTGTAACTGTCCTCGCTGACAAAAGCAGCATTGAAATCACTGTCACGACCCAGACCTGGGGCACTTGTCCATTAATTCCACGCTATGAATAGGTTAAAAAAAAGTAATTGCTGCTGCATTTATGGTTTGGAGTAAATTTATACTGAGAAGTCCACAATAGTTGTGCGCTACCTATCAATGAGCAGTAGTGAAACTCACATCATTTAGTCCTAGTCATTAACACAACCAAAGATAGACACAAAATGCTGGAGTAACTCAGTGGGACAGGCAGCATCTCTGGAGAGAAGGAAAGGGGGATGTTTCGGGTCGGGACCCTTCTTCAGAATCAGTCTGAGGAAGGGTCTCGACCCGAAAGGACACCCATTCCTTCTCTCCAGAGATGCTGCCTGTTCCGCTGAGTTGCTCCAGCATTTTGTGTCTATCTTTGGTTTAAATCAGCATCTGCAGTTCCTTCCTACTCATTTACAAACCAATTCATTTTTACAACGATCCCAAAACTCTTTTAACCATATAACCATATAACAATTACAGCACGGAAACAGGCCTTCTCGGCCCTTCCAGTCCGTGCCGACCATTTATTTTCCCCTAGTCCCATCTACCTGCACTCAGACCATACCCCTCCATTCCTTTCCCGTCCATATACCTATCCACTTTACTTTTAAATTTTAAAATCGATCCTGCCTCCACCACTTCTGCAGGAAGATCATTCCACACAGCCACCACTCTCTGAGTAAAGAAGTTCCCCCTCATGTTACCCCTAAACTTCTGTCCCTTAATTCTCATGTCATGCCCTCTTGTTTGAATCTTCCCTACCCTCAATGGGAAAAGCTTATCCACGTCAACTCTGTCTATCCCTTTCATCATTTTAAAGACCTCAATCAAGTCCCCCCTTAACCTTCTGCGCTCCAAAGAATAAAGACCTAACTTGTTCAACCTTTCTCTGTAACTTAGTTGCTGGAACCCAGGCAACATTCTAGTAAATCTCCTCTGTACTCTCTCTATTTTTCCTTCCTATTTTCCTGGTGATAGCCCTTAATTTAACAGGTGAATATTGATGGGATTTTAATTTATAACAATGGGCAGTGTGCATTAGATAGCCAGATCCATGATAATATAATGGAAATGAAATAATGACACCTCAAGTAAACAACCACTCAAATCCTAAACAAAATGATTTTAATTTAATTCAGAAATTATTTAAAAAGGGAAATTTGAAAAATATAAAAGCTATTTATTTTAATTATTCTCTACTTTATTCCTCTCTTTTAACCTCATGTATTTTCTCCAGCTTAAATTCACATAGAACTGTACAGGACAGGAACTGACAGTGTTTACGCCAAACATGATGCCTAGCTGAACTGAATTCATCTGCCTGCACATGATCAGGGCCGGATTTACGTATAAGGTTCACAAGCTTAAGCTTAGGGCCTCGAGATCTAAGGGGGCCTCGGCAGGGCCGGATTTGCCTATAGGTCTCATAGGTTGAAGCCTAGGGCCTCAAAATCTAGGGGGCCTCCGGCCAAGGTGTATTTTTCCCAGAGTAAAAAAAATCCTGAGAGAAAAAAAAAATTGGTGTGCTATCAGCGTTTCCACTTTGACGGAAATTACCCAAAATTCTGGTTCCGGCCGCTGGAAGGTTTGGCGGAAAAAATTGTGACCATCCGCGTCTGTGCAGTTGGGGGAAGCCGGTGACACAGTAGCGACACAAAATTACGCTGTCTCTCCCCGCGTGCGTGCGTGCACAGTGGGTCCGGGTGGGTTCAGACCTCCATTTGCACTCCACACAATCACCTCGATGCCTCGTGTCTACTCCAAGTAAGTAGTGGAATATTGCGTTGCGGGAGTGCCTGTTTCTCCGGGCCGGGGGGGGGGGGTGGGGGGGTGGGGGGGTTGAGGCTGCAGTGTCTGCTGCGTGGAGTCAGAGCCTCGCTGTGTGGGAGGGAGAGAGAGGGGGAGGGAGGGAGAGAGAGGGGAGGATGTACAAGGGGGAAAGTGGGGGTTGAGACAGAGGGGGGAGAGAGAGGGAGGGGAAGGGGAGAGAGAGAGAGAGAGAGAGAGAGGGAGAGGGGAGGGGGAGAGAGGTAGGGAAAGGGGATGGGGGAAGAGAGAGATGGGGAGGGAGAGAGAGGTGGAGGGAGAGGGAAGGGGAAGGAGGAGGGGGAAGGAGGAGAGGGAAGGAGGAGAGGGAGAGGGAAAGGGGGATTATCTTTAGTGAGATTGCAAAATTAAGGTAGGTTTTAGAGCAATTAAATTTTCTCCTCCATATGAATAATATCAAACAATTGGAACTGCTTTCTTTTCCTTGATAACAATACTGAAAAATATGAATTCCATAGTTTGCGACTTTCATTTTGCATCATATTTTTAATGTGCACACACTAACACAGTCGAACAGTAACAGGCAATCAGATCAACACACAAAACATTTTCTAAAAAAAGGTTTTATTGACAGCAAAAACTTACAGTATTTTACTTGCAGTGCTTGCTTGCTCCTTTATAACATTTTACATAACATTTGCAGTACAACTTGATTATTAAAACAAGGACAGCTTCAATTCTTGATTTTTAAAAAATGTGTACAACAATGACCCCAATCATCCCAGTCCAACCACTCATTACTCTTGACTCAACCAAAATGATTTCTGAAATATTGGTCATAAATGTGGTGCAAAAATGCCTCAAAATAAGGCTCAGGATGCACCAGAGAGCATCAAAAACACCAGCTTCGCGCTTGTGATATGCGCTGTGTGCACTTATCCTGCCATGCCATCCCCCTTTTTGAAAAGCTTCATACGAGCCTGGTGTATAATATTTCTGACACTGTCATAGGCCTTTCTCACATATGCTGTCACAATGCATTGTAGTCCCTAAACAACACTTCAGTCATTTTCCTTGCACGCCATTTCAGAATAATAGTGTTTTAAGCTGATAACTGGAGCCAGGATGTTTAGGCACTAAAAAACACTGAAATAGGCAGGCAAAAAGGCATCATAAAATTACAAAAAAGGCACGAGAAAGGCATAAAAGACATCAAAATATGGTTTAAAATGATAATATAAAGGTATCCCACATTAAATGATGAAAGTTGCCTGCTTGCACATAGTTACTAGAATTTTTTTCAAATTATCTGGTGTTAAACTATGCCGTCTATCAGACAGAATATGCTTCAATTATGAAAACCTTCTTTCTACCTCAGTTGAGGTCACTGGTGCATACCTGAAACAAGCTACACACTATATTCATGTTGATATCTTGTGCATTACAACTACCCTTGAGAACTTTAGCTATGTTTTGTATTTCTAAAAACACTCTCTCACAATTTCCTTGCATGTCTTTACCGACATTGCCAGGAACTTTACGAATATCGTCACTTTATTTAAAACCTACAAGTTATTCACTAATGTTTCGCCATGTTTCTCAAGGGGAGTTATAGCTTGTGGGAAGTTTGCTAAATTGGAAGCAATAAACACAAGATCGCGGTGGAGGAACTTTTTCTGCATGATTTCACTGACGATCCTGACTACAGCAGATTTTTCTTCTTCATTTGCAGCATAGTAGATTACAGCACAGCAGAGAGCCATGTACCGCACCTAGTCAAAATGGGCTGAGGATGTAGCGGAATCTAGGGGGGCATTTCCTTAAACAACTGCACAGGAAGAATAAGTGCTCTGACGAAGATTTTCCTGACATTGGACAATAGACAATTGGTGCAGGAGTAGGCCATTTGGCCCTCGAGCCAGCACCGGCATTCAATGCGTTCCTGCCTTCTCCCCATATCCCCTGACTCCGCTGTTTTTAAGAGCCCTATCTAGCTCTCTATTGAAAGCATCCAGAGAACCTGCCTCCACCACCCTCTGAGGTAGGGAAATCCACAGATTCACCACTCTCTGTGAGAAAAAGTGTTTCCCCATCTCAGTTCTAGACTAGGCGATCGACTCGTCTCCGTTGGAAACTAGGCGATCGACATTTGGAAACAAGCTACGTATGTGCTTGGCAATTCTATGAAGTCCTTGAGCTAAGCATGTCAAATGCAACATTTTGTGGAATAAAACGTTAAGTCACAAACAGAAGAATATTCTCATGTTTTATACCTTCTGGCCAAAGTACAGCAAGTGAAGATGTAAACAAATAAGCAATAGTTGACCTGTTTGACTTCTCCAATACTTCCGATATCAACAAATACTCCTTTGATGGTTGACCTGCCTTCAGTATACCAATGACCACATTGGCAACACATCTCCCCCCAGCACCGGTTGTCTCGTCTACGACTCGCTTGGTCTATGTTCCTCTGTGTATTTCTCTAAAAAACCTCAGAGATTTGTTTTCCAATTTCCACAGTGGAATTCCAGCATCAATGAATGCCTTGCATAGATCATTCGAAAACTGGAGCCACTGGACTGGATTTGTGACTGGAGCAAGCAGTAAATGTAGTGAGGGGACAAGCTTGGGTAATTTGCTTGGGTAGTCTACACCCCAGCAGTATCAACAGTGATTTCTCTAATTTTAGATAGCCCTTGGATCCCTCGTCCCCCTCCCCAGCTCTCCTTCTAGTCCTAGTGTCTCCGCCACTTCCTTTATTTTACCCACCCCACCCCCCACCCCCTCCCCCGCCACATCAGTCTGAATGAGGGTCTCGACCTGAAACGTCGCCTATTCCTTCTCTTCAAAGGTGCTGCCTCTCCCGCTGAGTTTCTCCAGCACTTTTTATACCTATCTTCGATTTTTCCAGCACCTGCAGTTCTTTCTTAAACATTCTATTCATAAGTATATTCGAAGGTGGTGCCCTGGGGTTTCACCCTGGTGGTGGAAATTTTCTTCAATTTGGTGGACGCTTCCATCTTCCTTTCATCGTGGGGGTGGGGGATTGGGAGGGGCCTCACAAGTGGAATAGCCTAGAGCCTCTCTTCATCTAAATCCAGCCCTGCACATGATCCATAGTCCTCCATTACCCACATATCCATGTACCTAGGGTGGCACAGTCGTACAGCAGTAGAGTTGTTGCCTTATAGCACCAGAGACCTGGGTTCGATCCTGACTACGGGTGCTGACTGTACCAGACTTCGCACGTTCTCCCTGTGACCTGTGTGGGTTTTCTCCGGGATCTCCAGTGTCCTCCCCCACTCCAAAGATGTACAGGTTTGTAGGTTAATTGCCTTGGTAGAATTGTAAATTGTCGCTAATGTGTGTCGGATAGTGTTAATGTTCAGGGATCGCTAGTCAGCACGGATGGTTAAAAACTAAAAAAACTATCCACAAGCTTCTTAAATGCCACGATCATATCTGCCCCCACTGCCACCCCTGACAATGTATTCCAGACCCCACCACCCTCTGTACAAAAAAAATTACTCCACACATCTCAATTCAACTTTCTCCATATCACATTATAGCTATTCCCTCTAGTATTGGCCCTTTCCACCCTGAGAAAAATGTTCTTGATTGTCTACCCTACCTACGACTCTCAGCATTTTATATACCTCTATTAAGTCTCCTCTCAATCTCCGACGTTCTGGAGAAAACAATCCAAGTCTATCCAACCTCTCCCTGGAGCTGAAACCATGTAATCCAGGCAGCATTCTGATGAATCTGTGTAAGAAAGAACTGCAGATGCTGGTTAAAATCGAAGGTAGACTCAAAATGCTAGAGTAATGCCCCTGTCCCACTTCGGAAACCTCTGGGAACCGCACGGAAACCTTGGGTGGGGCGCAAAGTCTCCAGAGGTTTCCGTTCAGGTTTCCTAAGTGGGACAGGGGCATAACTCAGCAGGACAGGGAGCATCTCTGGAGAGAAGGACTTGGCGACGTTGCCCATTCCTTCGGATAAACCTCCTCTGCACCCTCTCCAAAGTCTCCACATCTTTTCTATAATGGCACAGCCAGTACATTCTATAAATTACTTTAATTAAATGTATACTTCCCGACCGAACATCTGCTGCTTATCTACAATAATTCAAACACTGATATCAAGCAAATCTACACTAAATCCGCAACCGATTTGTGCTGCTTATCAACAATCAATTATTTAATAACTGGTGCAAAATCCAGATCATTAGCAAACCAATTAACAATCCATAAACCCTCATTGAAATTTTCCTGGTGTTTGACCCTAATTTAGCAG
Organism: Raja brachyura; assembly: GCA_963514005.1. The sequence continues at coordinate 8,150,039 of OY740784.1, forward strand.
ATCAATGTTGCTGAGATTTTAATTCACAACAATTCGGCTATTTGCAATAGGCAGCCAGACCAAATGGAAATAAAATAATCTTTTACATCTCTCAGTTCATAAAGACATGAATGCATAAAGGAAGTAAGAAAAAATAGGGAAGTAATTCAAAAATGGTCAAGTTACATTGGAATGTAAAAAAAAGCTTCTGTTACATGCATTAAGCTTTTTTAGAGTAAAACATATGGGTAAGTACTCCAAGTCTGGGTCATGCCATGATTCCAAAACACACTAACCTTCATATTTAATACTGCTTTAGTTCTGTGAAACCAACTGCACATAATCCATATCCCCAGTCACAGACTTTAGAGATGCAGTGTAGAAAAAGGCCCTTCATCCCACCGACTCCACACCAACCAGCGATCACCCCAGCACTACACACTATCTACATGATTAAAACTCAAATCTTGACCACTTCGTGTTTGCACTGCATATTTATTTTAGAAAATTTGCTACCACCTAAGGCTGTGAATTTTGGCAATCCTACTCAAGAGTCCCCCTCCGCTGCGCAGGACGAGGATTTTTCCCATCGATGAAAAATAAAAGACTTATTAATGTTTTAAAAATGTTGTGATTCTCTCTCCTGTCAATCATGCCATGAAGGCCATGCCCCTTCCGGTGGGAGGCGGAGGGGGGAGGGACTACAAAACCCGGAAGTGTGGACTGCCTCAGTCTCTGCAAGATGGAGGAGCGAGAGGTCACAACTCTCAGTCTGAGCTGTGAATAACACTGAACACATGTCTACTAAACTGTGAGTGGTTTTACTGACCTGTGAGTGCCCTTAATATAGTTTGAAAATGTAGTTTGAAAATGCAAAAGTGCTGGTAGTTTGCAAAGTGATGTTGGTTTGCAAATGCAAAAGTGGTGTTGGTTTGCAAATGCAAAAGTGTTGTTGCCTTTGCCTTATTGAAAAGCGGTGTTGCCTTTGCCTTATTGAAAACTCGTGTTGCCTTTTCCTTATTGAAAATAGGTGTTGCCTTCGCCTTATTGAAAGTCTAATCTTGACCACTTCCTGTTTGCACTGTATAATGATTTTAGAAAAAAACGCTATCACGTACGGCTGTGATCTTACTCTGTCCCCCTCCACTTATCTGGTGCCAAGGATTTTTCCCATCAATGAAAAAAAAGTTATTAGTGTTTTAAAAATGTTCTCTCTCCTGCCAATCACGCCATGTAGGCCACTCCCCTTCTGGTGGGATGGGGGAGGCACTATAAAACCTGGAAGTGAAGGCGTGGCTCAGTCTCTGCAAGATGGAGGAGGGAGAGGTCACGACTCTCTGTCTTTGGTGGCCTTGCACCCTGCTTGAAATATTATGAAACTGCATTTGGATTTGGTGGCTGTAAATAAGCAATTTACAAACTCTAAAAGTGTTCAACACATTTTAATGATAGCACAAGGTATTACATACATCCTCAAATACTGGCTACATTCTTCTAGTGAACCGTATCCAGGAAGGGGAAGGCGTTATGATTGATGTTAACTAGGCGGGGTTAATGGTACTGAGGTAACTATGTTATTGGTTGCATGCAAAACCATCTACATCCTTCCCCTTAGAAAATTTAAAAGAAACAGACCGTTGTCACTACAACAGAATTAAACAGAATCGCCATAACGAACAGGTGGCTTGCTGATCCGGCCCGAGCGCGTACGGATGCCTCCCCCTTCCCCCGGAGGAGCAGAAAAAACAGGGGGACCCGAGACAGCAGGGGAACCAGGGAAGGGCGGTGGGGTTGGAGGAACAGGAGAGGGAGAACCGCGACCGCCAACAGGTGACCCGGGCAGAGGGGAACCGGGCGCTCGATATGGGGACCGAGGCATGCAGGGAACGCTGGCTGGGACAGGAGCTGGCTGCTGGTATGAGAGCGGCGGGGCATAGGGGCCCGGGGCCTGCGGCTTCGGCTCATTAACCGCAAGCAGGTGTTGTCGGCTTCTACGGTAGATGGTTCCCTCATAGTCGACCAGATACGAACGAGGTGAGTCGGCCACCCCAACCACAGTAGCCAGACGGGAGTGACCACTGGCGGTTTGCAATCGAACAACCTGTCCAGGCAACAGAGGATCGAGTGGTCTGCACAACCGATCGTGGGAACGCCGCTGGCTGTCATGTTTCTCTTGAATGCGCCTCTGCACAGAGGCAGGCTCCAGCACCCGAGGTTTCAGCTGGCGCTGGGCAATCGGGATGGTAGATCTGGTTGTTCTGGACATCAGACGCTGAGCAGGGGACCCCATGGCCGGATCTCTGGAAACATTCCTGAGGTTCAGGAGATCCAAATACAAATCAGAGTTAGACAGTCTCGCTTGTTCCATCAGAAGCTTGGCGCTGCGGACAGCCCGTTCAGCAAGGCCGTTGCTCTGTGGGTACTCCGGGCTGCTGGTGAAATGCACAAAATTCCATTTGTCAGCAAAACTTTTGAACTCACGGCTGGTAAACTGCCTGCCATTGTCAGTCTGCAGCCTGACAGGGGACCCAAACGTGGAGAAGTGTTTCCGCAGCTTCCGGATCACCATCTCCGACGTGAGGGATGTCAGCAAATCCACCTCGAACCAGTTTGAGTACGAGTCGACCAGGACAAGGTAGTGGTTACCACGCCACTCGAAGATGTCGGCAGCCAGCGAGGACCAGGCCAAGGCAGGAGCGGGCTGTTGCAGCAGGGGCTGTCGCTGCTGATGTGGAGCAAGACTGTTGCACGTGGAGCAGGCAGAAACACGGTCTCGAATATATTTGGCCATTCCAGGCCAGTAGAATTGGCACTGAGCGTGGGCGAGTGTTGCATCGACCCCGGGGTGTCCGCTGTGGGCTGCGCAGTAGTAAGAATCGAACAGGGAGGACGGGACCACCACTTTATGTCCCTTAACGATAACGCCATTCTGGAGCACCAGTTCGTCACGGACCAGGAAGAAGGGCTGTGTTTCAGGCGGTGCAGCGGAGCGCTTTGTTGGCCACCCTGATTTAATCACAGACGCAAGCCGTTGCAAAACTGGATCGGCAGCGGTGTGCTCGGCCAAAAGCTGCAGCTGCTTGGTGGGAATAAAATTGACGCCCAGTACGAGCAAGTCCTCTGTTTCGTAGGGGAGGCGAGCACAGGAGGCCCGCGGGGCGCGCAATAACGTGTCCGCGATGTGCATCTCGGTGCCTTTCTTGTAGACGATGTCGAAATCAAAGCGCTGGAGCTGCAGCATCATACGCTGCAGCCTGGCAGGGGCAGCATGAATCGGCTTGTTCAGGATTGTCACCAGTGGCTGGTGGTCGGTTTCGACTGTAAATCTGCTGCCAAACAGGAAGTCTCTGAACTTGGAGCAGGCAAACACCACCGCAAGCAGCTCCTTCTCGATCTGAGCGTACCGCTGCTCGGTGTCCGTCATGGTGCGGGAGGCATAGGAGACAGGATGTAACGATCCATCGACAGATTGGAGGCATGCCGCGCCCAGGCCGAACTTAGAAGCGTCACATGTGACGGTGATGGGGCGACTCGCATCAAAAAATCGCAACGTCGGAGTGTTAATCAGTTTCGACTTGAGACAGTCAAACGCCTGCTGGTGCTGTGGGAGCCAGACCCAGGCGATATCCTTTTTTGTCAGCTGCCGCAGGGGAGCACTCAGCTCACTGAGATTTGGTACAAACTTCCCAAGGTAGTTCACCATGCCCAAGAAACGTTGTAGACCTGGCACGTCGGTGGGGGCTGCCATCTCAGAGATGGCCGCTGCCTTCAAAGGGTCGGGTTTTAGTCCGTTAGAGGTGAAAACGTGTCCAACATACGTGACTTCTGAGACACGAAACCGGCACTTCTTTGGGTTCAGCTTCAGGTTGGCCTTCCGCGCCCGATCCAGGACGCGGCGGAGGTTCTGGTCATGTTCGGCAATGTCCTTCCCATAGACTAAGATGTCATCCACGATGATGGCACATGGCAGGCCCGAGAATATCTGCTCCATCGTTCGCTGGAACACCTCACTAGCGGAATTGATGCCGAATGGCATTCGCAGGAATTTGAATCTGCCGAATGGTGTGGCGAAGGTTGTCAGGTCGGAAGATGCTTTGTCCAACGGGATCTGCCAGAACAAGTTCTTAGCGTCTAGGACCGAAAAGACGGTGGCTTGCCCGACCTGAGCCCACTTCTGACACCATGTAAATAAGCAATTTACAAACTCTAAAAGTGTTCAACACATTTTAATGATGGCACAAGGTATTACATACATCCTCAAATACTGGCTACATTCTTCTAGTGAACCGTATCCAGGAAGGGGAAGGCGTTATGATTGATGTTAACTAGGCGGGGTTAATGGTACTGAGGTAACTATGTTATTGGTTGCATGCAAAACCATCTACAGTGGCCTTTCACCCTGCTTGAAATGGTATGAAACTGCATTTGAATTTGGTGGCCTTGCACCCTGCTTGAAATGGTATGAAACTGCACTCGAATTTGGTGGCCTTGCTCCCTACTTGAAATCGTATGAAACTGCACTCGAATTTGGTGGCCTTGCAACCTGCTTGAAATGGTCGGAAATTGCACGAATTTGGTGGCCTTGCACCCTGCCTGAAATGGTACGAACCTGCACTTGAGTTTGGTGGCCTTGCACTCTGCTTGAAATGGTATGAAACTGCACTTGAGTTTGGTGGCCTTGCACCCTGCTTGAAATGGTACGAAACTGCACTTGAATGTGGTGGCCTTGCATCCTGCTTGAAATGCTATGAAACTGCACTTGAATTTGGTTGCCTTGCACCCTGCTTGAAATGTTATTTCAAAGAATAATCCTGAGTCAACTGCCAGCCCAGCAGCTGTGAGTGACTGAGCTGCCAGCACACCAAGCTTGAGTGACTGAGCAACCAGCCCAAGAATCCATTCGTCCTACAATGTCCATACTATCCCTCTGGAAATCAGTCACTTCAGCCCAAAACACCCATTCTAGCGCTCCAGAAAATCCCCCCCCCCCCCCCCAACTGGCCACCAATATTGGAATTGGTGGAGAGGTGGAATATTACGTTGGGTGACCAGCCCTCCGTGTGAAGCTGGGACCCAACGGGTCCCACTCAGTCTAGTATAGTACTATAAATTTACAATTTTACCAAAGCCAATTAACTTACAAACCTGCATGTTTTTTGGAGTGTGGGAGGAAAGCGGAGCACCCGGAGAAAACCCGCGATTGTACAAACTCTGTACAGACAGTACCTGTAGTCAGGATCGAACCCGGGTCTCTGGCGCTGGAAAGCAGCAACTGTACCGCTGCACCACCATGCCGACTAGTTATCTGCAAACTTACTAACCAATCTATCATGGGGGGAGGAAAATTGAAAGAGAGGATGTACAGAACAAAGCCTGACAGGTCATAGGTTGAGAGAGGTGAGCAGGGGTTTCAATAGGCAGATGGTCGACAAAGGCCAGAGATGAAAAGACAGAACGTGTGAGACAAAAGGGTTGATGGGTTGCAAATGTGAAGCTAGAGGAAGGAATGTGGGTGAAAGGGAAGGAAATAGGTGTGAGTCCTGGATATGGCAGAGGGGAGCAGGGTGGGGTTTCAGGGGAAAGAAATGAGAGGGGAGAGTTTTGTAGTCACATAAAATTGGAGCTTTCAATTGGGTTGGAAGCTCCCAGACGAAATATGAGGTGTTGTATTTCATGAGGGATCTCCTGGATGCCAACCATTTTAACCCCCTTTGTCATCCCACACTGATCTATCTGTCCTGGGCCTCTTCCATTGCTAGAGTGAGCCCACAGGGAATCTGGGGGAACAACACCTCATATTCTTTATATCCAACCCAAAGGAATTAACAATTCATTCTCCAGTTTTACTTCAAAGTCACGTGAGTGACTATGTGAAGAAGCCCGCCAGCCCGCATGCGCAACAATACGTCTAACGCACGACTGGCTGGGAGGAGCGTCGCTTCTTCAGCGGCAAGTTTTAAAACCCTGCAGGTAAGTTTCAAATTTATTCTGAGGTCATATTTTTCATTGGAAAATTTAATTTTCAGATTTTACTGTGGATATGGAATCCAGGGCAAAATCTAGAGGGGGGAAATCGGGTACGGAGGAGTGCGGGAGTGCGGGTAGCCGGCGGCCGGCGGTTTCGCCGTCGGAGTCGCTGACAGTGCGGTCAGCAACTTCAGACTTGGTGCTGGCCCAAAGCACCTTGGCAACCCCGAAAGGAGGGAAAGCCAAAAAGAAGTCTGACAAGCCTATTTACGTGGACATGTCAGGCCAGGAGGAGTCTCCTCCTACAATCATGGATAACGTCTTCGGGCGTTTATCCCAGATGGAGCACCTTATGGAAAGGATGCTCCATCACGATATGCTCCGTGAAACGGAAACATATCAGCGCAGATCTCCCCGGGGGCCTGCGGCAGCGCCTGGTCCAGGGCTGCATAATGTCTCCCACTCTGAGGAGGGGAGCGTACGGGGTCAGTATTGGACTGACTCCCAATTCGGAGGTATGTCTGGGGAACATACCAGGATGCACGACATACGTGAGGTTCAGGAATTGCCTGCCATGGCATCAAGGTTCGCAATACCCTCCCAAACAGGGGAGCCGCTGCAGGAAGAGCTAGCTGCCAGCATAAACTACCTCACGTTGCACCAATTGCAGGAACAGGTGATGGTGAAAACAATTACAAAGTACCATACACCTATAAATTGTGCGTCCCTGAAAGTGCCAGCTGTGAACAGCTCCATCTGGGGATATATTGGAGGGGGCATCAAAGCCCAGGAGGTGAAACTCCAAAGAATCTTAAAATTGCTGGCGTCAGGCATTACGGCATTTTCCAGATCTGTGGATGGGGAACCCTTATCAGACGTACAGCAGGATGCCCTGGCGTTGATGTGCAATGTACATTTCGAAATAAACTGTTTTTGGAAGAACGCCATTAGACCTACCTTGAACCCCAAATTCGCAAGCTCATGTAAGATCAGCAATGTGCAGTCGCCGAATCGTCTGTTTGGGGAAGATCTACCGAAGCAGGTTAAAGACCTGGACGAAGAAGCAAAAGATGCCGGGCTCATCAAGGCGCCAATGACGAGCAAAGCTTCACCATTTCGGCGACAGCACCCCTACACTTCCATCAGCAACAAGCGGTTCACTGAAGCTGGTGGCAGCTCGAGAGCTGAATTCTCTGGGCCGAGGTCTTTTTTAGGCCAAGGCCCAAGCTGGCCCTCGTGGAAAAACAGCAATCCGCGCACCCCAGCAGTCTTATCCTCCAAACCTCGTGGGTGGAAATAGAACATACATCAAGATCCTTTCGGCCGACCGTAAAACCACCGGTAACCATGGTGGTAGGTAGGTCTGGTTCTTTCCGGAACATGGAGTGTGTGGACCAGCTACAAGTTGGTGGTAGATTACACCTGTTTTTGCATGAATGGCATTGGATAACATCAGATCCGATTATACTGCACAGTATACAAGGGTTCCAAATTGAATTTCTTCCCAATTCATTGCCACCCACACAACATACACCAAGCCAGGCATTTGTTCATTCCCAACAGGAATGTTTGGATATACATGCTGAAATTCACACATTATACACAAAAGGGGTAATCGAGAAGTCGAGTCATGAACATCACCAATTCATCTCTAATATATTCCCCAGGCAAAAGAAAGATGGAGGGTGTTGAATCATCCTTGACATAACAAAACTTAACTCTTAAGTGCAGTATAGACATTTCAAAATGGAAAACTTTGTTACTGCCAAACAGCTGATTTCCAAAGAATACTTTATGGCATGCATCAATCTCAAAGATGCATACTATTCAGTGCCCATTCACAGGGATCACCGGGGATATTTGAAATTTAGCTGGTTGGGGCAACTGTGGCAATTTAAAGCATTGTCTGATGGGTTAACTTCAGCCCCTAGATTGTTTACCAAATTATTGAAACCATTGCTTGGGCTACTTGAGCTCAAAAACACATTGTTATGGCATACCTGGATAATATTCTAATCATAGGGAAAATGCTGAAATTAGCTAAATTAGTTGTTTCAGCCACAAAACTCACATTTGAGAATTGGGGTTTCTCATCCATCCAGTTAAATCCCAATCGATACCAACTAGAGTGATTAACTATTTAGGATTTACCATTAACTTGATCAATATGTCTGCGACTCTGCCCTGGGTCAAGAGATTGGAGTTAATAGAAGCCTGCAACAACCTCGTTGTTATGGAGTAGCCATCTATTCGACAGGTGGCTAGTGTAATTGGCAAATTAGTGGCTGCCTTTTCGGCTGCATAGTTTGGGCCTTTGCATTATCAGAATTTACAACGTGTAAAGGAGACAGCACTAAAATATCATTTAGGTCATTTTAACAGACCTATGTTATTACCAGTTGAAGCTATATCAGAACTACAATGGTAGATGACCAATATTCGGCATTGCTCCAGTAACATTTTGGTCAGTAAACTTTCAGTTATATTACAAACTGATTTTAGTGCTCAAGGATGGGGAGCTATTAATACCATCTCCAGTTGCGGTGGCAGATGGGATGTGCATGAGTCATCAATTCTTCAGTTACATGCTATTAACTACCTGGAGATACTGGGGGCATTCTATGGTTTGAAAGCTTATTGTGGGAATATGCATCACTTGTATGTTCAACTACAGATTGACAACACTACAACCATGGCATATATTAATTGGTGGAATCAAGTCAGTATCCTGTGATAATTTAGCTGACCTCATTTGGCACTGGTGTATCGAAAGAAACATTTTGATTTCAGCTACCTATTTGCCAGGTAGGTTTAATATGGTGGCGGACACCAGGTAAATATTTAATAACAACACAGAATGGATGTTGGATCATAAAGTATTTAATGAAATTGTTGCTCGGTATGGAACACCGGATATTGATTTGTTTGCATCTAGGCTCATTCACCAGTTACCAAAGTATGTTGCATGGGAGCCAGATCCTGGGGCAGTGGTGATAGATGCATTCCCGCTACACTGGGGAGGAATGTTCTTTTATGTGTTCCCTCCACTTTGCCTCATCAGTCAGTGCTTGCAAAAAATCCAGCAAGATTCTGCTTCAAGTATTTTGGTAGTGCCTGACTGGCCTACGCAGCCATGGTACCCGCTGATATTGGGAATGGTAACAGAACCTTATATGGTTCTTTCCAAACGCAAAAAATTCCTGGTTCATCCCGTAACCCGGGAAGGCCACCCGCTGCATGATCAAACCAATTTATTGATTTGCAGACTTTAAGAAGACCTTTCCTGGGACTCGGATTGTCAGACTGAACTGTGGACGTGATCGCTGCAGCTTGGAGGGATAGCACCAAGAAGCAGTACATCTCTTACATCACGAGATGGGAAGAGTTTTGTTTGCAGTCTGACATAACGTATGATACGGCACATGTAACTAACGTCTTGGAGTTTCTCTCAAAATTATTCTTTGACGAAAGATTGAGTTATAGTGCCATTAATTGTGCCAAAAATGCCTTGTCATCATACTTGTTGCTGGGATCGGGACTCCACTCTGTTGGGTCTCACCAGCTGATATCCAGATTTATGAAGGGTATTTTTAACACAAATCCCCCCCAGGCCCAGGTACACGGAGGAATGGGATGTTAACATTGTACTAATGATACTTCACCGATTGGCTCCAGCTACATTCTTGTCTTTGGTCAAGCTCACCTATAAAATTGTTATGGTCATGGTGCTGGTTTCAGCGCAATGGGTCCAGTCATTGCATAAACTGGGCTGGACAGAATGGTTACAGCTACCAACAATATATTAGCTTATATACATGAGCTAATTAAACAGAGCAGACTCAGGTCAGGGTCGGGTCTAAACTGGAGTTTATGGCATACCCTATGGAATATAGATTGTGTGTGGTCACACATATGCAACAATATTTTAAGGTTACAAAGAGCCTTAGAGGCACCAAACTGGCAATGTTTATTAGCTATAAAAAGCCACAGAAGAGGGTGTCAGTGCAGACCATCTCCAGGTGGTTAAGACGTGTATTGGTAGTGCTGGAGTGGACACTGATATTTTTAAATCTCACCCCACCAGGGCTGCAACAACATCAGCATCGAGGTTTATGGAGGTTCCGCTGGAGCACATCCTAGCGACTGCAGGATGGTTGAAAGAGCGAACGTTCCAAACTTTTTATAATAAACCAATTGCCCGGCTGGGGTTGTTTGCCAACTCAATTTTAAGTTCTGTTCTATAATCTGCTCCCGGATGTGAAGGGCACTATTATTTTTATTATCATTTGTTTAATAAAAACATCAGCATGTTTTAAATCTCTGAATGCATTATCTTTTCAATCATTTCTGGTCAACTAATGCAGTGTGTTGCATGGACTCGTGTTCGTGGCATGAAATCACAATGCTTTAAAATCTTCACGTAGTCACTCACGTGACTTCGAAGTAAAATAGGAAGAAGTTACGATATGGGATTACGTGCCCTCCACTCCCAACCCTTCTCATAAAGGTCATCTGGTACTTCTAGTTTCAGAAATCTTCCTATAATCAGTTAAACAACTGTTTTCTGTGATTTCACACCGCTGTTTTGAAAGTTGACGCTCATGCAGGCTGGTGGGCTTCTTCACATAATCCCTCATCGTAACTCCTCATAAAATAAAGATCGAACTTCAAACTGGTAAGTTCTCATTTAATCTTCCTATTTGAGGTTACTACAAAATCCTCTCCTTCTCCCTTAGACTCATTTTCGTCCTAAATAATCTTAAAATATATGGATTTGTGATAATAATTTGTCCTTTCATAATCTTATCCTGCATTGACGAATTCCAGGCCCACCAGTATTGTTGATTTTGCACCCCAGCGGTATGAATATTGGTCTCTCTAATTAATAGTAACAGTTGCTTTCCCTCAGTCTGCATCCCTCCCCCATCCCAGTTCTCCAACTAGTTCTACTGTCCTCCTGATCAAATATTACTGATTGTATGCCTCGTTGTCGCCTTCCCCTCAGTTAACAATGAACCGTTCTACATTTACTTACTATCGTCTGCATTGATCTGTTGGGTGACCAAGGCTGGGAGCTGAACATCCAGGGATATTCAATATTCAGGAGGGATAGAGAGAAAGGAAAAGGAGGTGGGGTAGCGTTGCTGGTTAGAGAGGAGATTAACGCAATGGAAAGGAAAGACATTAGCGTGGAGCATGTGGAATCGGTATGGGTAGAGCTGCAAAACACTAAGGGGCAGAAAATGCTAGTGGGAGTTGTGTACAGGCCACCTAACAGTAGTAGTGAAGTTGGGGATGGTATAAAACAGGAAATTAGAAATGCGTGCGACAAAGGCAAAACAGTTATAATGGGTGACTTCAATCTACATATAGATTGGGTGAATCAAATTGGCAAGGGCGCTGAGGAAGAGGATTTTTTGGAAAGTATGAGGGATAGTTATCTAAATCAACATGTAGAGGAACCAACGAGAGAGCAGGCTATTTTAGACTGGGTATTGAGTAATGAGGAAGGGTTAGTTAGCAGTCTTATTGTGCGTGCCCCCTTGGGCAAGAGTGACCATAATATGGTCGAGTTCTTCATTAGGATGGAGAGTGACATTGTTAATTCAGAAACAATGGTTCTGAACTTAAGGAAAGGTAACTTTGAGGGTATGAGACGTGAATTGGCCAAGATTGACTGGCAATCAATTCTAAAATGGTTGACGGTGGATACGCAATGGAAGACATTTAAAGACTGCATGGATGAACTACAAAAATTGTTCATCCCAATTTGGCAAAAGAATAGATCAGGGAAGGTAGTGCATCCGTGGATAACAAGGGAAATCAGGGATAGTATCAAAGCAAAGGATGATGCGTACAAAGTAGCCAGAAAAAGCAGCATACCAGAGGACTGGGAGAAATTCAGAGACCAGCAGTGAAGGACAAAGGGCTTGATTAGGAAAGGAAAAATAGATTATGAAAGAAAACTTGCAGGGAACATAAAAAATGACTGCAAAAGTTTTTATAGATATGTGAAGAGAAAGAGATTAGTTAAAACAAATGTAGGTCCCTTGCAGTCAGAAACAGGTGAGTTGATCATGGGGAACAAGGATATGGCGGACCAATTGAATAACTACTTTGGTTCCGTCTTCACTAAGGAAGACATAAATAATCTGCCGGAAATAGCAGGGGACCGCGGGTCAAAGGAGTACTTGAGTGAAATCCAGGTTAGTCGGGAAGTGGTGTTGGGTAAATTGAATGGATTAAAGGCCGATAAATCCCCAGGGCCAGATAGGCTGCATCCCAGAGTACTTAAGGAAGTAGCTCCGGAAATAGTGGATGCATTAGTGATAATCTTTCAAAACTCTTTAGATTCTGGAGTAGTTCCTGAGGATTGGCGGGTAGCAAACGTAACCCCTCTTTTTAAGAAGGGGGGGAGAGAGAAAACGGGGAATTACAGACCAGTTAGTCTAACATAGGTAGTGGGAGTTGCGATGAGGTATTTCGTGAAGAACCCGCCAGCACGCATGCGCGACATACTTCAAAGTAGCGGTGTGGAATCACAGAACCAACAAACAGAGAAATGACTTGTTATAGTAAGATTGAAGAGACTCTAATTACCAGTTGATTTATGATCGAGGGTTGGGAGCGGAGGGCACGAAATCCCTCATCGCAACTCCTCATAAAATAAAGATCAACCTTCGAACTGGTAAGTTCTCGTTTAATCTTACTATTTCATTTCGGAGTCACGTGAGTGACTTCGTGAAGACTTCAAAGCTCTGTGATTCCATGCCCTGGACAACGTCCATGCTATCACACACCACTTATAAGGATGGATAGGAGTAATCAACTTTCCAGACTGCTTGTACTGAAAAATAATAACAATATTTATTAACAACAAACAAAGGAAAAAAACCCTCACTGGGGGACATCTGCACGCTCTTGACCTGCATTCAGCACGGCCTCCGCAAACAATACAGGAGCGGCAACAGGTTTATTGTAAAACCGTTGGAAGGTGGCTTCGTTCGCCCATCCTGCTGTGGCAAGAATATGATCCATGGGCACCTCCATGACCCTTGCCGCCGACGTCGATGCAGCCCTGGTGGAATGGGATTTAAAGACATTAGTGTCAATACCTGCCTCATTCAAGACGATCCTGAGCCATCTGGAGATCGTCTGTACCGTCACTCTATGGTAAGGTTTCTTGTGGCTGATGAGTAGGTGTTTCTCCATTCCCCTTAATTTCCTCGTCACTTTGATATAGTGGCGGATATGGGTGGCTAAACATAGCCTTGCATCAGCGGGGTATGCCGGAAACTTCAGCTGCAGCCCTGTGAACCCAGGTCTATGCTGCTTGAGTAATTCATCTATAAAGAAGATTACTTCGCCAGGGGTAGAGATCATTCTGTCGATCTTGACCTTGTGGAGTGTCTGTACCCTTTGCGCTGAAGTCAGTGCCAGTAACATCACCAGCTTCAGGGTGAGTTTGTCCAATTCAAGCCCTTCCATGGGCGACCACGTCCTGAGCAGGGTTAATACCTTCCCAATATCCCAGGTGATGTTGTAACGAGGTATAGGTGGATTGGAATTAAATATTCCCCGCATGAGTTTGGACACCAGCCTGTTGGATCCTACCTCAATATTGAGGTAGAATGATAGCGCACTCCTGGCACTGTTGATGGCACTGTAGCTGAGGTGTTCGTCATGATGCAACCCCGCCAGGAATTCCAGCACATCGGTGATAGTAACAGAGTCATATGCAATGTGGGAGCGGCCGCAGTAGGTTTCCCATTTCCGGATATGTGTGAGATATTGCCGCCTGGTGGACTCCCGGCATGACGCTCCAATGGTATCCATAGTTCTTGATGATAGGCCATAACGCAGTAATGGCCTGTTCAGAACCTGCAAGCCAATAATTTTAGGTGACTGTGGCAGGGATGTGGTTCCCCTGAGACAGGGTTCATCACCAATTGTGGGCAACCCTCTAAGAGGACCCATGGTTGACTGATCATATCAAGGACCACCGGATACCATGGCTGTGTAGGCCAGTCGGGTATGATAAGAATGCCTTTAGCAGCATCTGACTGTATTTTCCGCAATACCCGACTGATGAGGCAAAATGGAGGAAATGCATAGAAAAACCATTTCCCCCAATCTAGCGAGAACACGTCCATCGCCATTGCGCCAGGATCTGGCACCCATGAAACGTATGTTGGTACCTGATGGTTCAACCATGACGCAAAAAGGTCGATATCCGGTTTACCAAATTTGGCTGTAACTTTAGCGAATATTTGGGGATTTAACATCCACTCGATGTTGTCATTGAATTTGCGTGACCTGGTGTCCGCCACTGTATTGAGCTTACCTGGTAAATAGATAGCTGAAATCCAAATATTCCGTCGAATACACCAGAGCCAAATTGTATTTGCCAATTCATCACATGAAATTGACCTGGTACCGCCCATATGATTTAGATCCGCAGTGGTATTATCTATTTGGAGACGGACATGAGTGTCAGTAAGGTTAGAACAATAAGCTCGAAGTCCGTGAAATGCTCCTAGCATCTCCAAATAATTTATCCCTTGTGACAACAACAGGGTAGATTCAAGGGTGTCCCATCTGCCTCCACAACTAGAGTAGTTGTCCGTGGCTCCCCAGCCATGGGAGCTTGCGTCTGTTTGTAAGTATACCATCGGATTGGGCAAAATGATGGGTTTAAATTAGTCACGGATATTGTCAATCCACCATTGTAACTCAATTTTTGCCTTGAGAGGCAGCTGCATTGGTCTATCGAAATGTCCAGCGTTCAGTTTTAACGCTGAGATCTTGGCTCTCTGCAAATTTTTCATAATGCAAAGGTCCGTATTGGGCAGCTGGAAAAACTGCTACGATTTTCCCAATCACCTTAGCAGTTTGTCTAATTGATGGTATACTGGCGCAGACTAGATTCTTGCATACTTGAATGACATCCCCAACTTTGTTAGTTGGTATAGTGGCCCTCATGCGATTGGAATCCACCATGAACCCCAGATAATCCATGACCTGTGAAGGGCAGAACTTTGATTTATCTGGATGGATAATGAACCCCATTTTTTGAAAAATTTCCACGGTGGCTGAAACTGCCAGTTCCGCTGATTCCAGGGTGTTCCCAATAATTAGGATATCATCCAGTTAGGCCATTACCATGTAATTTTGTCTCCTTAGTGTAGCCAGTATTGCTTTGAGGAATTTAGTAAATAACCTAGGGGCTGTGGTAAGCCCATTTGGCAAAGCTTTGTATTGCCAGATCCATCCAGGTAAATTTCAAGAACTTCCTGGGGTGTTTCTGAAGGGATACTGAATAGTATGCATCCTTTAAATCAATGCATGCCATAAAGCAGCCCTCAGAAATTAATAATTTGGCTGTTTCGAACGTGTCCATTTTGAAATGGGTATATTTTACAAAAGTATTCAAATGAGTCAGATCAATAATAACCCGACATCCTCCATCCTTCTTGGTTTGTGTAAATATGTTGGATACAAATTCAATTGGTATGTGTATAGTTTTTTCTATCACGCCTTTTTCTTGTAGCCTCAAGATTTCAGCATAGCCTACTGCCGTTTCTTTGCTGGACAGTGTAAATTTCCAATCTGGCATATGCTGGGATGGAGCGATTTGACCATTGATGAATTCAATCTCATGGCCATGAATACTTTGTAAGATAAACTCATCAGACGTGATGGTTCCCCATGCCTCCTTAAAGAACCGTAGTCTCCCACCAACATGTGAAGTTAAACATGCAGGTGCATGAAATCCAGACCGCCTTACCTTCATGGTTATCAGCAGTCCCTGATATGTTTGGCGGGACGTGGAGGTGCTGGGTTGTGTTGATAATGCGGTGTCCGCATTTTCCATGCTGGCCGCTGGGGGCCTAGCCCTAAAAAAGGCCTAGGCTGTTGAGGTTGCTGGTATTGTGGCGGTGCTGGAGCGTAGGTCCTTGCTGGCCTAACGGCAGGGCCTCGTGGCCTGAAGAATGGCACTTTCCTGGCCGGCTGCCTGGTCGAGATATGTGATCTCATGAGTCCCACCGTCTTAGCATGGTCATCCAATTCCTTGACCCGCTTCGGGAGGTCCTCCCCGAACAACTGTCTGGGTGGCGGCGTAGGAGGTGCTTTGCATAGTCCCGAAAATTTGGGGTTCAATGTGGGTTTTATAATGCTCTTCCTAAATGCATTTATTTCGTACTGTGTATTGCACAGTAGTGCCAGAGCATCCTCTTGCTCGGTGTTCAGATCCACCCCATCCACCGACCTTGCAAACGCGGTAATCCCAGCAGTGAGCAACTTCAGGATCCTTTGCAACTTCATCTCCTGAGTTCTGATCCCTGGGCTAATGTTGCCCCAAATCAGCGTATTTACGATGGGCACATTGAGGGAGTTGCAATTTCCTGTGGCCTTGTGCCTATTCATGGCCTCCGCAAGGACCTCCTCTTGAAGCTGATGGTTCGTGAGGAAGTCAACGGTAGCAGCCAGTTTGGAGTTGAGGGGTTGTCCTGATGATTCTGATAGTGCAAATTTAGTTGCCACATCCAGGAGCTCCTCCTGAGGGCCTCAGATGTAGTCGGTGCATGGACCAAGAAGTCCTCATCCTCCGGCTGTCTCATGCTTTCCGCTGACGATGGGGATAAATCCATGTGCCCCCTGGAACTAAATGTTTCCCGCCTCTGGTTTTGCTGCAGGATAAGTTCGAAAATCCTCTCCATCCTGTCAATACACCCTTCGTCATGCGAACCCGGGCGGTCGGAGTCCTCATGTCCAACGGAACTCCTGAGGCTCCTGTCATCGGCCCGTACCTCGTCGAGGTAATCTCGGTGCCAGAAAGAACTGTCGCTACCAGCCGCCTCAGCAAAACTGAGCGATTCCCGCGCGGGTCTGCTCAAACGCATCCTTTTGGTGGAGCTCAATCCCGCTGCCTCGGAGGGCAAATACAGTGAGAGGTCGGCACCCAACGCCGCGGCGTGGTGACCCGACATCCGCGCGGGCTTGCCGACTGTCCTGATCCTGGACCTAGACGGCGTACGGTCCCGTCCTCCCGTCCACGGGGAACTCAGTGACTGCGGCGGGACTCCACCTGAATGACTCTTCCTGGTCCTGCTGGTTGGTGAGTCCACACTGGCCCTCTCAGGTCTGCCAGTGGACTTGAGTCCCGCCAATTCACCAGTCCGCAATCTAGCGGCCTCAGGTGATACCTCCGCCCGCGAAGGGCTAGGTAGACGGGCTCTATCCCTGCCTCTTCTGCGAGGGCTCAGGGAGAAGGGCCGTGCGGCAGCACATGAACCCTGTTTGCCCGGGTCGACCAGCGAGCCCATTGGTGACAGAGATATGGAGCCAGGGTCAGCCTGCTCCGGCGCTGCACCAAAGTCCTGCTCTGCGGGATCCTCGCTAGAGAGCTACGGTGTGTCGGTGGGTCGGGTCCTGTGATGACAGGGCTCCCTGACTTCCGCGCCTTTTTCCCGGCCCGACTCGCAGGTGCAGCCCTTGAGGAGGGCTCCGGGATGGGTGGCCGGCGACTCCTTGCGGATGTCCTGCGGCCCTTACTCTTCCTATCCATATTTCTGTTGGGAGAAAACACACACTCACACAACAAGAAACAACCATCTTAAGGGTGCTTACACTTACCTGAGTGGCCCTTATGAAGGGCTGGTGGTGAGCTGCTCTCCACCTCCAGCCGTCGACTGCAATGCGTTGCGACGATATGTCGCGCATGCGTGCTGGCGGGTTCTTCACGAAGTCACTCACGTGACTCCGAAATGAAATTTCCATAGAAGGTAGACAAAAAAGCTGGGGAAACTCAGCGGGTGAGGCAGCATCTATGGAGGGAAGGAATAGGCACCATTTTGGGTAGAGACCCTCCTTCAGACTGAGAGTCAGGGGAGATGGATTCCAAAGATATGGAAGGGTAAGGTGTGAAAATAATATCATTTCCATAGATATCTTTTACTTCGCAAAATATCCCAAGATGTAAATTTTCCACAGGATGGAATCTGCAGCAAATTTCCTTATCAGGTGACTATACATGATCCAAAATTCGCAGTCCTGGTATCTACAAAAACATTGTTTCAAACAGTCCTGGTGACTGGTATTTGTATCCTATGTGCACTGAGAAGCTTCTTAATTATTTTAAATTGAGGTTCTTGGGGTTTAGATTTAGATTAGTTTGAAGCTGGTTTTGGAAAACTTGCCAGAATGGAAAGTAGACATAAATGCTGGAGAAACTCAGCGGGTGAGGCAGCATCGGTGAAGCGAAGGAATAGGTAATGTTTCGGGTCGAGACCCTTCTTCAGACTGATGTGGGGGTGGGTAGGGGGCTGGAAGAAGAAGAAAGGAAGAGGCGGAGACAGTAGGCTGAGGGAGAGCTGGGAAGGGGAGGAGAAGGAGGGAGAAAGCAAGGACTACCTGAAATTGGAGATGTTGGGTAAACTACCCAAGCGAAATATGAAGTGCTGCTCCTCATATGGTGGAGACTCACTCTGGTGAGACTCACTCTATCATACGGTGGGACTCACTCTGGACATGGAGGAGGCCCAGGACAGAAAGGTCGGATTTGGAATGGGAGGGGGAGTTGAAGTGCTGAGCCACCGGGAGATCAGGTTGGTTAATGCGGACTGTGCAGAGGTGTTGGGCAAAGCGATCGCCAAGCCTGGGCTTGGTCTCACCAATACAGAGCAGTTGTCACCTAGAGCAGCGCATGCAATAGATGAGGTTGGAGGAGATGCAGGTGAACCTCTGTCGCACCTGGAAAGACTGCTTACATCCTTGGATGGATACAAGGGGGGGGAGGTAAAGCGACAAGTGTAGCTGACCGACATCTACTACAAACCCACTGACTCCCATGGCTATCTTGACTACACTTCTTTACACCCTGCTTCCTGTAAGGACTCCATCCCCTACTCCCAATTCTTCCGTCTACGTCGCATCTGCACCCAGGATGAGGTGTCCCAACCAGGGCATCGGAGGTGTCATCATTCTTTAGTGAACAGGGGTTCCCCTCTTTGACTATAGATGATACTCTCACCAGGGTCTCTTCTATATTCCATAGCTGCGCTCTCAATCCCCCCCCACTCGTAAAAAGGGCAGAGTCCCCCTTCTCTTCACCTTCCATGCTACCAGCCGTCACATACAACAGATAAACCTCCAACATTTTCGCCACGTCCAACGGGATTCCACCACTGGCCACATCTTCCCTTCTCCTCTGCTTTCCGCAGAGAAGGCTCCCTCCGTAACTCCCTGGTCAATTTGTCCCTTCCCACCCAAAACAACCCCCTCCCGTTACTTTCCCTTGCAACCGTCGGAAATGCTTACCTTGTTGCTTTACCTCGACTTCATCCAACATCCCAAGCAGTCTTTCTAGGTGCGGCATAGTTTCACCTGCACCTTCTCCAACCTCATCTATTGCATCCGCTGCTCTAGGTGTCAGCTGCTCTACATCGGTGAGACCAAGCCCAGGCTTGGCGATTGCTTCGCCCAACACCTCCGCTCAGTCCTCATTAACCAACCTGATCTCCCGGTGGTTCAGCACTTCAACTCCTCCTCCCATACCGAATCCAACCTTTCTGTCCTGGGCCTCCTTCATGGCCAGAGTGAGGCCCACCACAAATTGGAGAAGCAGCACCTCATATTTCACTTGGGTGGTTTACACCCAAGCAGTATGAACATTGACTTCTCCAGTTTCAGGTAGTCCTTGCTTTTTCCCTCCTTCCCGTCCCCTTCCCAGCTCTCCCACAGCCCACTGTCTCCACCTGTTCCTTTCTTCTTCCCGCCACCCCCCCCCACCCCCACATCAGTCTGAAGACTGGTCTCGACCCGAAACGTCACCTATTCCTTCGCTCCATAGATGCTGCCTCACCCATTGAATTTCTCCAGCATTTTTTGTCTACCTTCGATTTTTCCAGCATCTGCCAGAATTGAAAGGTGTTCAGCGCTTCGTAATTCTGACTGCAGAGTAAATTCTATTCTACTTTCTGTTAGCTCAATGCCTGGTAAATTGATGAATCTTTTCATCGCACAGCGGCATCTATCATGAATAAGCATTAAGCAAGAGGAAGATGATTCCTACAAGTCACCGTATGCTAATTTCACTCACAGAGCTGGAACGTCTCCAAACAATATGAAAAGTTGGCACGATTATACGACGAGTGCTCCGAATATCTTGTCCTCTCCATCCTGTCTTATCACGGTCATTTTCAAAGATTAGGAGGAATTTTTTTAAGACGCTTTGAAAAGTCTCGGAAGATGGACGGTCGTGAGTCAAAGGACTGCGCACTAAATTGTTTAAAACAAATGTAATTCGCATTGCTTTCCTGTTAATGTATTTTGAAAATGTGTAACTGCAAAAAGCTTAGAACATGAAAATTCGCAGAGTACAGGACCATGGAATGTTTATTATGGGACACTGGGGAGAATGTCTTTTTTAAATGATTTATTGGCCGTTCATTCCCATAAGAGCCACAAAACAGTCACCGACCTCTTGTCACGACCAAGAGCAAATTAAATGTATTGTATATTTTTGCTTTTGATTGATCCATTGTGTCAGTCTTGCTCAAGTACAAGGTATTTGGCATTCAGAATGCTGATGCTGAACAATGTGGTTGGACACGGTACAAGTACACACCTCTGCACTCTTCAAAAGGCTGAATACAATCTGCTGTAATCTCACAAACCACACACTCCAGACTTTCTTTTCAGAGAAAATTACGCTGGATTTTTTTTTTTTCTGACATGATCCCGAGACTGATTAATGACTTTAATCACTTGTTTCAATTTTTACTGCTGCCAAGCATTTATGTCAATGGAAGCGGGCACAAAATACTGATTCTTGCAATATTTTAAATGACGTAAGAAAATGTGTCAAAATTACACAATTCGCTTATTCAGATCCACATAATTTTAATGTTCCAGGAAAAGAACACAGTTAAAAATAATTTGAGCTGCTTTCCAGTGAACTACGCTTAGACATTCTTCAGTGGAATTCATGGTTTTAATCCTGATTTCTCAATAAAGAGCAAAAAGTTAAATAAACGGGAAATTATGCACTTGTCTCATACTTTATTTTTCACAATTCCTCGCTTTTTAAAATGGACTCAATTATTGGGCAAACTATTCCAAACGATGACTCTTCACTTTTTGTACAATGTTTAGAGATGCTTCCAACCATAGGCTAATGGCTCAAACTTGAATCAAAGCATGTTTCGGTAAGATTAGCTCAGTTTTTATTAATAGTAAGATTAAATGAGAACTTACCAGTTTGAAGTTTGATCTTTATTTTATGAGGAGTTACGATGAGCGATTACGTGAAGAAGCCCGCCAGACCGCATGTGCGTCAATCTTCAAAGCAGCAGTGTGAAATCACAGATAATAGTAGTTGAAGTGACATAGTAAGATTAGAGAAGACTAGAACTACCAGATGACCTTTATGATATGCGGGTTGGTAGCGGAGGGCACGTAATCGTTCGTCGTAACTCCTCACAAAATAAAGATCAATCTTCAAACTGGTAAGTTCTCATTTAATCTTACTCTTTGCGTGAGTGATTCCATGAAGATTTCAAAGCTCTGTGATTTCATGCCATGAAAACGAGTCCATGCGATACACTGCCTCAGTTGACCCAGGATGAGTAAACAATAAATAATGCATTCAAACATGACACAGACTTAAACATGTTGATGCTTTAATTAGCAAAAAATAAAACAATAGCGACCCCTCTCTCCCAGAGGGAAGCTATAAAACAGAACTTAAAATGGAGTGGTCAAATACCCCCGGTTTGGCAAGAGGTTTATTATAGAACCTTTGAAATTACAGTTCATTTGACCATCCTGCGGCTGCGAGGATTTGGTCAAGAGGGACGTCCAGTGCCCTTGCTGCGGACGTTGATGCAGCCCTGGTGGAGTGAGATTTAAAAACATTAGTGTCCACTCCCGCACAAACCAGCACCTGTTTCAGCCACCTTGAAATGGTCAGTCCCAACACCTTCTTATGAGGCTTTTTGTGACTGATGAATGTTGTTAATTCGGAGCCTCTGAGGCTCTTGGTGACCTTGATATACTGCTGCAAGTGCGTAACTACACATAACCGAAGGTCTAAGGGGTATGCCATAAAAATAAGTTTAAACCCTAATGTCCCTGGCCTGCTCTGCTTAATTAAATCATAAACATAAAATGTAATGATATTTACAGATGAAACCATCCTGTCCAGTCACAGCTTCTGCAACGTCTGGACACGTCTGAGCATGACCACTTTGAGAGTGAGTCTGGGCAAAGACAGGGATGTAGCTGGTCATGCAGCATGAGAACCATGCTCACATCCCAAATCTCTGAGTACCTGGGCCTGGGGGGATTACAGTTAAAATACCTTTCATGAACCTGGATATTAAAGGGTGAGACCCAACAGAGTGTTGTCCCGATCCCAGCCACAAGTACGATGATAAGGCACTACTGGCACTGTTGATGGCACTAAAGCTCAGTCGCTCATCAAAGTATAGTGTTGAAAGAAATTCCAACACATCCGGTATGTTTGCCGTGTGATATGATATGTTCGGCTGCAAGCAGAACACCTCCCATTTCTTGACATGAGAGATGTACTGTTTTTTAGTACTATCCCTCCAGACCACAGTTATCACATCCACCGTACAACCTGATAGTCCGAGCCCCAGGAACGGTCTCCTCAGAATCTGCAAATCAATAGATCAATACGGTCATGCAGTGGATGGTTCTCCCCAGTCACAGGGTGAACCAGCAGATTACTGCATTTGGGAACAGCCATAAAAGGCTGTGTTGTTAATCTCAGAACGAGTGGGAACCGTGGCTGTGTAGGCCAGTTGGGAACTACCAAAATGCCTGAGGCGGAGTCCTGCTTGTTCTTAAGCAAGCACCGACTGATGAGGCAAACTGGGGGAAATGCATATAAAAACATTCCACCCCAGTGTAGTGAGAATGCATCTACCGCTACTGCCCCTGGGTCTGGTTCCCATGAAACATACTTTGGTGACTGGTGATTTAGTCTGGATGCAAACAAATCAATGTCTGGTACGCCATACTGAACGACAATATCATTAAATATTTCATGATTCAACATCCATTCTGTGTTGTCATTGAATTTTCATTACCTGGTGTCCGCCACCATGTTGAATCTACCTGGTAAGTAGATAGCTGAACACAGATGTTTCTTGTAATGCACCAGTGCCAAATAAGATTAGCCAATTTATCACAGGATACTGACTTGATTCCACCCATGTGATTAATGTATGCTACTGCTGTAGTGTTGTCAATTTGAAGCTGAACATGCAAGTCATGCATGCTAGTACAATATGCCTTTAGGTCATAGAGTGCTCCCAACAACTCTAAATAGTTAATACCATGTGATTGAAGAATGAATGCCTCATGCATATTCCATCTGCCACCGCAGCTAGAGATGGTATCAGTAGCTCCCAATCCTAGAGCACTCACATCAGTTTGTAAAATAACTGAAGGTCTCTTAATTAGAAATTTACTGGAGCAATGACAAATATTCGCTGTCCACCACTATAACTCAGCAATGACTTCAGCCGGTAACCACATGGGTCTATTGAAGTGACCTGCATGTACTTTGCATGCCTGCTCCTTTGCACATTGTAATTTGATAATGTAAAGGCCCAAACTGTGCAGCTGGAAAAGCAGCCACTAATTTGCCAATTATACTAGCCACCTGCCGAATGGAAGGTTGCTGCTCATCAACGAGATTGTTACAAGCTTCTATTAATTCTAATATTTTGCCCTTAGGCAGAGTCACAGACATGTGAGTTGAATTAATGGTGAATCCCAAATAATTAATAACTCTAGATGGTATTAATTTGGATTTAATTGGATGGATGAGAAACCCCAACCTCTGAAATATGAGTTTGGTAGCTGAAACAGATAATTTATCTGATTTATGAGATTTTCCTATGATTAAGATATCATCCAAATAGGCCATTACAATGTGATTCTGAGCCCGGAGTAGGCCCAACATCGGTTTTAAGAATTTTGTAAATAATCCAGGGGCCGAAGTGAACCCATTAGGCAATGCTTTAAACTGCCATAGTTGCCTCATCCAGCTTCAAATATCTCCGGTGATCGCAATGAATGGGTACTGAATAGTATGCATCTTTAAGATTGACGCATGTCATATAACATCCTTTGGAAACCATTTGTTTAGCTGTAACAAAAGTTTCTATTTTGAACTGTTTATACTGCACAAAGGAGTTAAGTCGAGTTAAATTACGGACGATTCGACACCCACCATACTTCTTTTGTATAGGAAATATATTAGACACAAATTGGCGAGATTGATGAAACAACACCATCAGTCTGAAGAAGGGTTTCGGCCCGAAACGTTGCCTATCTCCTTTGCTCCATAGATGCTGCTGCACCCGCTGAGTTTCTCCAGCATTTTGTGTAGCCTTGATGAAACGACTTCTCAATTACCCCTTTTTTAGATAACGTTTCAATTTCAGCTTACATCCAAATTGAAAAGGAATTCTATTCGGAACCCTTGTACTGTGCAGTATAAACAAATCTGATGTTATCCAATACCATTCATTGAAAAACAAGTGTAATCTCCCACCAACTTGTAACTGATCCATACATGATATGTTCTGAAAAGAACCAGACCCACCTACCTCCATGGTTGCCGGTGGATATTTCTGCCCCCGAGTTTTGGAGGGTAAGAATGTTGGAGTGCGCCAGTAGCGCATGTTTGGCAAGGGCCGGCTTGGTCCTTGGCCTGAACCAGCTTCAGCAAACCGTTTGTAGGTGTGCTGCCGTCGAAGTGGAATTTTGCTAGTCGGCTGGGCTTTTATGAGGCTGACCGTTTTTGCCTCGTCATCCAACTCTCTGACCCATTTTGATAGGTTTTCACCGAACAGCAGATTCAGCGGTTGCACATTGCTAGACTTGCATAGTGCCGCTAACTTGGGGTTCAGAGTAGGACAGATGGCACTCTTTCTGAGACAGTTTATTTCAAAATGTGCATTGCACATTAGGGCCAGAGCATCCTGCTGCACCTCAGACAGAGGCCCCCCATCCAAAGACCTAGCAAATGCTGCTATGCCTGAAGCGAGCAGCTTTAGCATCTTCTGGAGCCTCACTTCCTGGGCTCTGATACCTACACCCATGTGACCCCAGATAACGTGGTTCACAGTTGGCACTTTGATCGAGGCACAATTGGCGGGTGTTTCGTATTTTTTGGACGTTTCTTCCATTATGAGGTCTTGCAGCTGGTGTGAGGCCATGTAATTTATAGTCATGGCCAGGTCTTGGCCTCCGAACTCGGTCAGAAGAAAACTGACCCCGAATGCTCTCCTCCTCTGAGAGGGAGACATTATGCAGCCCTTCAACAGGTGCCACTGCCACGGGCGCCCCGAGGAGACCCGCAGATAAATAGCTCCTCTTGCTGGAGCATATCGTTATGGAGTATCCTCTCCATCAGGAGCTCCATCCTGGACAAACGTCCAAAGACACTATACTTTGTGGGTGGGGAACCCTCCTGGCCCGACTCGTCCGAGTCAACGGGCCTAACAGACTTCTTTGTGGCTTTCCGTCCCACCGGAGTAGCCATGGTGCTTTCAATCGGCACCGTGTCTGAAGCCACTGGCCGTGCCGCCAGTGACTCTGAAGGCGAGATAGGCGGCCGCACGTTACCCGCACTCCCACGGTCTTCCATAGCTGCTCTCCCAGCGGCCTGCCTCGACCTCACCTTGGGCATTTTCTCCATTGGTTCGAACTTGCTCCTGTAACAAGAATTACCGACCCAAGAAAACGACCCCAACTAAGTTTTAAACACTTAACTGAGTGTTTTTAAAACGTACCGCTGGTGGAGCTACATGCCAGCCAGCCCGTCGTTGCGCCATGCATCAGACGTAATGACGCGCAAGCAGACTGGCGGGCTTCTTCACGGAATCGCTCATGTGACTCCGAAGTAAAATCATAGATTGTGCCCACAGTTGAAGGACCAGGAAGGGATGAATGTGTTTGTGTAAATGATGGTGAAGGCCAGTTGTTATCACATCTTCACAACTGGGCCAAACTACAAGCCCAAAGAAGAAAAGAAGAACAAAGATCAGTGGAATAAATCAAGATTCAAGAAGAACATTAATCCCAAATACCTTACAATGACATGATTGACTGAAACTTGTTTAATATGTAAAATAAAAATACGTTAAATGAATCACTGTCAAATGGATATACAAACTAATCGTGTGAAGCTTAAAGCTACTGATTAAAGTCACTGAAAACTTCTTCATCAAAGATTAGAACACATGTAGAAAAAATTGTATACTGTAGGTTAACAAAGTGGCAAAGCTGGTAGAGCTGCTGCGTCACGTCACAGCACCAAAGACCCGGGTTCATTCCTGACTTTGGACGCTGTCTATGTGGAGCGTGCACATTCACCCCGTGACCTTGTGGGTTCCCTCCGGACGTCCCAGTTTCCTCCCAAATCCCAAAGGCATGCGGTTTGTAGTTTAACTGTACATTTTCCCCTAATGTGTCAGAAGTGGATATGAAAGGGGAATAACATAGAACTAGTGTGAACGGGTGGTTGCTGGTCGGCGGAGACTCGGTGGGCTTAAGGGCCTGTTTCCATGCTGTATCTCTCAACCAAGAGGTGGCTCCTCAATCCAATCCATCCAAAAATTAATTAAAGTATTTCCAGTTTAATGTTGTTATTATTATCTTGGAAAATTGGCTATTACTTACAGCCATCAGGCTATTAACACTACAACCTTATAAGCTATGAACTAAAATAGACTAATGTTATTATTATTATTATTATTATTATTATTATTATTGCATTGTTATTGTTTGTTCTTTTTTTCCTGAGTTTTTGTTATTATTTATTATAATTACATATTCTGTTGTGCTGCAGCAAATAAGAATTTAATTGTTCTATCTGGGACACATGACAATAAAACACTCTGGACTCTTGACTTCAGCAGTTAAAGGGCAGTGATGAGACTACAGACCAGGTGAGAAGTATTTAATACCTGTGGTAAATAATTTGCCTCCTAACTCCCTGAAGCTTTTCCACCATCTACAAGCACACGTCAGCAGTGTGATAGAAAATACTCCACTAACATGCTGTGCATGCTCGATGGCTTGCAAGGAAACTGCAGCCCACTAGCTCATATTGCAACCCTAAACATTCATCCCTCCACTACCACTAGGACTGCAGTCGTGCAAGAAAATGCTTCTTCCTTAAAGAAGGGTCTCGGGCCGAAACGCCACCCATTCCTTCTCTCCAGAGTTACTCCAGCTTTTTGTGTCTATCTTCGTGATTCTTCCTCAAACTGAGTTTTTGAAGAGCAGTAAATGAGCAGTGAAATCTTCATCTCTTAAATCACTGTATATTTTAAAAGTGTTACAATTTCACCACAGAAATGGAAGATTGCAACCTTCACGGGGTCCGCCCTGTTTCGACGAATGCAATCAACCCGGCGTGCACAATCAAATAAGATCAAATAGAACAAGTTGTCCTACAACTTTAGACTGTGCACGCCATACGCAAGAAGAAGGAGACTGCAGAAATAACAATGTTCCCCTTCATGACAATTCTATCACACATATATGGCAGCAGGTGGGTGTATCTAACCGTATTGCTGGATTTCTCCCAACTTGTATTCAAAATCCAAATGCCACTGTATAAATGATGGCGTAAAAGTGACAGCAATACTGTCTTTCAAAAGCAGATGTCACCAAGTATTTCCAAATGGGTCCTGGCAGTTCTCTGCAAACATGACATCCAGGCTAAACATCAAAGCTTGCATTGAAGTAGTAATCACTGTCTCCGTCCTTAAGACCTCCTGAAGGCTCCCATAAAATCTCGCAACTGTCACTCTCCTCCGACCATTCTCGTCCGTGTTTCCTAAAGTGGGGTACGCATGCCCCCAGTGGTACGCGTCAGGTCTTCAAGGGCTACGCAGCAGTTTTCAGCTATGTACTACTGAAAAATAAATTAATTATTTGAAAAAATACTGTTGTTGCGAATTATTTTATACATACATATTTGCAAATAAATTATATATATTTCGTATGAATTCTCCTACTCAAGTTGTGATAGTTGCTGCATTTGGCTAGTTTGCAGACTCCCACACAACAATTTTTATGGACTTTTACAATTAAATACGATTGTTTTAAATGAAGGGTACAAGGTGCTTACGGAAATTTACAAAGGGGATACACGGGTATCAAAATGTTGGGAATCACTGATCCATGTCATGAGAACGTCTTTGCAACGTGTTGACGGCACGGAAAGACGGCACCCGGGACAGGCTGGGTTCGCACCCCAGTCTATGTCTTTTGTGAGAAAGACACCCAACAAAGCTATGGAAAGCCCTAATGAACCACCATGGCCTAGAAATCCATCAGGCGAGAATGAAATGCTCAGAGAAGGAGAAGAAGGTGCAGCACACAGGCCTTGAACCTTGTGGGACGCAGGAAGAGCCCGGCCAGGAGTCCCCCCACAGAGCCCAGTCCCTCCATGCACTAGAGTCTCCCAACCCCTGCAGAGTAGTTACTAAGATGGCTGATCCGTGGGCGGTTGCTGCTGGGACGCAAGTCGGGGCCTGATCAACCCCGGCTGGGTCGGCTAGGCGAGGGTGTCTGATGTTGTGAGACCCGAGACACCCGATGACCCCAGGTCACATCACTGAGGATGCGTCCCAGCGCATCTAGAAGATATATAATTTTCACATATTTGCAAATAAATTATATATTTCGTATGAATTCTCCTACTCAAGTTGTGATAGTTGCTGCATGTGGCTAGTTTGCAGACTCCCACACGACAATTTTTATCGACTTTTACAATTAAATACGATTGTTTTAAATGTACAAAGGGGTACACGGGTATCAAAATGTTGGGAATCACTGCTCGATGCCATGAGAACGTCTTTGCAACGTGTTATCAAATGTTTGTGACGGGCTTGTCCCACGTCCATTTTAACATCCATAAGCATAGAAACATCCTATTGTGGATCCATTGAATCCATTGAGATCCGGGTCCATACATTCTATGGCAGAGGTAGATCATTTGTCCACTCACTCTCAAAGTACTACCTCTTCTTCTCTTACCTTCTCCTATCCTCATGCTCTATCACACCCCGTGATTTATGTGAAGAAAGCTAGAGTCATTTAACATGGAATATAACATATCACATAATTGGTCATGACCCAACTTTTTTTATAAATCACATTTTCACCATTCACAGAATTAGAGTCATAGAGTCATAGAGTGATACAGCGTGGAAACAGGCCTTTCGGCCCAACTTGCCCACACCGGCAAACATGTCCCAGCTACACTATTTCCACCTGCCTGTGTTTGGCCCATATTAGCAAGGTTACAAAATTTTGAGATTTATACAATCAAGTCTTCAATTTATCCCATTAGATAAAGCATAAAAATAAGTTTAATTTGACACCTAATTCACTTTCATATCTTCAGAATTAAAAACGTTATGGCAATTTTCCTACTCGGAAATTAGCACCTTGTTCCCTATTGCATTTGCATTGACTTAACACAAAAGCTGTGATCAAGGACAGTCAAAAGCCCATAACTTTCTTAAAAATTAAGAGAACTGAATTAAATTTTCAGTTATTATAGATTGACACATTCTGAAACAAATATAAAACATCGTACTTGGATGACCTGAAATTAAAGCCTATAATTAGTTAGTTACCTAATTGTAGCTAATTACAAAATTGACCGTTGTGACGGAAATAGTAATAAACACCCAGACTGCCTTGAAAATTCAAAAATGTGATATTCTCAAGATCAGAACTTTAATATTATTGTATTATATTCTGCAAGTCCTTAACAGATAAGTAAATACATTACAATTTCTAGCAAAAGACCAGGTCTTTTTGGAGAAAATCAGTTGCTACCTGGTACATTGGCATATCATAATCAACAGCATCATCATACTCCTCAGATTGTAACCAATAAGCAACTCTGTACGCCTTGTTTTTCCTCAACTTTTCCTCAATTTGGGCATTGTAAACTACAAGTTTTTGCTCTTCAAACCACGCATGACATACCTTTCTGCCCACTACTTCCCCATTAAGAATGTCCTGTAGAATTCAATTTCTTAAGAAAAAGATAATTGTTTTAAGTATCCAGATAACAAACGAATCCCATTCACACAAGAACGGACTGGAAGGGCCGAGAAGGCCTGTTTCCGTGCTGTAATTGTTATAAGAATTCACAATATAACATGCTTTTTAAATCTCAGTCATGAACATATGCCAGATGGAAGGAATTTAATGTTTAATTCCCATAAATTAATCTAGAAACATCTATTTTCAATATAATCAAATTGATTATTTTTTGCACAATAAATGTGACTAAAGCTGTTGTGTATATTTAGTATAAAAATGATGATTATACAATTAGACAAAATATAGACGATTTAGATGTTCTTATGACATGATTGTCCAAAAAAAAAGTGAATTTTAATCATCTTGCGAGTGCGTGTTTCTGGATTTGAACGATGCATTTGCGGTGAATTTGAACCCTATATCGGCAGGAAAGATACTGCAGGTGCGTATGAGGCCCAAATCACATTTTCGCAATGTAAATTTATATTAAAGCAACCCCAAGAAGCAAGATTATGTGTAAAATATACGACTTACCCTTTGTTTTGTCCTGTTCTTGCGAACCGTCACGCTGTAGGCGTTGAGGGCATTAGAAGTTGCTTTTTATTTTAATCAAACTATTAAATTGTACAGCGATTTAAGAAACAAACAAACCGGGAAAGAAAGTCCGATCGATTTTTCTTCATCGACTCGCAGCTCGAGGAAATCCCTCTCCGATAACCGGTACAAAACAGTTTTTTTAATTACACAAAAGTGGACACTATTTACTAATTAGGTGACTTCTGAAGGCAATTGGTTGCACTCGATTTTATTTAGTAGAGCCAGCAGTAAAGCCGGTAGAGTTGCTGCCTTACAGCCCTTACAGCGCCGGAGACCCGGGTTCGATCCCGACTACGGTGGCTGTCTGTTCGGAGTTTATATATTCTCCCCGTGACCTGCGTGGATTTTCTCAGAGATCTTCGGTTTCCTCCCACACTCCAAAGACGTACAGGATTGTAGTGAAATTGGCTTGGTGTACGTGTGAATTGTCCCTGTTGTGTGTAGGGTAGTGCTAATATGCGGCGGTCCCTGGTCGGCACAGACCCGGTGGGCCGAAGGGCCTGTTTCTGCGCTGCATCTGTAAACTAAACTAAGACATGTACAGCAGATTGTGCAGATAAAAATTAAAAAAAGCGCAAGAAATAGTGTTACAGAGAAAATGCCAATTAAATAAAAAGTGCAAGATATGAAACAAAGTAGATTGTGTGTTTGGGACTCCTCTGCATCTGTCTGGGAACAGCAGGGAAAAGTTTGTTCCTGAATCTGGTGGTACGTTATCAAGCTTTTATATCTTCTGCCAAAGGGTGAGGTGAGTAAAGGGAATGAACCACAGTGTAAGTGGTCCTGGATTATGTTGACTGCTTTCCTGACACAAAGCATTCTACAGGAATCATATGGGGCTTTATTCTCCGAATGACCAACTGGTGTGTGACCATGAAAGGAGGTTTCTCGTAGACATGTTTCCAGGAAGTCTACATAATCCTGTATTCTCAGGCCACTCGCAGGGCAACTTAGATTTTTTTTGTTATCTGAAGTACTTGTTTCCAGGAACAAGTACTTGGACTTTGAGGGCAAGACCAACGGCCATCTTGGCTTTAACACCCCCCCCTCCCCAACCCCCCCCCCCAATGCCCCCTTATCCTGCCATGTGTTGCTGCCAGCACAAACATGTGAGAATGCCATCCTGGCCATCAATTTCTGAGTTTGGAGCTTGGTCTGATCCCAGAGCCCAGATGTGTTGGTTGAAGCCTCACCATTGTACTGTCTGAAGAAGGGTCTCGACCCAAAACGTCGCCTATCTCCTTCGCTCCTTAGAATCTGCTGCACCTGCTGAGTTTCTCCAGTTTTTTGTGTAGCCTCTAATTTCTTGTTTTGTAAAGGGGCTGTCCCACCACGACGACATAATCCGAGAGTTCTGGTGAGTTTGCCCTTGACTCATACTCGTAGCATGGTCGACACGAGGTTGTAGGAGGTCTTTGTAACTCTCCTTCATGCTCGAGAGTAGTCCCCGTGTACTCGAGGCCTCAGCTGGGTTGCAGCGTATTTTTCAACATGTTGAAAAATGCCCGCGAGTAAAAAAAGGTCGCCATGGAAAAAAACGATACTTTCTTTACTTGTAGATTTAGTCGTAGTAGGTCGTAGTAGGTCAGCATGTTACTCGTAGGTAATCGAGGGTAGTTGAAGGTAGTCGTAGATAGTCTTCATCATAGTTGAAGGGAGGTCGAAGGAGATTGAAGGAGGTCGTCTTCACTCTCCATTATTCCGTGTCCAATTTTCCCGAAGCTAGTCGCAGCTAGTCTTCAACATAGTCGAAGGTGGTCGAAGGAGGTCTTCTACATGGCCAACATGACATTTTTTCAAACTCTCCTAAACTCTTCTACTCGCCAATTAGGTCGCCCAAGTGGGGCAGGCCCTTTAATGTAAAAATGTAGATGTAAATGGACCCTGGTGTTAATGTGCGGGGATCGCTGGTCGGTGCAGACTCGGTGGGCTGAAGGGCCTGTTTCCGTGGTTTATCAGTAAACTAAACTATGAAACAGATGGGCCATGCAAAGGGCCTGTCCCACTTACGCGATTTTTTTCGGCGACTTGCCGGCACCCATCATGGTCACAGCAGGTCTCCAAATTTTTTTCAATGTTGGAAATCCAGCGGAGACCAGAAAAATGTACGACTCATTGGGCTGTCGCCGAAAAAAATTGCCTAAGTGGGACAGGCTCTTAAGTGGGACAGGCCCTTAAAGGTGAGAGCAGGGTGCAAATTGGCTTCAAATGGATTGGCATTTTCAAATTTAGCAGCTGCATACTCTTTGATATGTACAGTATGCGTGCATCGTACGCTGGTGGAACTATGTCTACTTTGAAGAAGTTCTGCTCCTCTCTCCGAAGACTGTTCAACAACATCCTCTCTCTCTGCCCCCCCCCCCCCCCCCCCCCGTGATTCCTCCTTCCCTCCAACTCAACGACCAAAGAAGGGTCTCCTGCACATATTGTCTATTGTCTATTGAAACATTGCCAATAGACATTAGGTGCCTGGAGTCGGCCATTCGGCCCTTCGAGCCAGCACCGCCATTCAATGTGATCATGGCTGATCATCCCCAATCTTTACCCCTTCCTGCCGTCTCTCCATATCCCCTGACTCCGCTATCTTTAAGAGCCCTATCTAGTTCTCTCTTGAAAGTATCCAGAGAACCTGCCTCCACCGCCCTCTGAGGCAGAGAATTCCACAGACTCACAACTGTCTGTGTGGAAAAGTGTTTCCTCGTCTCCGTTCTAAATGGCTCACCCCTTATTCGTAAACTGTGGCCCCTGGTTCTGGACTCCCCCAACATCGCCTATTCCTTCCCTGCATAGATGCTGCCTCACCCGCTGAGATTCTCCTGCATTTTTGTCTGCCTTTGAACATGTCACTGTGCGTTTTCAAAATTGTATCAAGTTTGCAATATTTACGTATCAGCGCTTTAAATACTCTTTCAATCTAGTTTGAGTTGCCGCAACGAGTTCTTCCCATTAAAGTTGGCCTATATTCATTGTTTATTACAAGGCTGAGTTGCTCTACTGGCATCATTTGTGTTGCAATGTGAACTTCCCTTGCTTAATGAATTTGCAGCCCGCCACATCAAGATTTCAGAGGGACGGTAGTTTCTGTCAAAAGCATCCATTGGAACTTGTTAAAATAAATAACTTGACTGCCTGTGCCTGTAACAATTTGCACGCCAATACGCTGGTTTATATCAATATCATCGTTCAAAGGTCTGCATGTTTGCTTCCATTCCTGTTTGTAAAAGGTGCTGAATAACCCCTGTTCATCACTGTCAAAGATAAATTCCTTTTTTTTTCAAATTGCCATTGAAATTGGGTTTGTTGCCTGCGCTGGTCTAGTTGACCACTGAACATGTTGGTTTTCTCAATCGACATGATGAGCAATTGACAGCACTGGGCCCCTACTCGATGGAGCTTAGATGGTTGAGGGGGGACCTCATTCAGAATAATTAAAGGTATAGATAGACTGGATATGGAAAGGATGTTTCCACAGGTGGGAGAGTATAGGACCAGAGGTCATAGCCTCAGAATTAAGCATAGAAACATAGAAAATATATGTGCAGGAAACATAGAAACATAGAAAAATAGGCGCAGGAGTAGGCCATTCGGCCCTTCGAGCCTGCACCGCCATTCAATATGATCATGGCTGATTATCCAACTCAGTATCCCGTACCTGCCTTCTCTCCATATCCCCTGATCCCTTTAGCCACAAGAGCCACATCCAAATCCCTCTTGAATATAGCCAATGAACTGGCCTCAACGACCTTCTGTAGGCCATTCGGCCCTTCGAGCCTGCACCGCCATTCAATATGATCATGGCTGATCATCCAACTCAGTATCCCGTACCTGCCTTCTCTCCATACCCCCTGATCCCTCTAGCCACAAGGGCCACATCTAACTCCCTCTTAAATATAGCCAATGAACTGGCCTCAACTATCATCAGAGGCAGCGAATTCCAGAGACTCACCACACTCTGTGTGAGAAATGTTTTTCTCATCTCGGTCCTAAAAGATTTCCCCCTTATCCTTAAACTATGACTTCCCCAACATCAGGAACAATCTTCCTGGATCTAGCCTGTCCAACCCCTTAAGAATTTTGTAAGTTTCTATAAGATCCCCCCTCAATCTTCTAAATTCTAGAGCGTACAAGCCGAGTCTATCCAGTCTTTCATCATATGAAAGTCCTGACATCCCAGGAATCAATCTTGTGAACCTTCTTTGTACTCCCTCCATGGCAACAATGTCTTTCCTCAGATTTGGAGACCAAAACTGTACGCAATACACCAAGACCCTGTACAACTGCAGTAGAACCTCCCTGCTCCTATACTCAAGTCCCTTTGCTATGAATGCTAACATACCATTCACTTTCTTCACTGCCTGCTGCACCTGCATGCCTACTTTCAATGACTGGTGTACCATAACGCCCACGTCTCGTTGCATCTCCCCTTTTCCTAATCGGCCACCATTCAGATAATAGTCTACTTTCCTGTTTTTGCCACCAAAGTGGATAACCTCACATTTATCCACATTATACTGCTTTTGCCATGCATTTGCCCACTCTCCCAGCCTATCCAAGTCACCTTGCAGTCTCCTAGCATCCTCCTCACAGCTAACACTGTCCCCCAGCTTCATGTCATCTGCAAACTTGGAGATGTTGCATTGAATTCCCTCGTCCAAATCATTAATAAATATTGTAAATAGCTGGGGTCCCATCACTGAGCCTTACGGTACCCCACTAGTCACTGCCTGTCATTCTGAAAAGGACCCATTTACTCCTACTCTTTGCTTCCTGTCTGCCAGCCAGTTCTCTATCCACATCAATACTGAACCCCTAATATCATGTGCTTTAAGTTTGTGGGACCTTGTCGAAAGTCTTCTGAA
Organism: Raja brachyura; assembly: GCA_963514005.1. The sequence continues at coordinate 8,185,558 of OY740784.1, forward strand.
AGTCTCGATATAACACATCCACTGGTTCTCCCTTATCCACTCAACTAGTTACATCCTCGAAAAACTCTATAAGATTTGTCAATCCATGCTGACTTTGTCCAATGATTTCACCACTTTCCAAATGTGCTGCTATCCCATCTTTAATAACTGACTCTAGCAGTTTCCCCACTACCGATGTTAGACTAACTGGTCTGTAATTCCCCATTTTCTCTCTCCCTCCCTTTTTAAAAAGTGGGGTTACATTAGCTACCCTCCAATCCTCAGGAACGACTCCAGAATCTGAGTTTTGAAAAATTATCACTAATGCATCCACTATTTCTGGGGCTACTTCCTTAAATACTCTGGGATGCAGACTATCTGGCCCTGGGGATTTATCGGCCTTCAATCCATTCAATTTACCTAACATCACTTCCCGGCTAACCTGGATTTCACTCATTTCCTACATCTCATTTGACCCCCGGTCCCCTGCTATTTCCGGCAGATTATTTATGTCTTCCTTAGTGAAGACAGAACCAAAGTAGTTATTCAATTGGTCTGCCATGCCCTTGTTCCCCATGATCAATTCACCTGTTTCTGACTGCAAAAGACCTACATTTGTTTTAACTAATCTTTTTGTCTTCACATATCTATAAAAACATTTGCAGTCAGTTTTCATGTTCCCTGCCAGTTTTCTTTCATAATCTATTTTCCCTTTCCTAATTAAGCCATTTGTCCTCCTCTGCTGGACACTTCTCCCAGTCCTTTGGTAGGCTGCTTTTTCTGGCTAATTTGTATGTTTCATCTTTTGTTTTGATACTATCCCTGGTTTCCCTTGTTATCCATGGATGCACTATCTTCCCTGATTTATTCTTCTGCCAAACTGAGATGAACAAAACAGGGCGTTATTTTAGAAAAGAGGCGAGGAGGAACTTATTTAGTCAGAGGGTGGTGAATCTGTGGAACTCATTGCCACAGAGGGCTGTGGAGGCCAAGTCAGTGAATATTTTTAAGGCAGAGATAGACAAATTTCATTTCGGAGTCACGTGAGTGACTTCGTGAAGAGCCCGCCGGCGCGCATGCTCGACATATCGTCGTAACGCGTTGCTGCGACGGCTGGCGGTGGAGCGCGCTCCTCGCCAGCCCTTCATAAGGGGCCACGGAGGTGAGTATTCCACCTTTAGTTGGTGGTCCTTGTTGTCTGATTATGTCTTGCAGCAAGGACATGGATGGGAGTTCGAAGGGCCGGAGGACGTCAGGACGAGTTCGCCGGTCAACAGTTCCGGGGCCTTTACCATCGGCAGTACCTGCAGCGCAGGCCGGGACTCAGGCGGAGATGTGGGTAAGCCCTGTGTTCACAGATCCAGATCCGCCAGCACACCACAGCTCGGAGGAGTTCGGTGAGGAGGAGTGTGGTGTGCCGCCAGAGCAGGGGGACCCTGCCATGGCAGTCAGGTTGTCAGCGGGCTCGCTGGCGACCTCGAGCAGGGCGCGTGCCGTTGCACGGCCTGTTCCACTCAGCCCTCCGAGAAGGGGGAGGGGAGGAGCCCAGAAGCCTAACCCTGTTAGGGCTAAGGCATTGCCTGTCGCGGAGGAGCGGTCAGGTTCCAGGGCGAGACCCGGGGCGGCTGTGAGGTCCAGCCGGCACACCCCGACTCTCGACGCCGGGACGGGTCGGTTGAGTCGGGTCTCGTCGCGGTCGCCGAGCCCCCCATGGATGGGTGGGCGGCACCATGCGTCGGCAACGTCCACGATGTGGGCAGCCGGCAAGACTGCGCGGGCCCCAGGCAGCCATGCTTCGGCTGGTGCCGACACCTCGCCGCATGTGCCCTTCGTGGCAGCGGCTTCAGCTCTCGCTAAACGGAGGCGATTGAACACGCCCGCGCAGGAATCGCGCAGTTTCGCCTCGGCGGCTGTTAGCGACAACTACCGGCACCGGCAGGGCCTCGACGAGGTGCGGGCCGATGACAGGAGCCCGGTTTTCTTTTCAGAGCCGGAGGACTCCGACCACCTGAGTGTTCAGGGTGAAGGGCGTATTGACCGTATGGAGCGGCTGCTGGAGCTCCTGCTTCAACGTCAACAACAGCAGGGCAGCAACAGGCACAGGGCGTCTTCACCAACATCTACTATCAGCCTGGAGCAGCACGAGGAGGAGGTTCTGGTGGATCCCGTACCACCTCCGGTGGAGGTGCCAGCGGAGGAACTTTTGGATGTGGCGACCAAATTTGCGGCCCCACATACGGCTGGTCTTCCTCTCAATTCAAAGCTGGCAGCCACAGTGGACTTTCTTAATAATCAGGTGCTGCAGGAAGAAGTCCTCATCCAGGCTATGAGCCGTCACAAGGCTCCATCAAACTGCAACTCCCTCAACGTGCCTGTGGTCAATACGCCAATATGGGGCAACATCAGTGCGGCTATCCGTCAACAAGAGCTACAATTGCAGCGGATCCTGAAACTCCTCACGGCCGGTATTACCGCCTTTGCGCGGTCGGTGGACGAGGACGAGCTGAATTTGGACCAGGAAGATGCTCTGGCCTTATTGTGCGCGACCCAGCACGAAATCAACGGGTTTCGCAAAAACAGCATCCGCCCAGCACTCAACCCGAAGTTTGCAGGATTGTGCAAACCACCGCCGCCGCCGCCGCCCCGTCAGCTCTTTGGTGAGGACCTCTCGAAGAGAGTCAAAGAGCTTGACGAACAAGCCAAAACGGTGGGGATTATGCGCTCTAAGAGTGCCCCCACACCGTCCGGCTCAAAAGCTCCATACATTCGCTCACGAGGGTCGGCCAGTGCCTCGACGAGGACTCACCCTCTAGCTCCACAACGACAACAACACCAGAACCAGCACCAAGGGTCTTTTTTAGGACAGGGTCGGCAGAGACCTTTTTGGAAATCGAAGACGCCGCGCCCTCAAGCCAACCCAGCACCTCCACGGCCACCCACACGTGTCAAGGACCGCCGGTAACCACGGAGGTGAGGGGGTCTGGTTCTCTCTTTTCTCTCTGTTTAACTTCCCATGTTGGTGGTCGTTTACGGTTGTTTTTGGATGCATGGGGTAATTTTACTGGTGATGAGTATGTGTTGCGGAATATTCAGGGGCATAAAATTGAGTTTATTAATGGCGACATTCCTCCATCCCAGCACATGCCTGGTCGTACGTTCCAATTGTCTGCTGCAGAACAGGCAGCAGGTTACAAGGAAATTTTAAGTTTGGAACAGAAGGGTGTGATTGAGAAAACAGTGCATGAGCCAATTGAATTTGTTTCGAACATATTTACTAGACCTAAGAAGGATGGAGGCTGTCGTGTCATTATTGATCTAACCCGTTTGAATACGTTTGTAACATATACTCATTTTAAAATGGATACGTTTGAAACAGCCAAATCATTGATTTCTCATGGCTGCTTTATGGCATGCATTGATTTGAGGGATGCATATTATTCAGTATCCATCCAGAAAGATGATAGAAGGTTTTTGAAATTTATCTGGATGGGGCAACTTTGGCAGTATAAGGCTTTGCCTAATGGGCTTACTACAGCCCCTAGATTGTTCACTAAATTGGTGAAGCCAATCATGGCTTATTTGAGACAACGACATCATATAGTTATGGCCTATTTAGATGATGTCTTTATTGTGGGCCACACCCTGCAATTGGCTGAACAGGGTGTTGCAGCTGCTGTCAATATATTTCAACAATTAGGATTCATTGTCCATCCAGAGAAATCAAAGTTCTGCCCTGCCCAGGTAATTGATTACCTAGGGTTCACGGTGAACTCAATGAGCATGAGGATAACTATACCAATTAACAAAATTGAGGAAGTCACTAAGGTGTGCAGAGATTTAATTGGCACCAATATACCATCGATTCGGCATACAGCCACAGTAATTGGCAAGTTAGTGGCTTTGTTTCCGGCAGCACGATATGGATCTTTGCATTATCAGAATTTGCAAAGAGCTAAAATTACTGCGTTAAAATGGAACGCTGGTCATTACGATCGATCTATGCAGCTGCCGTCCGAAGCGATAACTGAGTTGCAATGGTGGGTGTGTCACATTAGCAACTCATTTAAGCCTGTCAGGGAGGCTAATCCGGTGGTATATTTACAGACTGATGCAAGCTCCAATGGCTGGGGAGCTACTGATAATTGCTCTAGTTGTGGGGGTAGATGGGACACCCTTTGAGGCATCGATGTTGTTGACTCAAGGGATTAACTATTTGGAGTTGCTGGCAGCATTCCACGGACTTCGTGCATATTGTTCCAAGCTTGTTGGAGCACACGTCCGTCTCCAAATAGACAACACCACAGCTGTGGCATATTTAAACCATATGGGTGGTACCAGGTCAGTTTCGTGTGACAAATTGGCTAACTCAATTTGGCTCTGGTGTATTCAAAGAGACATTTGGATTTCAGCTACCTATTTGCCAGGTGAGCTTAATACTGTGGCGGACACCAGGTCACGCAAATTTAATGACAACATTGAATGGATGTTGCATCCTGAGATTTTTGCTAAAGTCACAGCCAAATTTGGTAAACCGGACATTGACCTTTTTGCGTCACGGTTGAACCATCAGGTACCAGCCTACGTTTCATGGGAACCAGATCCTGGGGCAATAGCGCTAGATGCATTCTCGCTGGACTGGGGGAATTGGGTTTTCTATGCCTTCCCTCCGTTTTGCCTCATCAGTCGGGTATTGCGAAAGATTCAGGCAGATGCTGCCAAGGGCATCCTTATTATACCCGACTGGCCCACACAGCCTTGGTATCCGGTGGTCTTTGACATGCTCAACGAACCTTGGGTCCTTTTGAAGGGTTGCCCACAATTGGTTACTCACCCTGTGTCAGGGGAGCCACATCCCTGCCATGGCTATTTAAATTTGTTGGCTTGCAGGTTCTGAACAGGCCGTTAGTCCAATACGGCCTCTCGGCTCGGACCATGGATACCATCGGGGCGTCGTGTCGAGAGTCCACAAGGCGAAGATACCGCTCGCATATTAAGAAGTGGAAAGCCTACTGCAGCCGCTCTCGCATCACGTACGATGACGTGACAATAACTGACGTCCTGGAATTCCTCGCGGGGTTGCACCATGATGAACACTTAAGTTACAGTGCCATCAACAGCGCCAGAAGTGCGCTATCATTCTACCTCAAGATTGGGGTAGGATCCAACAGGCTAGTGTCCAGACTCATGCGGGGTATATTCAATATGAATCCGCCTACACCACGCTATAATATCACCTGGGATGTCAGGGACGTATTAACCCTGCTCAGGACGTGGTCTCCCATGGAAGGGCTCCAACTGGACCAACTCACCATGAAGCTGGTGATGTTACTAGCGCTGACTTCAGCTCAGAGGGTACAGACACTACACAAACTGCGTGTCGACAGAATGACATCTACCCCTACGGAAGTAGTCTTTTTCGTTGACGAGCTACTAAAGCAGCATAGACCTGGGTGCACAGGGCTGCAGCTGAAGTTCCCGGCATACCCCGCAGATGCTAGGCTATGTTTAGCCTCACATATCCGCCACTATGTCAAGGTGACGGTACGCATCAGAGGAATGGAGAGATACCTGCTTGTCACTCATAAGAGACCTCATCATCGAGTGACAGTCCAGACGATATCCAGGTGGCTTCGAGTCGTCTTGGGTAAGTCAGGTATCGACACTAATGTGTTCAAGTCTCATTCCACCAGGGCTGCATCGACGTCAGCGGCGAGGGTCATGGAGGTGCCCATGGACCAAATTCTCGCCACAGCAGGATGGGCGAATGAAGCTGTGTTCCAGCGTTTTTATAACAAGCCTGTTGCTGCTCCTCTACAGTTCGCAGAAGCCGTGCTGAATGCAGGTCAAGAACGTGGAGATGTCCCCGCATGAGGGGTTTTTGATTTGTTATTAATAAATATGCTTTTGTTTTGCAGTATGAGCTATTGAGCCAGTTTGTTCCTCCCATCCATCCCTGGTAGTGGTGTGTCAGCATGGACGTGGTCCAGGGCGTGTAATCACAGAAGCTTTGAAGTCTTCACGAAGTCACTCACGTGACTCCGAAATGAAATCGTAAGATTGAACGAGAACTTACCAGTTCGAAGGTTGATCTTTATTTCATGAGGAGTCGAAGTGAGGGATTTCGTGCCCTCCTCGCCCAACCCTCAATCACCTTCATCTGGTAATCTTAGTCAATTCAATCATACTATGGGAAGTCATTTCTATTGTTGGTTCTGTGATTCCACGCCGCTACTTTGAAGTATGTCGAGCATGCGCGCCGGCGGGCTCTTCACGAAATCCCTCACTTCGACTCCTCATGAAATAAAGATCAACCTTCGAACTGGTAAGTTCTCGTTCAATCTTACTATTCTTGATTAGAACGGGTATTGAGGGTTATGGGGAGATGGCAGGAAAATGGGTAGGAGATCAGCCATGATTGAATGGCGGAGTTGACTAGAAGGGCCGAATAGCCTAATTCTACTTCTATCACTTGTGAACTTGAGACTGCACCAAAGTATTTAAAAATTAAGAAAAAACTGTAAATGCTGCAAATCTGAAATCTAATATCACTGATTATATCTCTGGAGCTTCGGAGGTGGCGGTAGAAATATATTAAACTAGGCTAAGTGGGACCCGTTGGGTCCCAGCATCACACGGGAGGACTAGCCCTCCAGCGCAATATTCCACCTCTCCACCAATTCCAATATTGGTGGCCAGTGGGGGGGGGACTTTCTGGAGTGCTAGTATCGGTGTTGTGGGCTGAAGGGATGGGTTTCTAGAGGGCTAGTGTGGACATTGTGGGCCAAATGGATTCTTGGGCAGGCGGCTCAGTCACTCAAGCCTGTTGTGCTGGCAGCTCACTCACTCAAGGCTGGTGGGCTGGCAGTTGACACGACTATTCCTTGAAATTCTATTTCAAGCAGGCTGCAAGGCCACCAAATTCAAGTGCAGTTTCTTACCACTTCAAGCAGGGTGCAAGGCCAACAAATTCAAATGCAGTTTCATACCATTTCAAGCAGGGTTCAAGGCCACTAAAGACAGCGAGTTGTGACCTTTCCCTCCTCCATCTTGCAGAGACTGAGCCACGCCCACTCTTCTGGGTTTATTAGTCCCTCCCCCTCCCACCAGAAGGGACGTGGCCTTCATGGCGTGATTGATTGGAGAGAGAATCTCAACATTTTTTAAACTCTAATAATTATTTTATTTTTCATCAATGGGAAAATTCCTTGGCACCTGATGAGTGGAGGGGGACTCTGAGTAAGTAGACCAATAATCATAGCCATACATGGTAGCGGTTTTCCTAAAATCAATATAAAGCACAAACAGGAAGTGGTGAAGATTAGACTTTTAATTATATAGAAGGCAAGGCAACTTTAATTAGGCAAGGCAACTTTAATTAGACAAGACAAGGCAACTTTAATTAGGCAAGGCAACTTTAATTAGGCAACGCAGCTTTAGCATTTCCAAACCAAAGGAAACACAGCTTTAGTATTTCCAAACCAAGGGTAACACAGCTTTAGCATTACCAAACTATATTTTCAAACCACATTAAGGGCACTGACATGTCAGTAAAACCACCCATAGTTTAGTAGACATGTGTTCAGTGTTATTCACAACTCAGACTGAGAGATGTGACCCTCTCACTCCCCCATCTTGCAGAGACTGACTGAGGCACTCAACACTTCCGGGTTTTATAGTCCCTCCGGAAGGGGCGTAGCCTTCAGGAGAGAGAATCTTGACATTTTGTAAACACTAATAACTCTTTTATTTTACACTAATGGGAAAAATCTTCTTGTCTTGCGCTGCAGAGGGGGACTCTGAGTAAGATGGCCAAAAATCACAGCCGTAAGTGGCAGCATTTTTTCTAACATCAATATACAGAACAACAGGAAGTGGTCAAGATCAGACTTTTAGTAATATAGATTATGAGAGGCATATTTAGTTTAGATGGTCAGAACCTTTTTCCCCAGGATGAAGCTGTCAAAGACTTAATGTAGCTTTAAAGTTAAGGTGAAGGGGGACCCAACCTTTTCCCTGTTAGGTCTCTGTTGTCATTGGGCCATAGCACCGTGAAACAGCCTCCAACCGGAACGACCTGCGGGCTCCAGTTGCGCAGCCTGCGGACTCATCATCGTGCAGCTGGCTGGCTTCGGAGCGCGGAGAGCTGTGGTGGCGCGCGGCCGCCACCCAACTTCGGAGCTTCGGAGGGGCCAGCGGCAGGCCTGGTGGATGGTGACATGGGGAGCTCGCGGGTCCCTGGTGGGAGACCGCTTTTCGGAGCTCCCGCAACGGCAACTTCTCCCGCCCGAATTGCGGGGTAGAAAATAACCCGGAGCAGGACATTACATCGGCCAGCGCGGCTTTATCGGCCACAGGACTTGCCTTCGCCCGCTGGGTGCCCCAACATCATGACCCTGAGCAGGGCCTTACATCGCCCGGCGTGGCCTTAATGGCTGCGGGACCTGCCATCGCCCGCCGGGGGCTTCAACATCGGGAGAAGAATGGAAAATAGGGGAGAGACAATTACTTTGCCTTCAGTGAGGAGGGGATTCACTGTGATGGATGTTTGTTTAAATTTTGTGTCATGCTTTTTTTCTTGTTGTATGACTGCAGAACCCAAATTTCGTTTGAACTTCATTTGAGGTTCAAATGACAATAAACGCTATTGTATTATATTATATTGTATTGAGGAGCAGTTAAGGTGAGGGGTGCAAAGTTTAATTGAGCAAGTTTTTTAAAAACTTTACCAGGAGCCAGATATAGTGGTGGCATTTCAGAGACTTTAGTTAGGCCTGCAGGGAATGGAGGGATAGGGATTATGTGCAGGCGGAGGGATTAGTTAAACTTGGCATCATGTTCATTGAGGGCAAAGGTCCTGGTTCTGTTATATACTGCCCTGTGCTTTATGTCCTAGACGCTGTCTGACCTGCTGAGTACCACCAGCACTTTGTTCCCAGCATCTAGAGTCTTGTGACTCTTCAAAGATAGACACGAAAAGCTGAAGCAACTCAGCAGGACAGATAGCATCTCTGGAGAGAAGGAAAGGGCAGCGTTTCGGGTCAAGACCCTTCTTCAGACTGGTCAGGGGAAAGGGAAACGAGAGATATAGACAATGATGTAGAGATAAAGAACAATGAATGAAAGATATGCAGAAAAGTAACAATGATTAAGGAATATAGACAATGATCGTATAAAGAGATGATTGAAACTAGATATTACAAGATACAAGATGCATTTATTTGTCACGTGTGCCAATTGGCACAGTGAAATGAAGTCACCATACAGCCATACAGTAAAAATAAAGAACACACATAGAGTTGATAGAATTCGACATAAAACATCCCCACACAGCAGGATCAAAATTTCCCACTGTGAGGGAAGGCACCAAAGTCAGTCTCTTTCCCTGATGCTCCCCACTGTTCCCCCGTGGTTGGGGCCTCCCCGAGCCCTCCGCAGTCGCCGCTACGGGTGACCCGATGTTCAGGCCCCCTCCCCGGGGTGATGTAAGTCCGACGTCGGGGCTGGGGGACGTCCTCAGCGGCCTGGATCCTGAGTCGGCCCCCTCCTACCGGAATCCGCGGCTCCCAAAGTCCGCAGGCCGCGCCGGGTGGAGATGCAAGGCTGGAGGCCCTCGGCAAAGGGCCCCAGGACTCCACGGAGTTGTTCAGCGCTGCCCGCGTTGGAAGTTCTGCGAACCACAGCTCCACGATGTTGGAGCAGCGGCCCAACGCTCTGGAGCTCCAACGGCGACCCAGGTAGGCATCGCCAGCTCCGCGGTGACTCCAGCGCCGCGCCGCCTCTGTTGTCGCTCTGGTCTGGTTCCCGGTCCCCGGCAGGAAAGGCTGCTGCGATCCAGGAGGTAGGCCACGAGGTGGGGGGGGGTGGGGGGGCGTGGACGCGACTCGGAGAAATAGTCTCATCCCCGCCAGGAAGTGACTGGGAGTTAGTTTCCCCCTTACCCTGCCCCCCTCCCCCACATATAAAAGTTAAAGATTCCCTCAAAAACAAACATTAAATTGACTAAAAATTTAAAAAAAGATGGAAAAACAAACGGGCTGCAGGCAGAGGCTGCTGTCAGTGCAGCACCCCTGACCTGCCTGGCCTGCTGAGTATTTGCAACATTTTCCATTTTTCCCCTGGTTGTGTCTATGCCTGGAGTCAAACTATTGATTATTAGCATGCAATGCTATCTACTGCATGAAATATCTCTGACCAGCTGAGGTAAATGTCCATCCTCAGTACCTGATCGAAGTCAATGAATCACCTGAAACTCTTCACCATGCCATTTTCTGCTTGCAACCATGACGACAGTTCAAAGGAAGTTAATTGGTTGTAAAGTACTTTAAGAATCTAGAATATAATGATACGATATGATATACTATATGGTAGAACTTTATTTATCCCAGGAGGGAAATTGATCTGCCAACAGTCATCAAACACAAGATACATAAAACATGAAATTCATCTAAGCCAGATATACTGAAGATACTCAGTAGGTCCAGTGGATGAAGAGAGGAACAAAGATAAGAATTTAGTATTAGTGATCTTTTAGGTGTATTTAGGATTAGTGCTTTTTAGGTATATCGTGGGTTGAAGGCCCTGTCCCTGTGTTGTACTGCTCTATGTATCATAAAGGACTAAACTGGCCCCATCAGAGCATTTCAGACGAGCTCTCTAGTCTCGCTAGTCCTGGTGAGTTAAGGGCCTGTCCCACCAGCATGCAACTCTATGCGATGAACGCGATCAAACTAGAAGCGGGTGCCGCACGGAGGTCGGGTGATCCCCTGTACAGGGACGTTCCCACCAGCATGCGCCTGCATGCGGCAAGCGCAACCAAACCGGCAGTAGGGGCCGCGCGGAGGTCGGGTGAGTGGCGCAACGCGGCGCAAAGTGAGGCGAACTTGTTGCGAAGTCTAAGGTAAGTTCGCCAGGGCAGAGAGGGGCACACAGAGAGGGGCCCAGAGGCACACACACACAGAGGACCACGGAGCCACACACATAGAGGGTCACGGAGGCACGATGTCGGGGCGGTGTGTAAACGTCGAGGCGACTGCGAGCCGACAAGCCGTTGCCGCGCGAAATTTTTGGACATAGTCAGTTTTTCGGAGCCCCGCGAGGTGTCGGGACGAACTCGGGACGAATTCCGCACAATTCTGCACGGCTCCGGCGATTGAAGTGGGACCGGCCCCACGACGCCGGACGGCTCAAGCGACCATGTTAGGTCGCGCTAATCGCATAGAGTTGCATGCTGGTGGGACAGGCCCTTTACTCCAGCATTTTGCGTCTGTCTTCTTGTCTTGGGCTTTGCTGTGGTCATCCGTGAACGGAAGCTATACCAGGTGCTTGTGATGCATAGAGTGTGTCAGCCATTTCAATCCACCCAGAATATTTACATACAAATTCAAATGCCAGGCTTTTTGTCGGTAAGAGTTTCACTGAATTTGCTCATCCACCACCTCATGGATGATCCAAAAAGCTCTGAAACTTGAAATGCAAGGAAAAGTTCTATAATAAAACAATGTATTCAGTAATTGTCTCACCTGCTCACAGCTCCGTTTGAAAGCTTGCAGTTCTGGCTCTCAGTTATTTCTGACGGTTTCAGATTAAAGTAATCAGGAATGAGTGGATTAACCTATGATGAGCGTTGATCGGCACTGGGCCTGTACACGTTGGAGTTTTAGAAGAATGAGGTGGGGGGAGGGGGAAACTCATTGAAATGTATAGAATAGTTAAAGTGGATGTGGAGATATTTCCACTCGTGGGAGAGTCGAGGACTCGAGGTCACAGCCTCAGAATTAAAGGATGCTATTTTAGGAAGGCAAGGAGGAAAAATGTCTTTAGTCAGAAGGTGGTGAATCTGTGGAATTCTTTGCCACAGAAGGCTGTGGAGGCCACGTCAGTGGATATTTTTAAGGCAGAGATAGATAGATTCTTGATTAATATGGGGGACATTGGTTATGGGGAGGCAGGAGAATGGGGTTAGGAGGGAGAGATAGATCAGCCATGATTGAATGGCGGAGAAGATGATGGGCTGAATGGCCTAATTGTACTATCACTTCTGACCTTATGATCTTCCTATTCTGTATAAAATCTTTAAACAAGGCTTCTTTACCATGTGTAGTGAAAGTGCCATGTGCTTCTGGCCCATTCATTGGCAGGAGGTTTTGTATGCTCACTTGTAACATTATGTGTGTCTCTCACAGTTACCTTTTTATCCAACTTCCAGGCTTTAAAAAAAAATTAAAGAACATGCTCATTTGTTTGAATGCATTTCAGGATTTGGGCAAGGCCAGCATTTATCAGGCATCCGAATTTGAATTTAAAGTCTGGATTAGGGTAAGGAATTATGATTTTGTGGACATTACATGACATGGCTGCAAGAGGGGCAGGGCTGGCAGTTTTAATTTGTTATAGTGAGGGAGGTAAAAGTGGTGAAAGAGTTGGGAAATGTCACGGCTGCTCTCAATGGGCCCCACCGCTGATCCTTGCTTCTGTCAATTGTGTGCTGCGATCTCTTAGGTCAATATGGAGCTTTTCCACAAGAAACATTCCACGCAAATCTTCCCTTGCAAATGGATGAGTATATCTGTTTTTCAGCTACAAGCGCGCGTTAAACTCGCTGACCCGAATCATCACCTATCCTTTATTTTGTGCAGAGACGCTGCCTGATCTGCTCAATTACTCCAGCACTCTGTGTAGATCTTTTGTATAAACCAGCATCTGCAGTTCTCTGTTTCTATCTTTTTGTTCACTAATTTATAATATCTTCATACAACATATAATATATAAAGATGCATCGTATATACGCAGGTTACACAGAATGCTGGAGAAACTCAGCGGGTTCAGCAGCATCTATGGAGCGAAGGAGATAGGCAACGTTTCGGGCCAAAACCCTTCTTCAGACTCTGATAGGCAACGTTTCGAGTTGAAACCCTTCTTCAGATATATACATATATATATATATATATACGCACTTCTATTCAAAAGAGATAATTGTTTATTTGCAAAGGAGAACACTTAAACTACTTATGTGTTGAATTTTTAAGTTATTGGGGAAGACCAAATGTTCCAGACTTTTTCTGAACATATTACTAGATGGCAAAATAGGCAGACCACGATCAATATCAAGATCCAGGGAGATCTGGCTAACTGGATACAGAATTGGCTTCATGGAAGGAAGTAGAGGGTGATGGTGGAAGGCTGTTTTTCGGACTGGAGGCCTGTGACTGAGAATGAAGCGGCTGAGCTTGCATACACTGGAATTTAGAAGGATGAGAGGGGATCTTATTGAAACATATAAGATTATTAAGGGATTGGACACTGGAACTAGACGTAGGAAACATGTTCCCGATGTTGGGGGAGTCCAGAACCAGGGGCCACAGTTTATGAATAAGGGGTTGGCCATTTAGAATGGAGATGAGGAAAACCTTTTTCACCCAGAGAGTTGTGAATCTGTGGAATTCTCTGCCTCTCTCCAATTCTCTAGATGCTTTCAAGGGAGTGTTGTAGTGCGGAGTGCCTGGACAGTCCATTGAAAGTAGCATTAAGACTTACAGTACATTGGTCAGGGTACTTGGTATCGAAGATAGACACAAAAAGCTTGAGTAACTCAGCGGGACAGGCAGCATCTCTGGAGAGAAAGAATGGGTGACGTTTTGGGTCGAGACCCTCGGCCCACTGAAGAAATGGCGGGCAGGTTGGTGCAGTGTGTTTCCTGCAGGATGTGGGAAGTCAGGGACACCGCTGGTGCTTCTGGAAACGACACCTGCAGAAACTGTGTCCAGGCGTAGCTCCTGAATGAACATGCTGGGGAACTGGAGATGCAGCTGAATGACTTCAGGGCCTTTCCGGGTAAAATGAGAATCTCCTGGACAAGACCTCCAGTGAGGTTGGCACGCCAAGGATACAGGAAGAACGAAGGCGTGTGACTGAGAGAACGAGGTGTAAACATGGAGTGCAGGAGACCCCGGTGACTGTACCTGATGAAATTGGGTATACCCTCATGGGAGCTGTCGGGGCAGACAATGCTTCCAGTCCGAGCGTCAGACAGGTCGGTGGCTCCAATCCTAGCGCTGAGACTCGACCGGCGAGACTGACGTCTGGCAGAGCTATAGTGGTGGGTGACTCCATTGTCCGAGGTGCGGGCAGGAGATTCTGTGGAGGCAGGCGAGACTCGAGGATGGTCTGTTGCCTCCCTGGTGCCAGGATTGAAGATGTCTCGGATCGACTTCAGAACATTCTCGAGCAGCCGGCAGTAGTTGTGCACGTGGGCACAAATGACGTCAGGAAGAAGAGGAAGGAGGTTGCACAATGTGAGTTTAGGGAACTAGGAAGAAGACTGTAAAGCTGGACTTCTAGAGTGGTTATCCCTGGATTGCCTACTGTGCCTTGTGCTAGTGAGGGCAGGAACAGGGAGATATGGGATCTGAATGTGTGGCTGAGGGGCTGGCGCAGGAAGCAAGGATTTAGATTTATAGACCACTGGGATCTCTTCTGGGGTAGGGGTGACCTGTACAAAAGGAATGGGTTACACCTTAACTGTAGGTATGTTACAAAACTTACCTTTAGCGGCGCTGCACTTCTGCCGCTCCCCGTGTGCGCGACTTTAGCGCCTGTCAGAGGGGGGGCGGGCTTAAAGTGCCGTTTTTCACCAGACCAGGATAATCGATGAATGTCGGGCGATTTAATTGCGGAAGAAAAATCGCTCCGACATTTCATCCATTAAGGTATTTTTAAATTACTCTAAGTTATTTGTTAACTAGAGTAATTTAAAAATCACCTTCAAAAGCCGTGACCGCAGACCACCGGAAGCATTTTCCGTAGGGGAGAAAAAAAGGTAAATACTTTATTTTTTTATTAAAAGTTGGTTTTTTGGGAGGCATAAATACTATTTTAATGTTGCGAAATGGGGTCCCCAAAAAATGTATGAACCCCCAGTATTTTCCTCCCGACTTCACCGCAAACCGCAACGTTCCAATCCACCGCATTCCACTAAAACCCACTCGCTAGTTGATTTAAATGGCCATTAATTTACTGGAATCAAACACTAAATTCCTTCCATTTGGCCCAGAAATTCATGAAAATTAGATTTAAAAATTATGTTATATTGTGGATTATTGTGTGAATGTTATTTGGACACTTAGGCAATTAAAAAAAAGTTTATCTTTTCTTAAGAAATGGATAGATGTTTAGATCTACTCATTGAATTTTGTAATTAGCTACAATTAGATAACTAACTAATTATATACTTTAATTTCAGGTAATCCAAGTAAGATTGTTTAATATTTGTTTCAGAATGCTTAAATCTATAATGACTGAAAATTTCATTGAGTTCTCTTAATTTTTAATAAAGTTATGGGCTTTTAATTTTTCCAGATCACAGCTTTTGAGTTAAGTCAATTGAAAGGCAATGGGAAGCAAGATACTCATTTCCGAGCATGAAAATGGCCATAACTTTCTTAATACTGAAGATATGAAAGTAAATTAGGTGTCAAATTAAACTTCTTGTTATGCTTTATCTGATGGGATAAATTGCAGACTTGATTTTTAAAATCTCAAAATTTTGTAACATTGCTATTAACTGGAGGGGGGCCAACATTCTGGCAGGTAGGTTTGCTAGGGCTACACGTGTGGGTTTGAACTAAATAGCAGGGGGAGGTACTGCCAAATGGGGAGTATAAAGATGGAGTTGAAGGGGAAGTGAGTACAGGAAAAATTACAAAAAACTCCTGAATTAATGGGAAGGAAAGTTTGAGAAGGGATAAGAGACCAAGGTCAGGTCACTGGTGTGAGAGGGAAGGTGAATACCAAAGTTAAAGTGTTGTATATGAATGCGCGAAGTATAAGAAATAAAGTGGACAAGCTTGAGGCTCAGTTAGAAATTGGCAAGTTTGATGTTTTTGGGAAATACAGAGACATGGCTGCAAGTGGGCCATGGCTGGGAACTGAATATTCAAGGGTATACGTCCTATAGAAAGAATAGGCAGGTGGGTAGAGGGGGTGGGGTTGCTCTGTTGATGAGTAATGAAATTCAGTCCCTTGCAAGGGTGACATAGCATCAGGAGATATAGACTCGGTATGGATAGAATTAAGGAATTGTAAGGGTAACAAGGCCCTAATGGGAGTTATCTGCAGGCCCCCAAACAGTAGCCTGTATATAGGGTGCAAGTTGAATCAAGTTAAAATTGGCATGTAGGAAAGGTAATGCTACGATGGTAATGGGAGATTTCAACATGCAGGTACACTGGGAAAATCAGGTTGGTCCTGGACCCCCAGAAAGGGAGTTTGTGGAGTCCCTCCTAGATGGATTCTTAGGGCAGCTTGTACTGTAGTCTACCAGGGAGAAGGCAATTCTGGATTTAGTGTTGAGTAATGAACCAGATTTGATAAGGGAACTCAAGGTGAAGGAGCCATTAGGAGGTAGAGACCATAATATGATAATTTATAATCTCCAATTTGGGAGGGAGAAGGGAAAATTGGAAGTCAGTATTGCAGTTGAGCAAAGGGGACTATTGAGGCATGAGGGAGGAGCTGGCCAAAGTTGACTGGAAAGAGACCCTAGCAGGGATGACAGTGTACCAACAATGGCAGGAATTTCTGGGATTAATACAGATGGTGCAGGATCAGTTCATTCCAAAGAGGAAGAAAGATTCTAAGGGGAGTAAGGGGCGACCGTGGCTGACAAGGGAAGTCAAGAACAGTTTAAAAATAAAAGAGAAGAAGTACAACATAGCAAAGATGAGCGGGAAGCAAGAGGATTGGGTAATGTTTAAAGAACAACAGAAGATAACTTAAAAGGCAATGCAGGGAGAAAATATGAGGTATGAAGGTAAGCTAGCCAAGAATATAAAGGAGGATAGTAAAAGCTTCTTTAGGTATGTGAAGAGGAAAAACATAGTTAAGACCAAAGTTGGACCCTTAAAGACTGAAACAAGTGAATTTATTATTGGGAACAAAGAAATGGTAGACGAGTGGAACAGGTACTTTGGATCTTCACTATGGAAGACACAAGCAATCTTCCTGATGTACTAGTGGCCAGAGGACTGGAGTGACGGAGGAACTGAAGGAAATGCACATTAGGCAGGAAATGGTGTTGGGTAGACTAATGGGACTGAAGGCTGATAAATCCCCAGGGCCTGATGGTCTGCATGCCAGGGTACTTAAGGAGGTGGCTCTTGAAATTGTGGATGCATTGGTGATCATTTTCCAATGTTCTATAGATTCAGGATCGGTTCCTGTGGATTGGAGGGTAGCTAATGTTATCCCACTTTTTAAGAAAGGAGGGAGAAAGAAAACAGGAAATTGTAAACCAGTTAGCCTGACATCGATGGTGGGGAAGATTCTGGAGTCAATTATAAAAGATGAAATAGCAGCACATTTGGATGGCAGTAACAGGATCAGTTCTAGTCAGCATGGATTTACAAAAGGGATATCATGCTTGACTAATCTTCTGGAATTTTTTGAGGATGTAACTAGAAAAATGGACAAGGGAGCAACAGTGGATGTAATGTACCTGGACTTTAGGAAAGCCTTTGTGATAAGATCCACACAGGAGATTAGTGGGCAAAATTAGAGCACATGATATTGGGGGTAGAGTGTTGACATGGATAGAAAATTGGTTGGCAGACAGGAAACAAAGAGTAGGGATTTATGGGTCCCTTTCAGAATTGTAGACAGTGACTAGTCAGGTACCACAAGGCTCGGTGCTGGGACCGCAGCTATTTACACTATATTAATGATTTATTTAGATGAAGGGATTCAAAGTAACATTAGCAAATTTGCACGTGACACAAAGCTGGGTGGCAGTGTGAACTGTGAGGAGGATGCTATGAGGGTGCAGGGTGACTTGGACAGGTTGGGGGAGTGGGCAGATGCACTATAATGCGGATTAAGTTCAAGTTATATTTATTGTCACATGCACCGATTGGTACAGTGAGATTTTAGTTACCATACAGCCATACAAATAAAAACACAATGCACGATAAACATGAGCATTTAACATAAATATCCCCCACACAGCGGAATCAACGTTTCCCACTGTGAGGGAAGGCAATAAAGTTCAGTCATCTTCCTCGTGTTCACCCGTGGTCGGGGCCTTTGAGCCCTCCGCAGTCGCCGCTATGGACGGCCGTCTCGCTGGGATAATCGAACGTCGGAACAGATCGGAACTCACTCGTTGGTTGGAGTTTCCGGATCGGCCACCTCCTACCGGAGACCGCGGCTTCTGGAATCCCCAGGCCGAGCTGGACGGAGATCCAACACTGGCGACCCTCGGCAAGGGATCCCAGACCTCCACGATGTTAAAGTCAGCGCCGCCTACGGCTAGTAGCTCCGAAAACCACAGCTCCACAGCGTTAAGGTCAACAGTCTGGAGCTCCAACACCGCTCCGCGACGGTAATTCAGCGCTGAAGCTCTGGACGATCTCTGGCAGGAAAGGCCGCGAAGGGGGGGCAAAGATGCGACTTGGAGAGAAGACGCATCTCCGTCCAGGTGAGTGACTGGGAAATGGTTTCACCTTATTCCCCCCCATCACCCCCCACATAAAAATGACCAATAAACCTGATGTGAGGTTATCCACTTTGGTGGCAAGAACAGGAAGGCAGATTATTATCTTAATAGTGTCAAGTTAGGAAAAGGGGAAGTACAACGAGATCTGGGTGTCCCCGTACATCAGTCACTGAAAGTAAGCATGCAGATATAGCAGGCAGTGAAGAAAGCTAATGGCATGCTGGCCTTCATAACAAGAGGAGTTGAGTATAGGAGCAAAGATGTCCTTCTGCAGTTGTACAGGGCTCTGGCGAGACCACACCTGGAGTATTGTGTGCAGTTTTTGTCTCCAAATTTGAGGAAGGACATTCTTGCTATCAGGCACGTGCCGTGAATAATTAATCAGGGTAGGCAGTGGCTTTTAAAAATCTTGAAAACCGCACATGCTCAGATTGTTCTCTCCCTGGTGAGCTGTCAGTCGGCTTTAAAAAAACTTGGAAACCACGCATGCGCAATTTGTTCTCTCGACTTATATCAAGTAAGTTGTCTTCAATAGGACCTACCTCTTAATAAAGTATTTCAAAACATATAGCTCAAATAAATTTACTTACCATATTATTTGTACACAAAATCCATTCTTCTCTCTTTGTTTCCTGTTGTACCAAGACGTTTTAAATGTTCTAATTATTTTTGTTCCTTTGCGATGTTGAAGTTCTTTAAGTTCCAGCGTTGGTCTGCCATTTTTAATTATTTTGGTCTTTTCCTTGTAAGTTTGCATCGAGAAACTCTTCAGGTAGTCACGATCCATCTTTGAAAAATCCGCCAAGAAACTTGCATGCGCATGCGCAGCAGGCCAGTGCACATGCGTAGTATGCAGCGCAGCACATGCACGCAGTCCATGGTATAAAGGCAGAATTTCAGATGCCTTTACGGACCGTTCCCACTGATGGCTTGAAGCATCGCCGACGGCACGTGAGTAGCACGTACTTCCGCTCTTTAATTGTACTGCGGATGAACGGGACGGGAGAATGATGCCTCCCTAAGAGATCGTTCTCTCAGGGAAGCATATTTCTCCCGTGCCTTTACTGTTTATGACCATTTTATATGTATTTTATATATATTTTATATATATAAAATAATGACATTTTATAATTTTAGTCAGGGTAGGCACTGCCTACCTTGCCTACCCTTACGGCACATACCTGCTTGCTATTGAGAGAGTACAGTGTAGGTTTACAAGGTTAATTCCCGGGATGGTGGGACTGTCATATGCTGAAAGAATGGAGCGACTGGGGTTGTATACACTGGAATTTAAAAGGATGAGAGGGGATCTTATTGAAATATATAAGATTATTAATGGTTTGGACACGCTAGAAGCAGGAAACATGTTCCCGATGTTGGGGGAGTCCAGAACCAGGGGCCACAATTTAAGAATAAAGGGTAGGCCATTTCGAGGAAAAACTTTTTCACCCAGAGAGTTGTGAATATGTGGAATTCTCTGCCTCAGAAGGCAATGGTGGCCGATTCTCTGGTTGCGTTCAAGAGAGAGTGAGATAGAGTTAAAGATAGCGGAGTCAGAAGATATGGAGAGAAGGCAGGAATGGGGTACTGATTGTGGACGATCAGCCATGATCACATTGAATGGCGATGCTGGCTCGAAGGGCTGATTGGCCAACTCCTGCACCTATTGTCTATTGTCTATTGTCTATTGACCTTCAGGAAGGTAAGACTGCTACTAGTGCGGCCCATAGGGACTCTTAGCTGCTCTCTGTAATGGTCCAGTGAGTCATTCAGATCAAGAGCGAAAGGGGATGGCCAGTAACTGCTGGGGCCACCCAACCCCCTGTGAATGAATTCCAAGCAAAATTTTGGGAGATACAGGAAAAAAAAAGTCATCTCATTACTATTTTGAGAAATGATTTATCAAAATGGCTGTTTGATTGATTGATTGATTGATTGATTGATTGATTGATTGAAAGATATAGCATGAAAACAAGTCTTTTGACCCACTGAGTCCATGCTGATGAACGATCATTCGTCCTCACGAATTCTATGTACTCCCACTTTTGCATCCAATTCCAATACACTAGGGGCAATTGACAGAGACCGATTATCCTACAAACCCACATGTCTCTGGAATGGGAGGACCCTGGCAGTCATGGGGAAAAACGTGCAAACTCCACACAAACAGCACCCGAGTTCAGGATCAAACCCTGGTCTCTGGCGCTGTGAGGCAGCAGTTCTACCAGCTACATCATTGTTGCAAGCAAATATTCTCCACAAATTAAAGTGAATTGATGTACAGAGCTTTGCAACGGTTCTGTGCCTTGGCACAGGGTGCTTCTTAAATGAAGGTCAATTTTTTCTTAAACGAACCTGCTCAAGCCTACATCATTATTATCTCATTCTGATTTCAAATTTGGTTTGGATTTGCATAATTGTGACTAAAAATATTGTTCTGACCTGTGTAGGAGCAAAATAGAAAGCCCACATGTAGTTGGTGTTTGAAATAACGAGCAACATATAAAACTGGCGCGCAAGATGGAGGCCGTCCAAAGCTGACCTGTCAAGTGTGACTTTGGTACGTTGTTTACATTCTCACAGAGACATGATGAACAATAAAATGAGGTCTTAATTATTGAATGGAACTCAGAAAGACTTAAGTAGGTGACAAAGGACATTTATTGTCACATACACCAATTTGTGCGGTGAAATTTGACTTGCCATTTGCAGCACACCAATAAAAATAAGACACAGCATTAAAGAATTTAACAATAAACATAAAAAAACATCCCCCCACAATGGTTCCCACTGTGAGGGAAAGCACAAAGTCCAGTCCCATCCCCTGTTCACCCATGGTCGGGCCTATTGAGGCCTCCGCAGTCTGCAGCCCGATGTTTCAGCCCCTCTCGCCGGATGAAGGCGAAGAGGGGGGCGAAGAAACGGCCTGGAGAAAAGACGCATCTCCGACCAGGTAGGGACTGAGAAAAATAGTTTCCCCGCTTGTTCTCCCCCCCCCCATAAAAAAGATTAGACCTCCAAAAAAGGTCGAAAGGACTAACAACTGCTGGCTGGGCAGCCATACTCGACGGGGCCCCCTGAATGAGATGATTGTCCACCAGTCTATATTCATTGGCGTAGATCCAAATTTCTGTTCCAATATTGGGTTCACACATTATCAACACATTCCTGTTATTCGCCTGTCCCACTTAGGCGATTTTTCAGGCGACTGCCGGCGACTGTCAGAGTGGAACACACACACACACGTCGCTTCCTTCACTGGCCCGTTATGCAGGCGGGGGACAGGGCAAGTGGGGGAGCGCTGTCTGAGTGAAATTCACACGGTGCAAAGCCAAGGTGATACAGGAAGGTTGGCGTTGTAATTAAGACGGTGAAAGCACAGTATACGGGAAGGGTCACGTAAGTCGTTTAAAAGAGGGTGAGAGAGGCTGGGAAGGGGGGGGGGGGGTGGTAAAGGAGGGATAAAATGTTAAAGAAGCCAGAGATACACGGCTGTGAAGCTCGGCGGACATTTAACATTACCAGTTATCCTTGGTTCTGCAAACTACATTTTTTATTCCCCAATGAGCCACTAACATTCATCGGTCAGCAACGGCTACAAACTACGAGAACCTACAACAACCTTCGACCTCCTGGCGACCCACTACCACTTCACCAACAGCACGAGAATGTTCCCAGAATGCAGCAACTCCTCACGACCATGAAGGCGACTCGCCGGTAACCACCCCCGAACATGTGGTGACCACGTGGCGACTGCATAGTCTTCTACAGTCGCCTAAAAAGTCGCCTAAGTGGGACAGGTCCATTCGGCTTTGTCTGCTGTTTCTTATCACCACATTAGCATAACCTACATCCTTATTTACCAAGTACAAGACCTCACCATTGTTTACCTGCAACAGTTTGCCGTTCTTTATCCACTGTGGGGAGAGAAAGACACAGCTCAATGACATATCATCAACATGAAACACTAACTCTTTATCCCCCCCATAAATGCTCTCTGATCTGCTGAGTATTACTAGCATAATCTATTGTTATTACATGTATCTTTTGCATGTCTTATCAAATGTAATGTTTTCGAATTTTGCGTCCATATTTTTTGCATTCACAAGTTAGAAACAGTTAAAGCCCTGTCACACTGTACGAGTTCATTCAAAGAGTTCTCCCAAGTTTGCCCTGATTCGATCTCGGGGATTTACAGTAATGACTGCTCGTCGGTACTTGGGGCTCTCGTGGACATTTTTCAACACAGGGCAATATTGCGCCCAATTCCCTTTTGGAAGTTTGGTATGAAGAATGAAACGTTGAAAAATGTTAATGAGTCTTCCCGAGCTTGCAGCGTTTCCCGAGTACCTGCCGTTAGCGTTATGACCCACTAAGAGACGTCCCCGAGCTCCGATGTACCCGCTACATTCATTTTACGTGCTTACCATGAGTTTGATTTTTTTTTAAACTCTGGAGAGCTCTTGAATGAACTCGGACAGGGCTATTACACAGGACAAGTTTGGAGGGATATGGACCAAGCACAGATAGTTGGGACATGTTGGCCGTTGTGGGCAAGGTGGGCCGAAGGGCCTGTTTCCACACTGTATTTAAGTGGTAAACATGGAGTCCTCGGATTCCATGTAACTTAGGGGGCAGTCCCACTGTGGCGACCTAATTCACGAGTTTAGAAGCGTTTAGGAGAGTTTGAAAAAATGTCATGTTGAAGACTAGCTTCGACTAGCTTAGGGAAAATTGGACACTGAATAGTGGAGTGAAGACGACCTCCTTCAATCTCCTTCGACCTCCTTTTGACTATGTTGAAGACTATCTACAACTACCTTGGACTACCTACGAATAACATGCCAACTTACTATGACCTACTTCGACTAAACCTTCGAGTAAAAAAAAAAGTCAACATTTTTTGTACGGCGACCTTTTTTTACTCGCGGGCATTTTCAACATGTTGAAAAATATGCCGCGACCTTGCTGAGGCCTCGAGTAGATGGGGACTACTCTCGAGCATGAAGGAGAGTTACAAAGACCTCCCAGGACCTCGTGTCGACCATGCTGCGAGTACGAGCCGAGGGCAAATTCGCCAGAACTCGCATATGAGGTCGCCGCAGTGGTACAGCCCCTTTAACTCCTCATAAAATGGTACAGTGCAATGTTGTTTCTGCTTAGAATTGTCAATTGGAAGCACTCTTTGACCTGATATACTTCGGGGCAATATTGTGCCTGATTCCCTTTGGGAAGTTTGGTATGAAGAATGAAACTTCTTAGATCTGTTTTTTTTTTGTTCCAAATATGGCCCCGTAGGCAATCTTTACAATTATGCCTTTCTCAGTCTGGGAATTTTTTGTCCCTCTTTAATTAAATTGCCAAACATGCATCCTTTCCAGATGTATTTAAAAATGTGGGCTGATAATATCCTTACTTGTTCCAATAAATGTCGTTTGTGGCCCTCACATTGATTTATTCTCAAATATTGTTTGAGAGAAATGGCAAAAGAACAACACATCTCGTCACAAACGCATCAAATCTCCACTAGAGAATCCAAATAGACCGTGTGCCTTCCGGGAATCCAAATAAACACATCAGAATCTGGCCCCTGGTGCTGCATGAGATTGTTATTCATGTAAAGCAAGGAATTGCTCGTAAACAAACAATGTAAGGCTTGCTGAGATGGCTTTAGAAATTACTTTTACTGAAACAACTGGAAGAGAAATACAACACAAACAGGTTGGGTCCCATCCCAGCATGTTATCTGTCCAATTCCCTACACAGATTCTGCTTGACCTGCTGAGTTCCTTTGTATTTTGTTTAGTTCTTTGGCTTCCAATTTAATGCTGATGTCATTAATTACAGCAGTGTAAAGGGTCTGTCCTACCAGCATCCGACTCCATGCGATGAGCGCGATCAAACTAGAAGCGGGGGCCGCGCGGAGGTCGGGTGATCCCTGTACAGGGCCATTCCCACCAGCATGCGCCTGCATGCGGCAAGCGCGACCAAACCGGCAGCGAGGGCCGCGCGGAGGTCGGGTGAGTGGCGCAACGCGGCGCAAAGTGAGGCGAACTTGGAGCGAAGTCTTAAAGGTAAGTTCGCCAGGACAGAGAGGGGCACACAGAGAGGGGCACAGAGGCACACACACAGAGGGCCACGAGCCACACACATAGAGAGTCACGGAGGCACCTACAGATAGGTTCACGGAGGCACGATGTCGGGGCGGTGTGTAATGCGTCGAGGCGACTGGGAGCCGACAAGCCATTGCCGCGCGGAATTTTTGAACATAGTCAGTTTTTCGGAGCCCCGCGCGATGTCGGGACGAACTCCGTACAATTCCGCACGGCTCCGGCGATCGAAGTGGGACCAGCCCTGCGACGCCGGACGGCTCAAGCGACCACGTTAGGTCGCGCTCATCGCATGGAGTTGCATGCTTGAGAATATGAGACCTTAAGAATATGAGACGGTTTATTTCAGTCTGAGAAAGACATTTTAGCTCACTGAAAGATAGACACAAAATGCTGGAGTAACTCAGCGGGTCAGGCGGCATCTCTGGAGAAAAGGAAAAAGGTGACATTTTGGGTTGAGACACTTCTTCAGACTGTTTCCGTCCTAGAAGCAACCTTCCACCATCACCCTCCGCTTCCTTCCAAGAAGCCAATTTTCTCGCCTTCCAGCCATCTCTCCTTGGATCCCATATGCTCAAACCTTCCAGAGGAGCCTACCATGCGGAAGCTTGTCAAATGCAAGGACTATTATTCAACCTAATAATGAAGAAAAATGCTATCTTGTGCAATAATGACAAAGGCCTCCTCATGTTCCTTGCTTTGTCTGCAACCACAAGACCATCGACAAAGCATAATTCGAGTTCCTTATCGCGAAAACACCTTTTGTTGGCTATGGAGAAGAGATTTATCTGGTTCCATTTTATATCTTCAATTATAGAAACATAGAAACATTGAAACATAGAAATTAGGTGCAGGAGTAGGCCATTCGGCCCTTCGAACCTGCACCGCCATTCAATATGATCATGGCTGATCATCCAACTCAGTATCCCGTACCTGCCTTCTCTCCATACCCTCCGATCCCCTTAGCCACAAGAGCCACATCTAACTCCCTCTTAAATATAGCCAATGAACTGGCCTCAACTACCCTCTGTGGCAGAGAGTTCCAGAGACCTACCACTCTCTGGTGGGTCCAGAGAAAAAAGTCCTTCTCATCTCGGTCCAAAAGGATTTCCCCCTTATCCTTAAGCTGTGACCACTTGTCCTGAACCTCCCCAACATCGGGAACAATCTTCCTGCATCTAGCCTGTCCAACCCCTTAAGGGGTTGAAAAAACAAGCATTGCCCATTCATCCCAATCCTGCGTCATCATCTCTGGTGATGCAAAAGATCTCTCCTCGGCTCCCTCCCTACCTGTTTCCCCTGGCACCAACATCCAAAATCACACCCTGATGCCACAAGCACTTTAACCACACTCGGGGTCACTCACCAGGTTCTTGATACCTCCCGAATTGCCATAAGATTAGCATGGTGATCTGACTCCCAGGACTGAATGAGCACAAAGTTCTTTGAATAGTATATTGGGAAGATTGAACCGTGTGTTGATGGCTAACTGCGGCATTGTCGGGAGGCATCACCACGCTGCAGTGCGGATCAAGATGAGGTGCCACCTGATGACTTGTGGAGAGATCGCAGGTCCGTGCTTGGCACACACGAGCCTGTTCCAGCTGAGGACCGGTCAGAAGTACCAGCAAGCTACAGTGAACATTGCAGTGTCTTTAGACTGCAGAACTTGAAGTGCAGAATTGCTGCAGCGTATTTGTAGCGGTGCTCCAGCCTGGGGGGCCAGCAATTAGCTACAGTAGCAGAACTCAATGTTCCCAGTAATCACCACCTGTATACTGTAGCAGTGAAATCCAGGTTTGCTCAGATGAATGCATTTGGGACCTCTTTCTGGATTTCCAGGGAGGCAGTGGTGAGTCTGTACGTACCAGCTACTCTTCAAGGCCTTCTTTGACCTCACTATACCTCTTGACTCCGTCAACAAGCAGGGACTGTGTCTCACTTTCTACAAATTTGGATGACCACGGAAACTCTTGTCCATCTTACGTTTGCGTCATGATGGCGTCATTGGCATAATACAAACCCACTGAGAACCAATCTAGGTCACGGTGGCGCACGGTGCCGGAGACCTGGGTTCATTCCCGACCACGGGTGCTATCTGTACAGAGTTTGTACGCTCTCCCCGTGACCACGTGGGTTTTCTCTGAGATCTTCGGTTTCCTCCCACACACCAAAGACGTACAGGTTTGTAGGTTAATTGGCTTGGTACAAATGTAAAAATTGTCCCTAGTGGGTGTAGGATAGTGTTAATGTGCGGGGATCGCTGGTCGGCGCGGACCAGGTGGGCCGTAGGGCCTGTTTCCGCGCTGCATCTCTAATCCAAAGGTGAAGAGCAGTACCAATGTCCCAACATTACACCTCACCTTCTATAATCTTCCGGTGGGAGTGGATCTTCAGAGCTAATGGGCCTGTCCCACTTAGGCGGCTACAGGAAACTACGGTGACAGGCACCGGCGACTGTATTGTCTTACCTTGTCCTAGGTTGTCCTAGGTGTGGTTGTAGGCGGACGTCCTAATGGGTCGCCGGTTGTCGGTAGCTTGACGTCGTCTAGGTGGTAGGTTGTTGTAGACATTGTCGTAGACATTGTCGTAGGGGGGGTCCAGTCGCCTGTTTTTCGGCAACCTGCTACGACTATGGCAGTTGCCGAAAAAAATTGCCTAAATGCGACATGCCCATTGGTGTATGGGGTGATTGCAGGTCGGTACGGACTCGCTGGGCTGGAGGGCCTTCTTCCATACTGTACCTCTCTAAACTAAGCTTTTAAATCATGCAAGGTCTCCCCTCTCCATATATTTTATCGTCTCCTCTTTCTTCATAGACCTCTGAAATATCTGAGCTTCTATGATGGGGGTATTTTGCCTCAAACTCAATTGTTCCATTTTAGGTGACAGACCTTCAACCATCTTGGGCCTGAGCAATGGAAGCATTCTCTTTCATTCCTAAGATATTAGTTAAAACCTACCTCTTTGACCTAGTTTTTCATCCGCTCCAACATTTTCTTATGCATCTGCATATTAATTTTTCTTGTTTCAGGCAATGATAAAAGCACGACATAAACTAGAAGGGTTTGAAGAAGGGTTTCGACCTGAAACATTGCCTATTTCCTTCGCTCCATAGATGCTGCCCCGCCCGCTGAGTTTCTCCAGCATTTTTGTCTACCTTCGATTTTCCAGCATCTGCAGTTCCTTCTTAAACATAAACTAGAATCCGTTGTTAAAAGAGCATGGGCAGATTAGTGCAATCTTACAGAGAATGAGAAATTGACAGTTTTGTCCTCGAAAGTGCACTATGACTCGCAAAACGAAACAGCATAGGCAAAGTGATTCTTTGCTTCATTCCTGCAAATGCTGCATGTTGGCTGTTGCACTGATCCAAGTTCTGTTTTTGCTTGGAAAGTCCTTTAAAACTATAGTTTTAGTGCTTAAAATTGGCCAAACTGGCTTGCCACTCCCGCTATGCTTGACAGGTCTCTCTGGAGACTGAAATACCATCCATCTGGCGGACAGCCCCCAAAAGCCTAGCAGGAATATTGACATGTGCCTCTGGAATTAATCTGAAGCTGGAGAGATACCATATGAAGCTGAATGAAATGGACACCTTGCAAAAGTGTGATGATAACATCTGTATGTAGAACAGATTATTTTGACAGGATTTTGATATGCCAGACTCTAAAACCTTTATCCAATTATGAAGCACAAAGACGGCCAATCCACTGTACTAGTTGATTTCACAACATTAAACTTGGTCCTCTGAGTTTGGAGTTATACATTTACTCACACCCTCTTTATTTTAAGGCCTCTTCACTGATTATCACTGCATCGAGGACAGTACTCTCACACTTTCAGCCGCAATGATGTCACTATTGAAAATATGTTCGTAATGGATTTATCATCTCCACATCTGCCTCACATTTGAAAGACATCTGGATAGGTACATGGATCGGAAAGGTTTAGAGGGATATGTGCCAAATGCAGGCAGGTGGAGCTAGCGTAATGGAACATCTTGGTCAGCATCGGCAAGCTGGGCTGAAGGGCCCATTTTCGTGCTGTGTTACTCTAGATATTTTCTTGGGTTCAGTAGTAGTAGTCTCTTCCATTGTAGTGCTTGTGCTTTACTTCAGAGCCAATATTTTGTAGCTGATATTGACCTCTTACATGGTAAATGGTAGGAAATTGAGGAATGCTGTGGAACAGAGAGATCTAGGAATAACTGTGCATAGTTCCCTGAAGGTGGAATCGCATGTAGATAGGGTGGTAAAGAAAGCTTTTGGTGTGCTGGCCTTTATAAATCAGAGCATTGAATATAGGAGTAGGGAAGTAATGTTAAAATTGTACAAGGCATTGGTGAGACCAATTCTGGAGTGTGGTGTACAATTTTGGTCGCCTAATTATAGGAAGGATGTCAACAAAATAGAGAGAGTACGGAGGAGATTTACTAGAATGTTGTCTGGGTTCCAGCAACTAAGTTACAGAGAAAGGTTGAACAAGTTGGGTCTTTATTCTTTGGAGCGCAGAAGGTTAAGGGGAGACTTGATTGAGGTCTTTAAAATGATGAAAGGGATAGACAGAGTTGACGTGGATAAGCTTTTCCCATTGAGGGTAGGGAAGATTCAAACAAGAGGGCATGACGTGAGAATTAAGGGACAAAGTTTAGGGGTAACATGAGGGGGAACTTCTTTACTCAGACAGTGGTGGCTGTGTGGAATGATCTTCCAGCAGAAGTGGTGGAGGCAGGATCGATTTTAACATTTAAAAGTAAAGTGGATAGGTATATGGACGGGAAGGGAATGGAGGGGTATGGTCTGGGTGCAGGTAGATGGGACTAGGGGAAAATAAATGGTCAGCACGGACTGGAAGGGCCGAGAAGGCCTATTTCCGTGCTGTAATTGTTATATGGTTATATGGTTAATTTATTACAACTTGCATATTGATGGAATTTTATGAAGGTAGGGCAATCATTCATGCCCAGGAAAAGTAGTCTCCCACTCAGCCATGTCGGGTCATTGAACTACATAGTCTAGTCTTTATTCCAGGTTACCTTCTTAACTCAGAGGACCTTGTCAATCCTTGGCTCATTTATACAATTTGCTTGTCAAAACCAATTGTTTAACTCCTTCTGACCAAACTCCATGACCATTCAAGAATTCACCAGCAGGACTCTGATTATATCAGCCATCATCATCTCAATGCGTGTGGTCTTCCTTCCACATAAACGTTGTCACTTAATTTCTAATATTAAATCGTCACTCTCTTATGTTCCCTGCAGATGGTTAACTTCTCCTTGTTTCACACTGTTTTACAATATATCGTACAAAAATCTGCCTCATGCCAAGATTATCAGAAACCCTGAAATGTTTTAATATGTGGTATAGATGTTTAATATGTAGACGTTTAATGTAAAAATAGGAAATGCTGGAGATACTTAAGCAGGTCAGGCAGTGACTGCGGAAAGACAAATCGAGTGAACATTGTACACCCACGACTGTGCAGCCGTGTACAAATGCAATTCCATTAACAGATTCGCAGACGACGCCACCAATGTCAGCTGGATACCAAATAATGATGAGGCGGGGTATAAGAAGGAGGTCGAGAAATTCATGTCCTGGTGTCAAGCTAACAACCTTTCTCTCAATGTTAGCAAGACGTCGACTTTAGGAATCAAAGTGGTACGCATACCCCAGTTTGCATTGATGGCACTGAAGTAGAGATGGTTGAATGTTTCAAATTCCTAGCAGTAAATATCACCAGCCACTTATACTGGACCACCCATGTTGGAGCAATGACCAAGAAAGCACACCAACGCCTCTACTTCCTTAGATGGCTCAGGAGGTTTGGCATGTCCCCAACAACTCTCAGCAACTTCTACAGATGCGCCATAGAAAACATTTTATCGGGATGATTCACAGTGTGGTTTGGAAACAGCTCCATCCAAGACCACAGGAAATTGCAGAGAGTTGTGGACGCAGCCCAGACCATCGTGCAAACCAACCTCCCGTTCATTGACTCCATTGATGCCTCACGCTGACTCGGCAAGGCTGGCAGCATAATCAAGGAGGAGTCGCACCCTGGTCGCTCCCTCTTCTCCCTTCAGGCAAGAAGTTCAGTAGTGTGAAAACGCACACCTCCAGCACCAGAGACAGGGTCTTTCCAGCTGTTATCAGGCACCTGAATCGTCCTCCCACAACCAGAGAGTGGTCCAGAGGTACTATCTACCTCATTGTAGATCCTCAGACAATTGCTGGTTGGACTTCACCTTGCACCAAACGTTATTCAATTTATCATGTGTCTCTACACTGTGGATGGCTCGATTGTTATCATGTATTTTTTTTCACTGACTGGTTCTCATGCAACACAAGCTTTTCACTGCAACTCAGTACATGTATTGTCACATGCACTGAGGTACAGTGAAAAGATTTATTAACTAAACTCAAACAAACATTTCAGATTAGACCCTTCATCAGAACAGGGAAAGAGATTTTTCAAAAGGGTAGTTTAAAACTTCTGTGAAGGTTGCTGGAAGGATGGGGGACAAAGGGAATGTCATCAACAGGGTCAGTCCAAGTCAAACACATTTATGGAGCCGCGTGCAGGAAGGAACTGCAGATGCTGGTTTAAACCAAAGAGAGACACAAAATGGTGCAGTTAGAGGATGCTTTTGCTTTGTTGTTTTATGGTTTGCTAATATCATGGGTGTAGACATGGCCCAGCAGAATCAGACTATACTATTGGAGTGAAAGAGAATCCAGCCAAAATCACCAATTAATGACTGAAAGCATACGAGGTATATTCTAATGCTGAGAGCCAATTACCTAGAGTTGGAGAAATCAAGATTGTGCCAAAGTGGCATAATTCGGCGAGGCTATAGTAGCAATGTTACAAAATTTTGAGATTTTAAAAATCAAGTCTGCAATTTATCCCATCAGATAAAGCATAAAAAGAAGTTTAATTTGGCACCTAATTCACTTTCATATCTTCAGTATTAAGAAAGTTATGACCATTTTCTATACTCGGAAATTGGCATCTTGCTCCCCATTGCCTTTCAATTGACTTAACTCAAAAGCCGTGATCTAGAACAGTCAAAAGCCCATAACTTTCTTAAAAATTAAGAGAACTCAATGAAATTTTCAGTTATTATAGATTGAAGCATTCTGAAACAAATATAAAACAATCTTACTTGGATGACCTGAAATTAAAGCATATAATTAGTTATCTAATTGTAGCTAATTACAAAATTCAATGAGTAGATCTAAACATCTATCCATTTCTTAAGAAAAGATAAACTTTTTTTAATTGCCTAAGTGTCCAAATAACATCCACACAATAATCCACAATATAACATAATTTTTAAATCTCATTTTCATGAATTTATAGGCCAAATTGAGGAATTTAGTGTTTAATGTCTGTAAATTAATGGCCATTTAAATCAACTAGCGGTTTTAATGGAATGCGGTGGATTGAAATGTTGCGGTTTGCGGTGAAGTCGTGAGCAAAAATACTGTTGGTTCATACATTTTTTTGGACCCCATTTCGCAACATGAAAATGTGATTAAAGCCTCCCTAAAAACCAACTTTTATATAAAAATAAACTGTGTACCTTTTTTACTCCCCTACGCAAAATCCTTCCGGTTGTCGGCGCTCACGGCTTTTGAAGGTGATTTTTAAATTACTCTAGTTGTCACGCACACAGGGAGCGGCAGAACTGCAGCGCTGCTCAAGGTAAGTTTTGTAACATATCTAGCTATAGAAAGTACATCCGGTGGCGCTGTTGCTAGCTGCCTCGGCCTTCAGTCCGGTATATTTTTGGTTTTTTTGTTATGTTTGAAGAGTGTTTTGTGTGTGTTTTTTTGGTTTTTATGTGAGGGGAAGAGGGTACGGTAAGGGAGATACCGTCCTTCAGTCGCTTCATGGAGAGGATGCGACTATTATTCAAGTCGCGCCCTTGCCCCCCCCCCCCCCCGCGGTCTACCTACTGGATCGGCGTGGCCTTTCCTGCCGGGACCGACCAGAGCTCCAGCAGCAGCAGCGCAGCGTTGGAAACATCGCGGGGCGGGCGATGCCTCACCGGGGATCGCCGTTTGGAGCTCCGGAGTGCTGGGCCTGCTGCACCGACATCGCGGAGCTGTGGTTCGCGGAGCTCCCAACGCAGGCGGCGCTGACCTGCGACTCCGCCCGGCTCGGCCTGTGGACTTCGGGAGCCATGGACTCCAGTGGGAGGTGGCTGATCTGGAGGTCCGGGCCGCTGAGGATGTGCTCCGTCGGGGTTCCATCATTCCCAGCGAGAGGGCATGAGCATCGTTCCCGGCGAGAGGGACTGCGGGTGCTCGGGAGGCCCCGCCCACGGGTGAACAGCTGGGAAGATCGGCGGGGAGGCTGGCTGGACTATAGTACCTTCCTTAACTCTGGTGCCGCTGTGGAGGTATGTCGTGTGTGGACTTCTGTGTTTGTGCTTTTTTAAAAAATATGTTTATTTATTTATTATTTATTTTTAAGTTACTGACTGTAAGGAAAATCCATTTCGTTGTCTCTAAAATGAGATAATGACAATAAATTGAATACAATACAAAAGAATGATCCGTGACCATGCACTTGTTCTCCATGAATAAAGCAGTCTTGACATGTGAACCTGCATTTGAGTTTGCAGAATATTACAGATGTCACTGAGGCAGTCTTTTTGAAGCCTGGTTTGAATCGATAACGGTCTTCAGAGAAGTCTGGATATCACCGTATGTTCAGTTCAGGTCAGTTTAGTTTCCTGTCACGTGTACCAAGGTACAGTGAAAAGCTTTTGTTGCGTGCTAACCAGTCAGTGGAAAGACATGATTCCAATTGACCCGTTACAGTGTGTATAATGGTGGACTTTAGTAGGAGAGGAACACCCCTGTCCCCTGTCTCCATCAATGGTGTGGATGTGCAGTTTACCAGGGAGTACAACTACCTTGGAGTGTTCCTGGACAGTAAACTGGACTGGTCCAGGAACGCTGAGGCCCTGTACAAGAGGGGACAGAGCCGGCTGTACTTTTTGAGAAGGTTCCGCTCCTTCAACGTCTGGAGTAAGATGCTGCAGATGTTCTACCAATCGGTGGTAGCCAGTGCCATCTTCTTCGCTGCCGTTTGCTGGGGCAGCAGGGCGAAGGCTGCAGACGCCAGTAGGATCAACAATCTCATCAGAAAGGCTGGCTCCGTTCTGGGGATTCATGGGAGGTGGTCTTGGAGGGGAGGATGCTCCTC
Organism: Raja brachyura; assembly: GCA_963514005.1. The sequence goes on from OY740784.1 coordinate 8,219,362, forward strand.
AAACTGCAGAGCATCCTGGAGAATACAGATCACCCTTTCCATGATGCATTGGTCAACCTGAGGAGCACCTTCAGCAACGGATTTGTTCCACCAAGATGCAGGACAGAACTAATGTTATCCGACATTTTAAGAAAGGCGGGAGAGAGAAAACATGGAATTATAGACCAGTTAGCCAGACATCTGTGGTGGGCAAGATGCTGGAGTCAATTATAACAGGTGATATAGCGGCACATTTGGATAGCAATAACAGGATCAGTCTGAGTCAGCATGGACTTACCAAGGGGAAATCATGGTTGACTAATCTTCTGGAATTTTTTGAAGATTTAACTAGTAAAATGGACAAGGGAGAGCCAGTGGATGTAGTGTACCTGGACTTTCAATAAGGAGATTAGTGGGCAAAGTTAACGGACATGGTATTGGGAGTAGAGTCAAGACATAGATAGAAAATTGGTTGGCAGACAGGAAACAAAGGTTAGTGATTAACGCGTCCCTTTCAGAATTGCAGGCAGCGACTAGTGGGGTACTGCAAGACTCGGTGCTGGGACCGCAGCTATTTACAAAGGTAGACAAAAATGCTGGAGAAACTCAGCGGGTGGGGCAGCATCTATAGAGCGTAGGAAATAGGCGAAGTTTCGGATCGAGACCCTTCTTTAGACTGATGTGGGGGTGGTGGGGTGGTGGGGAGGGGGTGGGAAGAAAGGAAGAGGCGGAGACAGTGGGCTGAGCTGGGAAGCGGAGGGTAAGGAGGGAGAAAGCAGGGACTACCTGAAATTGGAGAAGTCAATGTTCATATCGCCTGGGTGTAAACTACCCAGGTGAAATATGAGGTGCTGCTCCTCAAATTTGCAGTGGGACTCACTCTGGCCATGGAGGAGGTCCAGGACAGAAAGGTCGGATTTGGAATGGGAGGGGGAGTTGAAGTGCTGAGCCACCGGGAGATCAGGGTGATTCGGCGGTCCCGTTTTGGTGGCGATACTCAGAGGAATCGAGGAGGTAGCGGGGGTCGGCGTGATCGATGAGGGGCCGATACCAACCACAGATGTTAATCTCACTGGCCTACAGTTCCCAGCATTTTCCCTGCAACCCTTCTTGAAAAGAAGCACAACATTTGCCACCCTCCAGTCTTCCGGCACCTCTCCTGTATATAAGGACGACTCGTAAATTTTAACCAGGGCTTCCGCTATTTCCTCTCTAGTTTCCTGCAATGTCCTCGGATTTATCAGATCAGGCCCTGGAGATTTGTCTACCTTCAAACACGACAGTACCTTCTGTACTTATAACCATATAACCATATAACAATTACAGCATAGAAACAGGCCTTCTCGGCCCTTCCAGTCCGTGCCGACCATTTATTTTCCCCTAGTCCCATCTACCTGCACTCAGACCATACCCCTCCATTCCCTTCCCGTCCATATACCTATCCACTTCACTTTTAAATGTTAAAATCGATCCTGCCTCCACCACTTCTGCAGGAAGATCAATCAACACAGCCGCCACTCTCTGAGTAAAGAAGTTCCCCCTCATGTTACCCCTAAACTTCTGTCCCTTAATTCTCATGTCATGCCCTGTTGTTTGAATCTTCCCTACCCTCAATGGGAAAAGCTTATCCACGTCAACTCTGTCTATCCCTTTCATCATTTTAAAGACCTCAATCAAGTCCCCCCTTAACCTTCTGCGCTCCAAAGAATAAAGACCTAACTTGTTCAACCTTTCTCTGTAACTTAGTTGCTGGAACCCAGGCAACATTCTAGTAAATCTCCTCTGTACTCTCTCTATTTTGTTGACATCCTTCCTATAATTAGGCGACCAAAATTATACACCATACTCCAGAATTGGTCTCACCAATGCCTTGTACAATTTTAACATTACTTCCCTACTCCTATATTCAATGCCCTGATTTATAAAGGCCAGCGCACCAAAAGCTTTCTTTACCACCCTATCTACATGCGATTCCACCTTCAGGGAACTATGCACAGTTGTTCCCAGATCCCTCTTTCCCGCAACATTCCTCAATTCCCTACCATTTACCATGTACGTCCTATTTTGATTTGTCCTGCCAAGATGTAGCACCTCACACTTATCAGCATTAAACTCCATCTGCCATCTTTCAGCCCACTCTTCCAAATGTCCCAAATCTCTCTGTAGACTTTGAAAATCTACTTCATTATCCACAGCACCACCTATCTTGGTATCATCTGCATACTTACTTATCCAATTTTCCACCCCATCACTTCTTTGATGGCAACCCTGACTGCTCTCAAGACACTTGCAGTAACTGCTCCAATTTCCTCCATCCCACCGTCTTTCTCCTCAGTAAATACACCACTACGTCTCTGCCTGACGTCACTTTTCTCCGTTGAGCCTCAGCACCAGAGTTGGAATCACAGCCCTGGCTACCACTCAATCTTGTTGTGACGTCCGCTCCAACCGCTCCCTAGAGGGCGTACCTGTTTTCAGTAGGTATGGCCTCCTAGGGGGTCTCCTGCACGCCACGTTTACTCCTCCTTCTCATAGTCACCCACCTTTGCTCTTCCGGTATCCTTGATGTGACAAATCTCACTGCAGGTCTTGCCCAGCAAACTTCCCGGATTGCTCTGGGGTCATCCAGCTGCTAGTCCAGTTCTCCAACATGTTTATTCAGGAGCTGTACCTGGACACAAATTCTGCAGCTGTAGCTGTCAGAAGCACCAGCGGTGTTCCTGACTTCCCACATCCTGCAGGAAGCACACTGTACCAACTTGTCTCAAATCAAGTGACCACTAGGGGCATCAGGGTGATGGCTGCCCTGCCAGCAGTCTGTTCGCATTTTCTTTCTTTTTGTTATTTTTCAGTGCATTAAATGTTCGTTTTAATGCCCTTCGGTTTGTTTTATGTCGGGGGAGGGGGGAGAGGACCGGGGCAAACTTTTTTTCAAGCTCTTACCTTCCCGGAGATGTGATTATTTTTCGGATCACATTCTCCGGGCTCTGCGGCCTACCTTCGCTGGAGCTGGAAGCCTCTTCGGACAGTCGTGAGCCCCGCCGCGGGGCGTGGATTTAACATCGGAGCTGATCCCTTGCCTGGGATCGCTCCCATCATTACCACCACGGAATCAACACCAAGGGCTCGCGGTCTCGGGTGAGGCCAAGTCGGGAGCTCCAATGTCATGGAAGGTTTGACCAGCCCCGACGAGAGGTTCGATCGCCCGGCGCGGGGAAGCTGACATCCCAACGATGCGAGAGCTTGTTCGCTTCGACATGGAGGGTCCGAACGCCGCTGGCTACGGGAGTCAAAATCATCCCGTCTATGGGGGCTCGAGGCCCACGACCGAGGATAAACAAAAGGAAGAGACTTGAATTTTATTTTGCCTTACATCACAGTGAAGAATGTGCAGGAGTCACTGTGGTGGATGTTCATGTTAAAATGTGTTATTTGAGTGATCTGTTGACAATAAACAATAGACAATAGGTGCAGAAGTAGGCCATTCGGCCCTTCGAGCCAGCACCACCATTCAATGTGATCACGGCTGATCATCCCCAATCAGTACCCCGTTCCTGCATTCTCCCCATATCACCCGACACCGCTATTTTTAAGAGCCCTATCTAGCTCTCTCTTGAAAGCATCCAGAGAACCTGCCTCCACCACCCTCTGAGGCAGAGAATTCCACAGACTCACCACTCTCTGTGAGAAAAAGTGTTTCCACGTCTCCGTTCTAAATGGCTAACTCCTTATTCTTAAACTGTGGCCCCTGGTTCTGGACTCCCCCAACATCGGGAACATCGGGCTTAACCACATGGTCCCAGGCTCACCAGTCATCAATTAAGGCCATAGAGTGTCTCTATAACCGAGCCTTGAAAGTCCTGGACAAAAAAAGGATAAGGTATCATCACTGTCAAATTCTAAGCAAATATAAGATCCTAAGTTTTGCTAACTTTATTTCCTTACATTTAGTTAAATTGGTCTTCAGGTGCCTAAATGGTGCTGCTCCCCAGCTGCTGTGCAAAACAATAACAAGGCTGCAAAGTGGTGCCAGATCCACCACCCGAGCAGCGTCACAAGGCAATTGCAGTATCCCCTTCTGCAGAACATCTTTTGCTCAAACTGCCTTTTCAGTAAAAGGGACAAAATGATGGAACTCACTGCCAGACCACTTGAAATGTATCCCTACATATGTCACATTCAAAAGAAACACAAAATTGTGGCTAATTCAACAACAATCTTGTTCTCATATTTAGTTTTTACACTGTGCTCTCTCTGTATGTCTTTTTCTCTTTTCCATTTTTTATCTAATTTCCATTTCCATTTTCCTATTTTTAATAATGTTATTCTGTATTATCATTTTTAACCAAAAGCCCTACTAGGGACAAGTGTTGCACATTAGCTTTGGCTAAAGATACTATGATAACTGTTTCAAGTGTATCTATGTTTTTGTATCTATCCCTATTTAAATAAACCTTAAAGAAAGAAAAAAACATGTTTCCTGTCTCTCACGTGATCAAAACCTTTCACAATCTTATATGTTTCAAAGAGATTTGCTTGTAATTATATGACTGACCAGGCGAATGAAATTCCTCGTATGACCAAACAGGCTGGAGTTTGTTTGCCACCCAGGCCACCTTTAACTCCCATGTGGACATAAATTCATACACCTCAACTGTTCTGGACTACATAAAATTCTGCACTGATAACGTCACCACCCATAAAGTGATAAAGACCTTCCCTAATCAGAAGCCGTGGATGAGCAGGGAGGTCAGACTCCTGCTGAAGGCTCGAGACGCCGCTTTTAAATCTGGCGACGCTGAGGGATACAGCTCATCCAGGGCCAATCTGAAAAAGGGAATTAGGAATGCTAAACTCAATCACAAACAGCGGATTGAGGAGCATTTCCGAAACAACTCCGACCCCAGGCGCATGTGGCAAGGAATTAAGTCCATTGCCGACTACCATAAAATCAACACCCCCCCCCCGGACAACGCCTCCCTTCCTAATGAGCTAAACCACTTCTATGCTCGCTTTGACCGGGACAACAAAACTCCAGCCATCAAAGTTGCTCCACCCCCGAATGAACAACCCCTCAGTCTCTCCACCTCTGCTGTACAAGACGCACTGAGCAAGGTGAATGAGCACAAAGCTGCCGGCCCCGATGGCATCCCCGGGCGGGTGCTCAGGGCATGTGCTGGACAACTATCCCTGGTCCTCACTGACATCTGTCACTGGCCCAGGGTGTCGTCCCCACTTGCCTCAAGACATCTACCATTGTGCCAGTGCCCAAACAATCAGCGACAGGGAGTCTCAACGACTACCGGCCAGTGGCACTCACCCCTGTCATCGCTAAGTGCTTTGAGCGGCTGATCCTGGCTCACCTCAAAGCCAGCCTCCCCCCCACACTGGACTCCCACCAATTTGCCTACCGGACAAACAGGTCTACAGAGGACGCCATATCGACGGCCCTACACTCTGCCCTGACCCACCTGGACAGCAACAACACCTACATCAGGCTGCTGTTTATTGACTTCAGCTCTGCCTTTAACACTGTCATACCCGCTAGTTTGTTCACCAAACTCAGCGGTCTTGGCATCTCCACCTCCCTCTGCAATTGGACACTGGATTTCCTCACTAACAGACCACAGTCTGTTAGGGTCAACAACCTCGCCTCCTCCACTATAACACTGAACACCGGCGTGCCACAGGGCTGTGTGCTCAGCCCTCTCCTCTACTCCCTCTTCACGCATGACTGCATCCCCAAGTATGGCTCCAACGCCATCATAAAATTTGCCGATGACACCACGGTGGTAGGACTGATCAGTGATAATGACGAATCAGCCTACAGGGAGGAGGTCCAGTACCTGACTACCTGGTGTGCCAACAATAACCTCGTCCTCAACTCCCAGAAGACGAAGGAAATAATTGTTGACTTTCGGAAGAACAGAGGGGGCAGACACACCCCCATCCATATAAATGGGTCTGAGGTGGAGCGGGTCTCCAACTACAAATTCCTCGGGGTACACATCTCGGAGGATCTGTCTTGGTCCCTCAACACCTCAAAGCTAATCAAAAAGGCACAGCAGCGCCTTTACTTTCTGAGGAGGCTCAAAAAAGCCCACCTGTCCCCCCAGATCCTGACGAACTTCTACCGCTGCACCATCGAAAGCATCCTGACCACCTGCTTTACGGTATGGTACAGCAGTTGCACCGTGGCAGACAGGAAGGCACTACAACGGGTGGTGAAAACCGCCCAGTACATCATCGGTGCCCCGCTCCCTGCCTTGGATGCCCTCCACCGAAAACGGTGCCTGAAGTGGGCCGGGAAGATCATCAAGGACCCCTCACACCCTAATCATGGACTGTTTGCCCTCCTACCATCAGGGAGGCGGTACAGGAGCCTCAGGTCCCGCACCAGTAGGACGAAGAACAGCTTCTTCAACTACACGATCCGACTGCTGAACTCGGAGCCCAGCTGATAGATTTGTCTGTACCCTGTATTTATTTATTTTCCATACTGCTACCACTGCACTCTGTATTTGTTTTTCTATATCGCTATCACTACGAATGACGCTAAACTGCATTTCGTTGTACCTATACTTGTATTTGTGCAATGACATTAAACTTGAATTGAATTGAATTGAATTGAATTGTATGTTGCAAAACATACTTGGCGAATAAAGTGTGATTTTGATTCTGATTCTGATGATTCTGATCAAGTGGATCGTCCTTGCCTCAGCCTTCACTCCGAAGACTCTTGAGCCTAAGACTCACACTTTACTCACAAAGGCACTTCAACTCAACAAGGCTCGCTCCCCCTAGAGCAAGCCCTACTTTTATTTACTGTTCAATTAACAAATCTTACTAATTAGCCAATTTACACATTTGCTGATATAAATTCCGCAGCCTGGCTTTAACTTCTGCAGCCAATCCCCGCACACTCCTTCACCTGCAGCTCCTCTGCCGACCTGGAAGGGAAATGGGAAGAGTGGTTAGACTTTGGGCTTGTTTCCATTATTGAGAGAATCTAGTGAGGGGACACAGTTACAAGCTTAGGGAGAAGTCACTTAAAATGGAGGTGTTTAGGAACTACTTCTTGTAGAGGGTGTTGAAGCTCTGGAATTCTATATCCCAGGGGGTTACAGATCAGGGAATCGGGGGCCCTGGTGAAGTGGAATGACAGCGGGGCACAGAAAGCTGGAGTAACTCAGCGGGGCAGGCAGCATCTCTGGAGCGAAGGAATGGGTGACATTTCGGGTCGAGACCCTTCTGGTATAAACCAGACAATAGACAACAGACAATAGGTGCAGGAGTAGGCCATTCAGCCCTTTGAGCCAGCACCACCATTCAATGTGATCATGGCTGATCATCCACAATCAGTACACCGTTCCTGCCTTTTCCCCATATCCCCCGACTGCTATCTTTAAGAGCCCTATCCAGCTCTCTCTTGAAAACATCCAGAGAACCTGCCTCCACCGCGCTCTGAGGCAGAGAATTCCACACACTCACAACTCTCAGTGAGAAAAAGTGTTTCCTCGTCTCTGTTCTAAATGGCTTACCCCTTATTCTTAAACTGTGGCCCCTGGTTCTGGACTTCCCCAACATCGGGAACATGTTTCCCGCCTCTAGCGTGTCCAAACACTTAACAATCTTATGTGTTTCAATAACATTCCCTCTCATCCTTCTAAACTCCAGAGTGTACATGCCCAGCTGCTTCATTCTCTCAGCATATGACAGTCCCGCCATCCCGGGAATTAACCTTGTAAACCTACGCTGCACTCCCTCCATCGCAAGAATGTCCTTCCTCAAATTAGGGGACCAAAACTGCACCCAATACTCCAGGTGTGGTCTCACTAGGGCTCTGCACAACTGCAGAAGCACCTCTTTGCTCCTATACTCAACTCCTCTTGTTATAAAGGCCAACATGCCATTCATTTTCTTCACTGCCTGATGTACCTGCATGCTTACTTTCATAGACTGATGTACAAGGACCTCCAGATCCCGCTGTACTTCCCCTTTTCCCAACTTGATGCCATTTAGATAGTAATCTGCCTTCCTGTTTTTGCTACCAAAGTGGATAAACTCACATTTATCCGCATTAAACTTAATCTGCCATGCATCTGCCCACTCACCCAACCTGTCCAAGTCACCCTGCATTCTCATAGCATCCTCCTCATAGTTCACACTGCCACCCAGCTTTGTGTCATCTGCACATTTGCTGATGTTACTTTGAATCCCTTCATCCAAATCATTGATGTATATTGTAAATAGCTGCGGTCCCAGCACCGAGCCTTGCGGTACCCCACTAGTCACTGCCTGCCATACTGAAAGGGACCCGTTAATCCCTACTCTTTGTTTCCTGTCTGCCAACCAATTTTCTATCCATGTCAGCACTCTACCCCCAATACCATGTGCTCTAATTTTGCCCACTAATCTCCTATGTGGGACCTTATCAAATGCTTTCTGAAAGTCCAGGTACACTACATCCACTGGCTCTCCCTTGTCCATTTTCCAAGTTACATCTTCAGAAAATTCCAGAAGATTGGTCAAGCATGATTTCCCCTTCAGAAATCCATGCTTACTCGGACCAATCCTGTAACTGCCATCGGAATGTGTGGCTATTTCATCTTTTATAATTGACTCCAGCATCTTCCCCACCACCAATGTCAGGCTAACCGGTCTATAATTCCCCGTTTTCTCTCTCCCGCCTTTCTTAAAAAGTGGGATAACGTTAGAACCCTCCAATCCACAGGAACTGATCCTGAGTCTATAGAACATTGGAAAATTATCACCAATGCATCCACGATTTCTAGAGCCACTTCCTTAAGTACCCTGGGATGCAGACCATCAGGCCCTGGGGATTTATCAGCCTTCAGTCCCATCAGTCTACCCAACACCATTTCCTGCCTAATGTGGATTTCCTTCAGTTCCTCCGTCACTCCAGATCCTCAGGCCATTACTATATCAGGAAAATTGTTTGTGTCCTCCTTTGTGAAGACAGATCCAAAGTACCTGTTCACCTCATCTGCCATTTCCTTGTTCCCCACAATAAATTCACCTTTTTCAGTATTCAAGGATCCAACTTCGGTCTTAACTAATTTTTTTCCTCTTCACATACCTAAAGAAGCTTTTATTATCCTGCTTTATATTCTTGGCTAACTTACCTTCGTACCTCATCTTTTTTCCCTGTATTGCCTTTTTAGTTATCTTCTGTTGCTCTTTAAACGTTACCCAATCCTCTTGCTTCCCGCTCATCTTTGCTACGTTGTACTTCTTCTCTTTAATTTTTATACTGCCCCTGACATCCCTTGTCAGCCACGGTCGCCCCTCTCTCCCCTTGGAATCTTTCTTCCTCCTTGGAATGAACTGATCCTGCACCTTGTGTATTATTCCTAGAAATACCTGCCATTGTTGTTCCACTGTCACCCCTGCTAGTGTATCTTTCCAGTCAACTTTGACCAGCTCCTCCCTCATGGCCCCATAGTCCCCTTTATTCAACTGCGACACTGACACCTCTGATCTACCCTTCTCCCTCTCCAATTGTAGATTAAACCTGACCATGTTATGGTCACTATTTCCTAATGTCTCATTAACCTCGAGGTCCTTTATCAAATCCGGTTCATTACACAACACTAAATTCAGAATTGCCTTCTCCCTGGTAGGCTCCAATGCAAGCTGTTCTAAGAATCCATCACAAAGGCACTCTACAAACTCCCTTTCTTGGGGTCCAGTACCAATCAGATTTTCCCAGGCTACCTGCATGTTGAAATCTCCCATAACAACCACAGCATTACTTTTGCTACATGCCACTTTTAATTCCTGATTCAACTTGCACCCTGGGTGCAGGCTACTGTTTGGGGGCCTGTAGATTAGTCCCATTAGGGTATTTTTACCCAAACAATTTCTTAATTCTATCCATACTGACTCCACATCTCCTGTTTCAATGTCACCCCTTGCAAGGGACTGAATTTCATTCCTCACCAACAGAGCTACCCCATCCCCTCTGCCCACCTGTCTGTATTTTCGATAGGAGGTATACCCTTGAATATTCCATTCCCAGCCCTGGCCCTCTTGCAGCCATGTCTCAGTAATTCCCACAACATCAAACTTGCCAATTTCTAACTGAGCCTCAAGCTCGTCCACTTTATTCCTTATACTTTGTGCATTCATATACAGCACTTTGACCTCCATATTCACGTCCCCCATCGCACCGCTCGCAATTGGCCCTGACCTTACTCTGTTGTCCCTTCTCGAACTTTCCTTCCCATTAATTCGAGAATCTTTTGTAATTTTCCTGTAGTCACTTCCCCTTCAACTCCATCTTTATACTTCCAATTTGTCAATTCCTCCCCCCCACACGTGTATCCCTAGCAAACCTGCCTGCCAGAATGTCGGTCCCCCTCCAGTTAAGGTGTAACCCGTCCTTTTTGTACGTCACCCCTACCCCAGAAGAGATCCCAGTGGTCTATAAATCTAAATCCTTTCTCCCTGCTCCAGCCCCTCAGCCACACATTCAGATCCCCTATCTCTCTGTTCCTGTCCTCACTAGTACGAGGTAAGCATCTGCAGTTCCAATTTTCACCAGCATCTGCAGTTCCAATTTTCTTATGTTCTCATTTCCTTGTAGTTGAGTTTCGAGAAGGAATTTTTAACCTCACACATCCAGAATCTGACAGAGCTGATCTCCTGTTGACCATGAAGTGGTTGGCAGCATGCCCTCAGAATACAGTGTTTCTTCCCGTGAGGTCTCGGGGCAGTCTCACCACAAGCCTGCTTCCTAGCTGATCAGGGAAGTCTGGAACAATGCAATGGTGCTCACAGCTTCCCTCAGCTTAAGTGGCAGGCAGCACTCTTGGAACAGTTCTCTTAGCAGCCGTCAACATTGTCTGTAACATTGAACCTTTATGTAACATGGAACCTTTCACATTTACACATATTCAAAGAAAGATCCTAGAACGTTTAGGAAATAACAATAATGTTGAAAATATTAACACTTTTTATTTGTTTTGAATTAAAACAATTTTATAGAACATGGGTTACACAAAAAGCTGGAGAAACTCAGCGGGTGCAGCAGCATCTAAGGAGTGAAGGAGATAGGCGACGTTTCGGGTCGAGACCCTTCTTCTGAAGAAGATGCTGCTGCACCCGCTGAGTTTCTCCAGCTTTTTGTGTAACCCTCGATTCTCCAGCATCTGCAGTTCCTTCTTTAACACTATATAGAACATGTATTATACAGTACAGCACAGCAACCGGCCCTTGGGCCCACCATGCTCATGCTGACCATGTGGCCCTTGTGGCTAAAGAGATCAGGGGGTATGAAGAGAAGGCAGGTCCGGGATGCTGAGTTGGATGATCAGCCATGATCATATTGAACGGTGGTGCAGGCTCGAAGGGCCTATTTTCTATGTTTCTATGTTTCTAAAATAAGATTCACACATGTATATCCTGGGATGTCAGGACTTTCATATGAGGAAAGATTGGATAGACTCGGCTTGTACTCACTGGAATTTAGAAGATTGGGGGGATCTTATAGAAACTTACAAAATTCTCAAGGGGTTGGACAAGCTAGATGCTGGAAGATTGTTCCCGATGTTGGGGGAGTCCAGAACAAGGGGTCACAGTCTAAGGATAAGGGGGAATTCCTTTAGGACCGAAATGAGGAAAACATTCTTTACACAGAGAGTGGTGAGTCTCTGGAATTCTCTGCCACAGAAGGTAGTTGAGGCCAGTTCATTGGCTATATTTAAGAGGGCGTTAGATGTGGCACTTGTGGCTAAAGGGATCAGGGGGTATGGAGAGAAGGCAGGTACGGGATACTGAGTTGGATGATCAGCCATGATCACATTGAATGGCGGTGCAGGCTCGAAGGGCCGAATGGCCTACTCCTGCACCTATTTTCTATGTTTCTATGTTCTATGTATAAAATGCAGTTGCCGGACTTGTGCCCAGCTCAGTGAACAGGTACGCATTAGCCTTCTATCCAAATATCATGACCTCCACAGTTTACTGCATAAAGGAACTGATCTGATTTTTAAGCACTGAATGAAGGAGGCAATTTCCAAGTCCATGGAGCACGTGTTTACCTGGAAGATTTAGTAGCAGTATTTCCGCTTCTTTACCTTTAAAAACATTTATTAAAGATGTCTTCCCTTAAGCTTGAGTTCATTGGGGGCTGTGAAATATATAGAACATGTATTATACATTACAGCACAGGAACAGGCCCTTTGGCTCACCATGTTCATGCTGAACATAATGCTAAATTAAACTACTACTATCCTTTGCCTGCACGTGATCCTTATCCTGCACTCACTGCAAATCCGTTTGCCCATCTAAAAGCCTCTAACAACATTATTGTCAGTGTAATTCCTCCTTGGTTATGCCCAGAAATACATGCTCTTTTTTCCCCACCCGTTTTCAATACTTTTCACATGGATCTGTGCTGATACCTCTGCTGTTTGTGATATCTATATCGCTAGAAGTCAAATCTTGACCACTTCCTGTTTTTCTGTTTCATGATTTAAGAAAAAACGCTGCCACTAACGGCTGTAATTTTTGGCCATCTTCCTCAGAATCCCCCTCTGCTGCGCAGGACAAGAGGATTTTTCCCATTGATGAAAAATAAAAGAGTTATTAATGTATAAAAAATGGAGAGATCCTCTCTGCTGCCCCTGCTGGTGGGAGGGGGGAGGGACTATGAAACCCAGAAGTGTTGTGCCTTAGTCAGTCTCTGCAAGATGGCGGAAGTGAGAGGGTCATGTCTCTCAGTGTGAGCTGTGAATAACACTGAACACATGTCTACTAAACTGTGAGTGTGGTTTTACTGACCTTGAGTGCCCTTAATGTGGTTAGAAAATGAAAATGTGGCTGGTTTGAAGTAAAAGCACTGCAAATGATTGGTGGGGGTTGGGCTGAAGTAAAAGCACTTCAAATGGTTGGTGGGGGTTGGGTTGAAGTAAAAGCACTGCAAATGGTTGGTGGGGTCGGGTTGAAGTAAAAGCACTGCAAATGGTCGGTGGGGGTTGTGTGGTTTTATAGTGGTTTTATGGTGGTTTCATCCTGCTTGAAATGGTATGAAACTGCATATGAATGTGGTGGCCTTGCACCGTGCATGAAATGGCATGAAACTGCATTTGAATTTTGTGGCCTTGCACCCTGCATGAAATGGTATGAAACTGCACTTGAATTTGGTGGCCTTGCACCCTGCTTGAAATGATATGAAACTGCACTTCACTTTGATTGTCTTGCACCCTGCTTGAAGTGGTATGAAACTGCACTTGAATTTGGTGGCCTTGCACCCTGCTTGAAATGGCATGAAACAGCACTAGCATTTGGTGGCCTTGCACCCTGCTTGAAATGGCATGAAACCGCACTAGCATTTGGTGGCCTTGCACCCTGCTTGGTGGCATGAAACTGCACTTGAATTTGGTGGCCTTGCACCCTGCTTGGTGGCATAAAACAGCACTAAGATTTGATAGCCTTGCACCCTGCTTGAAATGGTATGAAAATGCACTTGAATTTGGAGGCCTTGCACCCTGCTTGAAATGGCATGAAACAGCACTAAGATTTGATAGCCTTGCACCCTGCTTGAAGTGGTATGAAAATGCACTTGAATTTGGTGGCCTTGCACCCTGCTTGAAATGGCATGAAACCGCACTTGAATTCAGTGGCCTTGCACCCTGCTTGAAATGGAATTTCAAGGCATAGCATGAGTCAACTGCAAGCCCACCAGCCGTGAGTGAGGTGCCACGGGTCCCACTTAGTCTATTATGATATAAAGGTGACTTGGATGTAACTGTGGATGGGTGGTTTTGGAATCATCAATAGGGATGAGGATTGGTAGAAGGGATGGAATTAAGTGGAGTTGCTGGAAACCAGATTATTATTAAGGGCCTGTCCCACTTACACCATTTTTTCAGTGTCTGCCGGCTCCCGTCATAATTGCAGCAGGTGGCCGAACATTTTCATCACGTTGCAAATCCAGCGGCGACCAGAGAAAGGTACGACTCTCTTGGCGACTACTCACGACCAAACAGGCCTGTCCACAACGGGGTGACACCTGTATGGCCGTGAGTACTCGCCCAATGAGTCCTATCTTTTTCTGGTCACCGTTGGATTTGCAACATATTGAAGATTTTCGGCCACCTGCTACGACTATGACGGGTGCTGGCAGTCGCCGAAAAAATCGCGTAAGTGGGACAGGCCCGTTATAAATTATATTCCATTGAAATTTGAACTGTTTAAAAATGTAATCCAAGGTCAGGACATTTCTTTCTTTCCAAAACGCTGCAGCATTCTTAACATGTATTCACTTCAAATTGGTGCCAAGTGTTAACACAACCTGTCCCACAGACGGTGGTATGATGATTGAGAAGTATTTTTGTAAGTGGGAGGATGGCTTGAGAGAGCAACAGGAACAGCGTCTGGTCTACAAATAATTCCACAATGTCTTTAATGTTCACCTGTCAGGCTATACTCACAATCGATGCATTGATCTCTGCTTCACTGGTGCTCATGTAGTTATTTCGATTGTGCAGGAAAGAACTGCAGATGCTGGTTTACACTGAAGATAGACACAAAATGGTGGAGTAACTCAGCGGGTCAGGCAGCATCTCTGATTAGATTAGATTAGATTAGGTTTTGTTACTTGTCATTTGAACCTTAGAGAGGCTCGAACGAAACTCTGTTTCTATAGCCATACAAACAGAATAATTCATTAAAAAAACACACAAACAATTCAATTCCCACAAACATCCATCACAGTGAATCTCCTCCTCACTGTGATGGAAGGCAAAGTTCTTCTCTCTCCCCCGCACCATTTCTCTCCCGATGTCGAAGCCCCAGGCGGGCGATGTTAAGTCCCACGGCCATTGAGGCCGCGCCGGGCGATGTACGGCCCCGCTCTAGGCCCAAAAGTCACAACATTGGAGCCCCCGGCGGGCGCTGGAATGTCCCGCGGCCATTAAAGTCGCACCGGGCGATGTACGGCCCCGCTCCGGGTCGCTCCAACCCCGCGACACGGGCGGGAGACGTTGTGTTGTGGGAGCTCTGGGAAGCGGTCTGGACCCGCGAGCTCCCGATATCCCGACAGTCCACCGGCAGTAATATGGAGGTCCGGAGTCGGGCCGCAGCTGGAGCTGGAGCCCCGGAGTCGGGCCGCAGCGGCGAGCCACCACCGCTCCCCACACTCCGAGGCCGGCCAGCCCCACGATGGTGAGTCTGCAGCTCCGCAGGCTCGTTGACTGGAGCCCCCAGGTCGTCCCAGTCGGAGGCCGCTCCACGGTGCTAGGCCCCAACGACAACGGAGACCCCACAGGGAAAAAGTCGGGACACCCATGCAGGGAAGAGATTTTTAAAGTTTCCCCCTCTCCCCCCCACCCCCCACATATACACAGTTAGAAACAGTACAAAAAAAACACGAATAACTACATTTAACTAGACAGGCTGTAGGGGCCGCTGCAACGTGAGTCGCGCCGCTGCAGGAGTCTGGAGAGAAGGAATGGGTGACGTTTCGGGTCGAGACCCTTCTTCAGTCCGAAGACATTCCAACATTTTGCGTCTATTGTGGACCATCCTATTCCTCCCTCCAGTTCTGTTTAGAAGTTTACTCTTTAAACGTTGTGATCATCCTCATGCTTTCAAATAGCTCACTTGCTTCCCCCTCTGTTGCCAACTGTATGATTTTTTTTGTTGTTGCTTCTTAATGGTTACCTTTCATTTTTACTTCAATTACTAATTTCTCAGGAGTTCGATGAGGGTTTAACTTTGAGCACTTGCATGGCCTGTTGCAGTTTGACATCCTGCAGATTACTACAGCCAGCACGTTCACCCAGACAGCGGCGAGCAGGAACAAAGCTGCCTATGGATTCACTTTCTTCCTGTTCATCGATTCAATTTATGTTTCGCAAAAATCTGGTTTCCATCTACACAAAATACACGCCTATTCTTTCTAGCATTGCCGTATAATTTCCTGGGTCACTCTGAAACACATCTAATGCGCACCAAATGTTCTCCATTTCCTTGCCTATCAGAAAAAAAATGTTCATCTGCTTCATTTTTATGTAAGTCCAAACCAATTCTAAATCTTTTAAATTGTCTCGTCTATCCAGGCCATACGTTTGGCTGATTGGAATCAGGTTTTTCTTTCTCTGGTGGGCAGGACTGTGGAAGGCTCGGCTCTGCTGCTTTCGAGCTGGGTTTTCTCGTGAACTAAAATACCTCTTGCTGTCTACTTTCTCACCCGGTGGCTCACCTCTCTCTTCTCAAAATTAATTCAGAGCGGATAATAAATACCCAATTTCTTCACCTTCATGTTGTATCAGGAAGGATCAAAGCACAATAGTATAACAATGGTATACTTCATTTGGAGTTATCTCCCTCATGCAATCTTAATGTCCTTTCTCCTAACTAATCAGCACTTGTTTGCAGACACTTCCATTCTGTTCCTGACTGATAGCCTTGTTGCATAATAAGATAACTCTAAGCTTCCTGATAATATTTAACGTGCCTAACATGATCCCCCGCTGCTTTCTCTGCTGATATATTTTGGATGTCATCTCAACGTCTTCTACCATAAAAAGCCACACTCCACAAGTACGAAGATTTACTATCTCAAGTAAAAACCTGGTTTCTGGGACGTCTTTGCGAAAAGGTGACATAAGTAAAGGGACTGTCCCACTGCACGAGCTCATTCATCAACCCGGTTTAGGAATAGCTACTTCCCCACAGCCATCAGGCTATTAAACCTGGCTAAAGAAGTTACAGACAGCTGCAGGCTGGGCAGCCATACAACAGATAGTCCTCCGCCAGTTTCGCCAACTCCAACGTGACCCCTCCACTCGCCACATCTTCCCATCTCCCCCCCTGTCTGCCTTCCGCAAAGACCGCTCCCTCCGCAACTCCCTCGTCAATTCTTCCCTTCCCTCCCGCTCCACTCCTTCCCCGGGCACTTTCCCTTGCAACCGCAAGAGATGCTACACTTGTCCCTTCACCTCCCCCATCCACTCCTTTCAGGGACCCAAGCAGTCATTCCAAGTCCGACAGAGGTTCACCTGCACCTCCTCCAACCTCGTCTACTGCATCCGTTGCTCCAGATGCCAGCTAATCTACATCGGTGAGACCAAGCGGAGGCTAGGCGATCGTTTCGCCGAACACCTCCGCTCGGTCCGCAATAACCAACCCGACCTCCCGGTGGCTCAGCACTTCAACTCCCCCTCCCACTCCGTATCCGACCTCTCGGTCCTGGGCCTCCTCCATGGCCAGAGTGAACAACACCGCAAGTTTGAGGAACAACATCTCATATTCCGCTTGGGGAGTTTGCATCCTCTGGGCTTAAACATTGAATTTTCTCAATTCTGTTAACCCAGACTGCTCCCTTCCCCCCCCCCCCCCCCACCTCTCCCTCAGCCCTCGGGCCCTGACATTCCTTCTCCATCTCCCCCCCCCCCCCCCAAGTCGCACTAGCTTCTCATTTTCACACCAGAAACAGCTTACAATGGCTTGCTTCCCTTATCACCAATACTTTTTTGCATATCTTTCACTCATTGTTCTTGCTTTATCTCTCCATATCACTGTTTATATCTCTCGTTTCCCTGATCCCTGACCAGTCTGAAGAAGGGTCTCGACCCGAAACGTCGCCTATCTCCTTCGCTCCTTAGATGCTGCTGCACCCGCTGAGTTTCTCCAGCTTTTTGTGTAACCCCAGCCATACCAACTAGATGGCCCCCCTAAGGCAGACAAATGTGAGGTGTGGGTTACACAAAAAGCTGGAGAAACTCAGCGGGTGCAGCAGCATCTAAGGAGCGAAGGAGATAGGCGACGTTTCGGGTCGAGACCCTTCTTCAGAGGTGTGTACTGGCTCAGGTGATGAGGATGTTATGGCAATAACACAACATGGCTGAGGGAAGTGCAGACCAGGCATTAGCTCAATGTTTTGGCAAGATGTTACAGGCGAGATAGAAGGGGAGGGTGGGCTGGCTGCCTTTTTGCTGATGGAAGACATAGCAACTATGTTTGGGGAGGATGTTTTGAGGACATCGTCCAGTGTGGCCATTTGGGTAGAATTTAGAAACACTTTGATGGGACAGCATTATCGGCAGCTCTCAAATAGAGAGTAGGATTTTATAGTTTTAGTTTTTAGTTTTGAAATTCTCTTGCTTACCAGCCATCCCTTTACCTGTAAACAGTCTAACCCAATTGACACACTGCAAGTTGCCTCCAAATTTGGCCTTGCCCCAATTTGGGATCTTAACTTGTGGACCAGTCCTATCTTTCCCCATAGCTTTAGTTTAGAGTTACAGCACGGAAACAGGCCCTTCGGCCCACCGGGTCCGCAGCGACCAGCGATCCCCGCACATTAACACTACCCTAGACGTACTAGGAACAATTTACATTTACACCAAGCCAGTTAACCAATAATCCTGTACTTCTTTGAAGTGTGGGAGGAAACCGAAGATCCCGGAGAAAACCCATGCGGGTCAGGGGGGAAACGTACAAACTCTGTACAGACAGCGCCCATAGTCAGGATGGAACGCGGGTATCGGGCGCTGTGAGGCAGTAGCAATCGAGCGGGTGCGGCAATTGACCTCCTCTTATGGAATAAGGTAGGGCAAGTGACTGAAGAGTCAGTGAGGGAAGCACTTTGGGACCAGTGATCATAATTCTATCAGTGGCACAGTAGCGCAGCGGTAGAGATGCTGCCTTACAGTGCTTGCAGTGCCAGAGACCCGGGTTGGATCCCGATTAAGGGTGCTGTCTGTACAGAGTTTGTACGTACTCCCCGTGACCTGCGTGGGTTTTCTCCGAGATCTTCGATTTTCTCCCACACTCCAAAGACATAGAAACATAAAAACATAGAAAATAGGTGCAGGAGTAGGCCACTCGGCCCTTCGAGCCTGCACCGCCATTCAATATGATCATGTCTGATGATCCAACTCAGTATCCTGTACCTGCCTTCTCTCCATACCCTCTGATCCCTTTAGCCACAAAGGCCACATCTAACTCCCTCTTAAATATAGCCAATGAACTGGCCTCAACTACCTTCTGTGCCAGAGAATTCCAGAGACTCACCACTCTGTGCGAAAAATGTTTTCCTCATCTCGGTCCTAAAGGAATTTCCCCTTATCTTTAGACTGTGACCCCTTGTTCTGGACCTCCCCAACATCGGGAACAATCTTCCTGCATCTAGCCTGTCCAACCCCTTAATAATTTTGTAAGTTTCTATAAGATCCCCCCTCAGCCTTCTAAATTCCAGTGAGTACAAGCAGAGTCTATCCAGTCTTTCCTCATATGAAAGTCCTGACATCCCAGGAATCAGTCTGGTGAACCTTCTCTGTACCCCCTCGATGGCAACAATGTCTTTCCTCAGATTTGGAGACCAAAACTGTACGCAATACTCCAGGTGTGGTCTCACCAAAACCCTGTACAACTGCAGTAGAACCTCCCTGCTCCTATACTCAAATCCTTTTGCTATGAATGCTAACATACCATTTGCTTTCTTCACTGCCTGCTGCACCTGCATGCCTACTTTCAATGATTGGTGTACCATGACACCTAGGTCTCGTTACATCTCCCCTTTTGCTAATCTGCCACCATTCAGATAATAGTCTACCCTCCTGTTTTTGCCACCAAAGTGAATAACCTCACATTTATCCACATTATCCTGCATCTGCCATGCATTTGCCCACTCACCCAGCCTATCCAAGTCACCTCGCAGACTCCTAGCATCCTCCTCACACCTAACACTGCCCCCCAGCTTAGTGTCATCTGCAAACTTGGAGATGTTGCATTCAATTCCCTCGTCCAAATCATGAATATATATTGTAAATAGCTGGGGTCCCAGCACCGAGCCTTGCAGTACCCCACTAGTCACTGCCTGCCATTCTGAAAAGGTCCCGTTTACTCCTACTGTCTTCCTGTCTTCCAGCCAGTTCTCTATCCGCATAAATACTGAACCCCCAATACCGTGTGCTTTAAGTTTGTATACTAATCTCTTATGTGGGACCTTGTTGAAAGCCTTCTGAAAGTCTAGATATAGCACATCCACTGGTTCTCCCTTATCCACTCTTCTAGTTACATCCTCGAAGACCTCCAAGATGTACAGGTTTGTAGGTTAATTGGCTTGGTATAAATGTAAATTGTCCCTCATGTGCATGTAGGATAGTGTTAGTGTGGGGATCGCTGGTCAGTGTGGACACGGTGGGACGAAGGGCCTGTTTCCGTGCTGTAACTCTAAATGAAAGATAGGACTGGCCCACTAGTTAAGGTCCCAAATTGGGGCAAGGCCAATTTTGGAGGCAATGCAGGGGAGCCTGCAGTGGTCTATTGAATGAATGGGAGAGTTACTGTTTATTGGCCAAGTATATACACATACAAGGAAATTACCTTGGTGCTTCGCTCACAAGTAACAACACAACATAAAGTAAACAATTAAGAATAAAACAATAACACATTACAGTTTAAACATGTGAATGAAATTAAATAACAGAGCAAAAGGAGGCTACAGACTTTTGGTTATTGAGTAGAGGTGCTGCTCGTGGGAAGAAAACTGTTTCTATGTCTGGCTGTGGCAGCTTTGACAGTCCGGAGTCGCCTTCCCAGAGGGAAGTGATTCAAAGAGTTTGTGGCCAGGGTGAGAGGGGTCAGAGATGATCTTACCCGCTTGCCCTGGCCCTAGAGACTGTTTACAGGTAATGGGATGGCTGGCAAGCAAGAGGATTTCAAATGTGCAATAACTGGAGTACAGGGACAGCATGTTCCTTTCAGGGTTAAGGGCAAGACTGGCAGGTTTAAGGAACCTTGTTTGATGAGGGATATGGAGGCTCTGGTCAGTAAAACAAAGGAGGGACAAGGTTTAGGCAGAAGATAGACACAAAAAGCTGGAGTCACTCAACGGGACAGGGCTGCATCTCTGGAGAGAAGGAATGGGTACCGTCTTGACCCAAAACGTCACCCATTCTTTCTCTCCAGAGATGCTGCCTGTCCCGCTGAGTTACTCCAGCATTTTTGTCTCCATCCTTTAGTTTAAACCAGCATCTGCAGTTTCTTCCCACAAATAAGGTTTAGACAGTTGGGATAAAAACAATCCCAACTTACAAAATTCTTAAGGGGTTGGACAAGCTAGATGCAGGAAGATTGTTCCCGATGTTGGGGGCGTCCACAACAAGGGGTCACAGTCTAAGGATAAGGGGGAATTCCTTTTTAAAGGGATCAGGGGGTATGGAGAGAAGGCAGGTACAGGATGCCGAGTTGGATGATCAGCCATGATCATATTGAATGGCGGTGCAGGCTCGAAGGGCCAAATGGCCTACTCCTGCACCTATTTTTCTATGTTTCTAATCCCTCGACATTTAGGATGGATTTCAGGAGGGCAAAAAGAGGGCATAAGAATAATCTTGGGTCAAGGTAAAAGAAGGTCCAAAATGTTCCACAGGTATATTAGAGTAAGAGGATGGCTAGGGAGAGTACAGGCTCATGGGATGTGCCACGGCGGCAGAAGAAAGCTCCTGGGATGTGTCCACGTGTGGCAGCAGGGCGGATTCGCTGCTGCAAAGAGGGATCTGGCCTTTGGCCACCCATTGCCTGCAGGGGAAGCTCGGAAGCCACCGAGCTCTGCTCTGAAGAACGGAGAGCTGAGGAGGAGGGAGTCGCTGGTGATGATGGACGCAAGGAGTGGGCGGATAAGGGTTGGGTCTGGTATCTTCAAGGTCGGCAGCAGGAGGTGTCCCCCCCCCCCCCGGGACACAGAGGCGATCGGGTGAGGAGAGGGACGTTGGTTGGCGGGCCAAGCCCGCTGAGGGCAACGGAGGAGGTCCTGCAGCAGCCTGGGGCTCACCTGGATCCAAAGTCACTCCAATACATCCAGCATGTGGATGTACCGGACTTTGGACGTTCCCTTTTGTAAATGGTGCCAAAATATGGCGACCTGTGCAAGGATTTCACCATGCAGTGCATATGTGACAATAAAATATCGACATAACATCATCTTTGCAAGCTATCAGATTATCTACTGCAAAACCCTATCCATGTTTTGTTAGTCAATAAACTTGAGAATTGAATGGCTTAAGCCCCTCACATAAACTGGTAATGGATTGAGGATGAGGAATTAATACAGTTTCCTTGGATACTCTCTGAGGCACTGTTAGATTCACAATTCTCACCGATTAAGATTTCAGCCAGATGTCTTGCTCAGACTAGCTGTTACAAAACGTACCTTTTGCGGTGCTGCAGTTCTGTCGCTGGCCGTGTGCGTGACTTTGGCTTTAAGGGGGGGGGGGGTTAAAATGCGGTTTTCCCTTGCCACCGGAATTATATTTTGTCGGAGTGCGAGCTATTTCTGGAGATTCGTACCGACTACCGGTAAGTTCTTTTTTTTTTAAATCGCCCGACTATTTCAACGCTGGAGTAAAATAAAAATTAGCTCCTAATGCCGTGAACGCCAACAACGGGGACGGATTTTACGTAGGGGACAGGTAAGTGAAAGCTGTTTATTTTTACATATACACTTGCTTGTTTAGGGGACTTTAATCAAACTTTCATGTTGCGAAACGGTGATTTAGTTCCCATACGAACCGGCAGAATTTTTCCTGCCGACATGGGGTTTAAATTCACCGCAACCGCAACGTTCCAATACAGCGTGTTCCAGAAAATCCCACTCGCAAGCTGATTTAAAATGCCCATTAATTTATGGGCATTAAACACAAAAATCCTTCAATTTGGCCTATAAATTAATGACAATTAGATTAACAAATCATGTTATATTGTGAATGCTTGTGTGAATGTTATTTGGACACTTAGGCTTTAAAAAAAAGTTAATATTTTCTTAAGAAATGGATAGATGTTTAGATCTAGTAATTGAATTTTTTAATTAGCTACAATTGGGTAACTAACTAATTATATGCTTTAATTTCAGGTCATCAATGTAAGATTGTTTCATATTAGTTTCAGAATACTTCAATCTATAATGACTGAACATTTCTTGCAGTTCTCTTAATTTTTAAGAAAGTTATGGGCTTTTGACTGTCCTCGATCACAACTTTTGAGTTAAGTCAATGGAAAGGCAATGGGGAACAAGATGCTAATTTCCGAGTATGAAAATGGCCATAATCTTTTTAATACTGAAGATATGAAAGTGAATTAGGTGTCAAATTAAACTTCTTTGTATGCTTTATCTGATGGGATAAATTACAGACTTGATTTTTTAAATCTCAAAATTTTGTGACATTGCTACTTCGAAACCAAACTATTTTTTCAAAGATATATCTGTGAGAAATGTTGTTACATTTGTTTTGATCATCAAGATAAACATGGATTAGATTAACATTATTCACTTTTCTGGACATTGTCTCAATCAGCTTACTGAGGCTGGGTCCAGTGCTTCCTTTAGTCATTTTAATTGTTGCCAAACACTCCACATATAATATCTGTGCACTCCCTCCTCAGTTATTAACAGCGGGTTCCGGAAGGGGCAATTTTTAAACCTTCATAAGTTTTGTACTATTTCACCGATCGGAACAAAACTTATTTGATTTGCAGCAGAGGAGAATGGTGAGTAAGGTGGCGAAAAATCATAGCGCTATGGGGGATCGTTTTTGCGCAAATTTAATTGGCAGATAGAGAGACGGACGGATGATGGGTGATTGATGGCGGTCATAGACTCAGTGGGCCGAAGGGCAAGTTTCAATGCTGTGTCTCTGATCTAAACTAAACTTGAATCATGCCAAATTGAATAGACCAAGAACCAATCTGGAAGTGCTAAACTGGGAACCTCTGAGGTTTTATTTTTATTTTAAAAAATATTTAATTTAGTTTAGTTTAGAGATACAGCGTGGAAACAGGCCCCTCGACCCGCCAATCCCGCTATCCCCGCACATTAACACTATCCCACACACACTAGGGATAATCAACCTAAATACCTGTACATCCTTGGAGTGTTGGAGGAAAGAGAAGATTTTGGCGAAAACCCTCGCAGGTCACGGGGGGAGAACGTACAAACTCTGTACAGACAGCACCCGTAGTCGGGATCGAACCCAAATCTCCGGCGCTGCAAGCACTAGAAGGCAGCATCTCTACCACTGCGCCACTGTGCGACCCTGGTGATATGGTGAGGTTCGGTGAGGCAAGAAGTTGTAACACAAACTTTAATCTGCTGATTCAGCATATTCCTTTCTCTGGTAATATGACCAAAACAAAGGATTAACACTGGTGCAATAAAAATAAGAGAAAGGCGCAGCACTTGGAATAGCTAAAAGCTGTAACATAGTATCATGTGCTTGCCAAACAGCAAAAGCAACATGCCATGGATTGATGAGGACGTAGGGAAAAGTTAGCGACTAAAAGGCAAAGGCATCAATTATACCTCAGCGCAGCAGAAAAGGTGTCGGGAATGCTGATGTGAAAATGGTGGAACCAAACATTAATGTGATTAATTCAGTCACTGATTCTAATCATCTGTCAAATGCCATTTATACCTCACGATGCCTCGGCAAGGCCTGCAGCATAATCAAGGATGAATCACACTCTGGCCACTCCCTCTTTTTCCCTCTCCCATCAGGCAAGAGGTACAGAAGTGTGAAAAGGTGCACCTGCAGATTCAGGGACAGTTTCTTCCCAGCTGTTTTCAGGCAACTGAATCATCCTACACAACTAGAGAGAGCAGCGCTGAACTACTATCTACCTCACTGGTGACTTTCAGACTATCCTTGATCGGACTATTCTTGATCGGACATTGCTGGCTTCACCTTGCACTAAAGGTTATTCCCTCATCATGTATCTATACTATAAATGGCTCGATTGTAATCATGTGTTGCCTTTCCGCTAATTGGACAGCACGCAACCAAAGCTTTTCACTGTACCTCGGTACACGTGACAATAGACTAAACTGAACTGAACAGAACAGCAGCACGAGCAATATTCAATATAGTTCCATCAGGAATAATTGTCATGTTTCGTTCACATGATCAAAATGTGAGTATTGTTCGATTAGAGCTTGCCAATGTAACAAGGCCAATCTTTAATAACTCCGGTGGAGACACAGCATGGAAACAGGCTTCCCAGCTCACAGGCCATCGATCACCGATGCACACTCATTCTGTGCTATCACACTTTTGCATCCATTGTCGGGGGGACTTTCCATAGGCCAATTAACCTACAAACCCACACATCACGGGGAGAAGGTGCAATCCTCACAGTGACGGCACCCGAGGTCTGGTTCAAACCAAATTTCAGGTGCTGTGAGGCAGCAGATCATCTTGGAAAGGGTGGATGTGGAGAGGACGTTTCTACTAGTGGGAGAGTCTAGGACTAGAGGTCATAGCCTCAGAATTAAAACACGTCCCTTTAGTAAGATGAGGAACAATTTAGTTATTCAGAATCTGTGGTGAATCTGTGGAATTCTTTGCCACAGAAGGCTGTGAAGGCCGTCAATGTATATTTTAAAGGCTGAGATAGATAGATTCTTGATTAGTACGGGTATCAGAGGTTATGGGGAGAAGGCAGGAGAATGGGGTTAGGAGCGGGAGATAGATCAGCCATGATTGAGTGGCAGAATATACTTTTTTTCAAATTTCTTTTTATTAGAAGTAATGTACATTACAGTAGTATAAGCTGAAAATAACATAATACATTTCATGTACCACTTCTTGTTTTAAACTTTAAGAAGAAGAAAAATAGAGAAAGTTAGATAAGATAGTAAGTGCGTTAACAAATGAAAAGGAAGAACCAGTGGAGACATAGAGCACGAGAAAGTAAAAAAAAACAAAAACAAAAAAAAGGAAATAGAAAAAAGAAAATATAAGAAAATAAGCTAAGATAAAAGGGATGTACGTGCTTCATATCTTTACACACCCCTCTCCAGGTCCTGATGCCATTTATTTTCAAAGTTATGTTGCACCGTATGCTTGTAATAAGTCGATAAATGGAGACCAAATCTTTTGGAAGTGGTCTGGCTTGCCTGCTAGAACAAATCTTACATCTTCGAGGTGTAACATTTCGGACATGTTTGAAATCCACATTTTTACCATTGGTGTGGGGGCGTTTTTCCAGAATTTAAGTATGAGTTTTTTTGCCATTATTAAGCCATAACTAAGGAAACTCTTTTGGAACAAAGTCAGCGCAAAGCCGACTTCCATTGTTCCAAAAATAATCAATTCTGCGTTCGGTTTCAATTTTATTTTAAATAAATTTTGTAAAAATTCCAAAGATTTAATTCCAAATGTTTTGGATTTTTATGCAAAAAACAAGGAATGTGCTATAGTTGCTTCTTGGGATAGACATTTATCACAAATGTGAAAAACATTTGGAAAGATTTTACTTATTTTAGTTTTCGAATAATATAATCTGTGTAGGGTTTTAAATTGGATTAGAATAATTAGAAATTGGATTAGGACATATTCTAATCCAATTTAAAAACCTACACAGATTATATTACATTGATCGAGCATTTATGCACATATAGCAAGTGTTTATCCCAACTCTCTTTCGAGATTTTTATAATTAGTTCTTGTTCCCAATCTCTTCTAATTCTATCGGATGATGGTATTTCTATATTTAAGATGATATTATACAAGTATGATATTAAATTAGTTGAGTCCTCCTTTCTATTCATAGCTTCGTCTAATAGGTCTAGAGTCAAATTTTGGTATTCTTGTGTATATTTTTTCAAATAATCACAGATTTGAAAATATTGAAAATATCGATTACTTCTCAGATTGTATTTAAATTGTAGTTGATAATTGAAACGATAAAACATTTCCATTTTCATACATGTCTCCAAATGTTTTAATTCCTATTCTTTCCCAATGTTAATGATTTATCAATAGTGGATGGTTTAATTGACGGATTATTAACTATGGGAGAGAGAAGCGATAGAGTTCTTAATTCAAGGGTTAATTTTATTTGTTTCCAAATTCTAATAGTACTATGAATAATGGATTTTTACTGTATATTGAATTATTCAGTTTTATTGGTGAGAGAAGGATCGCTCCTATATTAAAAGGGGAGCAATCCTCTCTCTCCTTTATTATCCAATCCACCCATTGGGCAGTATTGTCCAACAGGTGAACCACATTTTTGACATTTGCTGCCCAATAATAATACAAAAAATTAGGGATCCACCAAATTCTTTAAGTTTGCACGAATGTTTTCTTTGAATTCTACGGGATTTATAGTCCCATATAAAATTTGTGATATCAGAATCCAGTTTTTTTTAAAACTATTTAGGTACGTATATTGGTATTGATTGGAATAAATATAAAATTTGTGGTAGCAAGATCATTTTTATAGCATTTATTCGGCCTATTAAAGACATCGGAAGAGTTTTCCAAAATTTAATCAGGGTGTTTAATTTAGTAAGTAGGGGCATATAATTTGCATTAAATAAAGATTTAAGTTTTCTGGTGATTTCGATTCCCAAGTATTTAAATTTTTCTGTAGCAATTTTAAAAGGGAATTTTAACAGGTGTGACGAGTCTTGAGGTTTCATCGTCATAATTTCACTTCTATTTCAATTTATTCTGTATCCTGAAAAGGATCCAAATTCCTCTATTAGATTTAATATATTTGGTATACTGATTTGCGATTTTGTAATATACAGTAGTACATCATTTGCATATATTGATATTTTGTTATTTGAGTATTTTGTATTATAACCATGGATATTTGGATGTGTTCCAAATGCTTTCAGCTAGAGCTTCTATTACAAGAGCAAATAGTTAATTGAAATTTTGAAGATAGCATGTTATCAGTTAATATTCTAGCAGTGGGCCTGTCATATAATAGTTTTACCCAAGAGATAAAATTCTCTCCCATTTGAATTTTTTGCAATACTTTAACGAGGCAGTCCCAATCCACTTGATCGAATGCTTTTTCTGCATCAAATGAAATAGTAAGATTAAATGAGAACTTACCAGTTTGAAGTTTGATCCTTCTTTTATGAGGAGTTATGATGAGGGATTTCGTGAAGACCCCGCCAGCACGCATGTGCGGCATTCTTCAAAGCAGCGGTGTGGAATTACAGATAATAGAACTGACTGGAGATAGTATGATTAAGAGAAACTAATATACCAGTTGACCTTATGGTAGAGGGTTGGGAGCGGAGGGCACAAAATCCTCATAAAATAAGGATCAAACTTCAAACTGGTAAGTTCTCATTTAATCTTACTATTTTACTTCGGAGTCACGTAAGTGACTTCGTGAAGATTTCAAAGCTCTGTGATTTCATGCCCGGGAACCACGTCCATGCTCACACACTGCCATAATAACTGATGGAGGAAGTATGTTAACGTATTTTAGACTTGAAACAGAGCTGAAAAACAATAATGCATTTATTAACACAGACAAAAACCCCGGACTTCGGGGAATGTTCAGGGAACAGAACTTAAAACAATATCTGCAAACGTTGCGGGTGTGGCCACTGGTTTATTGTAAAACCATTGAAATGTGCCTTCATTGGCCCAGCCCGCTGTTGCGAGGACATGGTCCATGGGTACCTCCATGGTCCTCGCCGCTGATGTGGACGCAGCCCTGGTAGAATTAGATTTAAAATATCAGTGTCTACCCCTGCTGCACCCAACAGCACCATGAGCCACCTGGGAATAGTCTGTACTGTACAGCCTGTAGTGTGGGCATTTAAAACTGATAAATAGACCTACTTCCATTCCCCTGATACTTTGGGTGACACTTATATAATGTCGGAGATGAGTGGCTATACAGAGGCGTACATCAATGGGATATGCCAGGAATTGCAATTTAAGACCGGTTGTTCCAGGTCTATGGTGTTTTAGTAACTCGTCAATAAAGAAGGTTACCTTGGTGGGGGTCGTGACCATCCTGTGTCAGTTTGTGGAGGGTCTGGACCGGTTGAGCTGTGATAAGTGCCATCAGTATCACCAATCTATAGGTGAGTTATGCCAGTGGGAGTTTTGAAACTGGTGACCGACTCCTGAGTAGGGACAACACTACCCCAATATCCCAGGTCATAGTGTATCGTGGCCTTAGAGGGTTGGAATTGAAAATACCCCTCATTAGTTTCAACACCAATGGATGGGATCCCACTCCAAGTCTGAGGTAGGATGATAATGCACTCCTTGCACTGTTGATGGCACTGTAGCTGAGGCCCTCATTATAGTGAAGTGCCCACGAGGAATAATAGTCATAGGTGATATTAGTCCTGGAACAGAAGACCTCCCATTTCCTTACATGGGTAAGGTATTACTTCCTTGTGGACGCTCTGCACGATGCCGTGATGATGTCCATGGTCCTGTTCGACAACCCGAATTCCAGTAATGGTCTCTTCAGAACCTGCAAGCCAACAGGTTCAGATGACCATGGCACGGATGACTCTCCCCTGATATGGGATGTGTCAGGAGGTTCGGGCATTTGGGAACCTGAACCCACGGTTCCTTCACCATGTCGAGGACCACCGGGAACCATGGCTGAGTAGGCCAGTCGGGTATTATCAGTATTCCTGATGCGGAATCTAACTGGGTTTTCCACAATACCTGACTGATGAGGCAGAAAGGGGGAAATGCATAGAAGAACAAGTTCCCCCAATGTAGCGAGAAAGCGTCCATCGCTACTGCCCCAGGGTCTGGTTCCCAAGAGGCTTATGTTGGTATCTGATGGTTCAACCTGGATGCAAAGAGGTCGCTATCTAGTGTTCCATACTGAGCTATAATATTAGCAAATATTTGGGGGTTCAACATCCACTCGGTGTTGTCATTCAATATTCATGACCTGGTGTCTACCACCATATTAAGCTTACCCGGAAGGTATGTAGCTGAAATCCAAATATTTCTTTCAATGCACCAGTGCCAATTATGTTTGCCAATTCATCACAAGATATAGACTTGATACCACCCATATGGTTTAAATATGCCACCACTGTGGTATTGTCTATTTGTAGACGGACATGCATATGATGCATATTCGTACAGTAAACCCTTCGTCCATGAAATGCTCCCAGCTTTTCCAAATAGTTTATACCTCGTGATTGGAGCAATGTAGATTCATGCAAATCCCATCTGCCGCCACAACTAGAAGTGGTGTCGTTAGCTCCCCAGCCGTGGGTGCTGGCGTCAGTTTGCAACATACTGAAGGGTTTGTAACTACAATGGGATTAAAAAAATATCGGATGCTGCTAATCCACCATCGTAGCTCATTTTTTGCTTTGGTTTGTAGCTGCATAGGTCTATCAAAATGCCCAGCATTAGTTTTTAGTGCTGAGATTTTTGCTTTTTGCAAGTTTTGATAATGCAATGGTCCAAATCGTGCAGCTGGAAATGTAGCTACAAGTTTCCCAATTACCTTGGCAGCATGTCGAATAGTCGGGTTTCTGGTGCAAGCAAGGCTATTACATGCCTCTATTATATCTGCCGCTTTGTTATTTGCGAAAGTGATAATCATATAATTTGTGTTAATCGTGAATCCCAGATAGTGCATAACGACAGAAGGTGTTAACTTAGATTTGTCTGGATGGATGACGAACCCCACCTTTTGGAATAGTGACTTGGTGGCTGTCACAGCTAATTTAGCCAATTCCAAAGTTTTCCTCACAATCAGTACGTCATCAAGATAGGCCATGACTATGTGGTTTTGTCTTCGTAGACACGCCAATGCTAGTTTCAATATTTTGGTAAATAACCTGGGGGCTGTTGTTAGTCCATTAGGCAGCGCTCTATACTGCCACAACTGCCCCATCCAGACAAATTTCAAATATCTGCAGTGATCTTTACGTATAGGTACTGAATAGTATGCATCTTTTAGATCAATGCAAGGCATGAAGTACCCTCTGGAAATCAGTTGCTTGGCAGTTTAAAATGTTTCCATCTTGAAATGGGTATAATGCACAAAGGTATTCAGTTGAGTTAAATCAATAATAATACGACATCCACCATCTTTTCTAGTTTTGGTAAAGATGTTAGGTACAAACTAAAGAGGTTCCTATACAGTTTTCTCTATTGCCCCCTTGGTATAAAATCTGAATAGTTCTGCATGTCCTTCCACTTTCCTTTTTTTGAGAAAGCACACATTTCCGGCTACGTACATGTTGAACTGGGCGGAGTTATTTGTTTATAAATTCAATTTCATAACCTCGAACACTGTGCAATATAAAAGGGTCAGAAGTTATGGAATTCCATGCATCCCCAAACAGACGCAACCTACCTCCCACTAGTGAGATTTTGCATGTAGCATTCCCAAGGGAACCAGACCCCCTTACCTCCATGGTTACCCGTGGGGCTTGGTCTTCCGTCCTTAGTTCTTGGGATGTGGTGGCGCCGTGGTGTGGGGTTGACGCATTTCCCAAGCGGGTCGCTCTGGGCCTTGGCCTAAAAAAGGCCTCTGTGGATGAGGCGTGACCTTTGGGTTTGCACCGTCACCCTATTGGGGTGAAAGCGGGGCCTGTTGGGCGTTGTGTAGGGATGCTGCCGTCGATACGCTGGTGGCCTGCTAGCGGAAGGTGGTTTTATCATGCTGACCACCTTTGCTTCCTCATCTAGGTCTTTGACCTTTTTGGGCAGGTCATCCCCAAACAACAGGCTTGGTGACGGCTTTGCGCTGGCTTTACACAACCCCGCAAATTTGGGGTTGAGCATGGGACGGATAGAGCTTTTCCTGAAGCAATTTATCTCATATTGCGCGTTGCAGAACAGGGCCAACCCATCCTGCTGCTCTTCCGTCATGTCTGCACCATCAATGGCCCTGGCAAATGCAGTGATCCCTGAGGTCAGTAGTTTAAGGATTTTCTGAATCTTCAATTCCTGTGCCCTTATCCCAGGGCTTATATTCCCCCATATGGGTGTGTTGACGGTGGGTACATTCAGCGACACGCAATTCTCCGGGGCCAGGTACTTGCCTGTGGTCACCGAAATTACCTGTTCCTGTAGTTGGTGTGTGGCCAGGTAATTGGTGCTTGTCGCTAGCAGTGGCTGAAGAGGTTGCCCTTTCTGGGACGGCTGTGTGAAATTAGACACCATCCCCAGAAGTTCCTCTTCCTGCATCCCATGCAACTTTGGATCTTCGGTCAACCCCTCCTCGAAGTCAGCTAGTCCCTGACTTCTGGCACTCCCTTCTGAGGAGGGAGAAATGTTGGACAGCCCTGGAAAAGGGCCTGTCGTGGACCTGTGTGATTCATGGGACACATGCTCCTGCTGGAGTAGGTCCCTCTGGAGCAGCTGCTCCACCACCCGCTCCATGTGGGTAATGCGATCACCGTCGCTATCTGCGAACGGCAGGTCGTCTTCCCCAGATTCTGCGGAATCAATGGGGTCATTACCCCCAGTCCGCACCCTGTCGGGGTGATGTCTATGGGACTGATGCGGTAGAAAGTCGGTGCCAGCCGCTCCAGCGGGGCTACGCAGCTCCCGCACGAATCTGCCGCCTGTCTTCCGGACTGAAGCGGTGGAGTCGGTGCCTGCTGCTCCTGCGGGGCTACACGACTTCCTGGTAGATCTACTGCCAGTCCGTGGTCTTCCGGACTGTGGCAGTGGGCAGTCGGTGCCTGCCGCTCCAGCGGGGCTACACGACATCCGCACGGGCCTGCCGCCAGTCCACAATCTTCCGGACTGATGCGGTGGAGAGTCGGGGCCTGCCATATGAACGGGGCTGGCCGATTTCCGCACTTTTTGGCGCCAGTCCGCGTTCAGGCGGACTGAAGCGGTGGGGAGTCGGGGCCTTGGCTTCCCCGCTCCTGCGCGGACATACCGCCAGTTCGCAGTTCCTGGACGGTTGCGGTGGAGAGTCGGGTCCTGCCGTCTGAGCGGGGCTCCCCGACTTCCGTGCTGTCTTTTCAGCCCGAAACGATTCCTCCAAAACAATTTTTTATTAGGCATTCCTTCTAGTTTAAAAAAAAAGTTAACGGGGAGTGATCAGAAATGATGCTGTTATGATATTTTGGATTCATTGTGTATGGAATTAATTTTGTGTCCACTAAAAAGTAGTCGATACGTGAATAAGTATCACGTGAATACGGTGCAACAAAATACCTCAGGACTCTGGATGTTGGGGGAGCATTCGTGACTATTAAGTTTTGGTGGTACATCCCTTTTAAAATTGTCCTTAAGCAAAAAGACAAAAAAGTGTGAAATAATGTGACAACATTTTTTTTTAAGTGTTATTACAGTGTCTAATAATAACGACACTGAACAAAATAGCCACCTAATGGTGGTAGTTACAAATTTGGCAGAATAGACTTGATGGGCTGAATGGCCTAATTCTACTCCTATCACTTAGGACCTTATGATCCTTATTACCCTGATTGTTTGTGAAAATGTTTTCAGAGATAGTTATTAGGCAAACAGGAGCAATAGTTCCAGACTGGAAGGGGAGTCACAGGAAAGCATCTTGTGTGTAATTCTCTGCCTCAGAGGACAGTAGAGGCAGGTACTCTGGATGCTTTCAAGAGAAAGCTAGATAGGGCTCTTCAAAATAGCGGAGTCAGGGGATATTGGGAGAAGGCAGGAACGGGGTACTGATTGGGGATAACACTGAATGGCAGTGCTGGCTCGAAGGCCAAATAGCCTACTCCTGCACCTATTGTCTATTGCCTATTGTCTACTGTCTATTGAATTGGAACAGACTGCAAGAAGAATGGCATGTTAGAAGCAGCACTTGGGATACTTAGCAAAAACTGTAGCATAGTACCATGTACCTGCCAAACAGCAAAAACAACATGCAAACAGAAGTAAAAGGAAAGCCAAATATTAGAAAGTACCGCCTCGCGGAGAACGAATTTGGGGAGAGATCCTCAGACATAGGAACAGAATGAAGCCTTTCTGCCCATTAAGTCTGCTCCACCATTCAATCATGACTGACGAAGCATCAGAGACAATACCATGGTTCAACAGTGACCACACCAACACTTACAGTAGGGTCAACTCATCTGAAATACAAGGAAAGAGAGTATAGGAAAAGTTAAGAAAGACACCAGAATTAACGGGGCAGAAAGCTCACGAAGGGATAGGAGAGTATGGTCAAGTGAAATAGGAATCAATGTGATTTATTATCTAAATGGTGGCCGATTAGGAAAAGGGGAGATGCAGCGCAACCTGGGTGTCATGGTACACCAGTCATTGAAAGTAGGCATGCAGGTGCAGCAGGCGGTGAAGAAAGCGAATGGTATGTTAGCTTTCATAGCAAAAGGATTTGAGTATAGGAGCAGGGAGGTTCTACTTCAGTTGTATAGGGTCTTGGTGAGACCACACCTGGAGTATTGCGTACAGTTCTGCTCTATAATCTGAGGAAGGGCATTATTGCCATAGAGGGAGTGCAGAGAAGGTTCACCAGATTGATTCCTGGGATGTCAGGACTGTCTTATGAAGAAAGACTGGATAGGCTCGGTTTATACTCTCTAGAATTTAGGAGATTGAGAGGGGATCTTATAGAAACTTACAAAATTCTTAAGGGGTTGGACAGGCTAGATGCAGGAAGATTGTTCCCGATGTTGGGGAGGTCCAGGACAAGGGGTCACAGCTTAAGGATACGGGGGGAAATCCTTTCGGACCGAGATGAGAAGGACTTTTTTCACACAGAGAGTGGTGGGTCTCTGGAACTCTCTGCCACAGAGGGTAGTTGAGGCCAGTTCATTGGCTATATTTAAGAGGGAGTTAGATGTGGCCCTTGTGACTAAGGGGATCAGAGGGTATGGAGAGAAGGCAGGTACAGGATACTGAGTTGGATGATCAGCCATGATCATATTGAATGGCGGTGCAGGCTCGAAGGGCTGAATGGCCTACTCCTGCACCTAATTTCTATGTTTCTATGAAAGGTGAGGTGAGTAATGCATTAAAAGTGCTATATATGAATGTACGAAGCATAAGAAGTAAAGTGGATGAGCTTGAGGCTTAGTTAGAGATTGGTAGATATGACATTGTGGGGATTACTGAGACATGGCTGCTGGAGGATCGGGGCTGGGAACTGAATATTCAGGGTTATAAGTCCTACAAAAAGGACAAAAAGGACAGAGGAGGTGGGGTAGCTCTGTTGGTGAGGGATGGAATTCAGTCCCTTGCGAGGGGTGACATAGGGACTGATGATGTAGAGTCGCTGTGGATAGAATTGAGGAATTGTAAAGACAAGAAAACACTAATGGGAGTTACCTACAGGCCTCCAAACAGTGGTCAGGATATAGGGTGCAAGTTACAGCAGGAGTTGAAATTGGCATGTAGCAAAGGCAATGCTTCTGTGGTGGGAGATTTCAATATGCAGGTAAACTGGGAAAATGAGGTTGGTTCTGGAACTCAAGAAAGCGAGTTTGCTGAGTGCCTCCGAGATAGATTTTTAGAGCACCTTGTACTGGAGCCTACCAGAGAGAAGGCAATTCTGGATTTAGTGTTGTCCAATGAACTAGAATAAGGGAACTCAAGGTAAAGGAACCGCTTGGAGGTTGTGATCATAATATGACAAGTTTTAATCTCAATCATAATAATACTTTATTAGCCAAGTATGTTTTGCAACATGCGAGGAATTTCATTTGCCAAGCCAGTCATACAAATAAAACTGCAACGGAACACACAAAACATATTTTGACATAAACATCCACCACAGTGACTCTCCCACATTCCTCACTGTGATGGAAGGCAAAACAAAGTTAAAATCTCTTTCCTTCTTGTTCTCCCGCGGCCGGGGACTTTGAGCCCTCCATTGACGGGACGATCTTGACTCCCGTAGCCGGTGGCGTTTGGGCCCTCCGCATCGAGGCATTCAGCTCCAGCATCGGGGGAATCTCAGCTCCCCCATTCCAGCGATTGGACCCCGGGTCAGGGCTGATCGAGCCTCTGCGTCGTTGGAGCTTCCCGACTGCAAGCTCTTGATGGTAAGTCCGCAGGCTCCGGTTGGAGCGATCCCAGGCAAGGGATTGGCTCCGATGTTAAGTCCATGCCCCACAGTGGGGCTCAACTTACTCTGAGGAGGCCTCCAGCTCCATCGATGGTAGGCCGCAGAGCACCCGGAGATGGACATGAAAATTCGGCAAGATAAGAAATTGAAAAAAAAGTTTCCCACGCCCCTCCCCCTCCCCCCACATAAAAAAACCGGAGAACATATACACAAACTTTTAACACACACTAAAAAATTTTAAAAAGATGAAAAAGTGTGGCAGGGCTACCAATCACGCAGCGCCCCTGGTGGTATCGCAATCTGCAATTTGAGAGGAAGGAGGTAAAATCAGAAGTGTCAGTGTTGCAATTGAACAAAGGGGACTATGAAGGCATGAGAGAGGAGCTGGCCAAGATCGACTGGAAAAGAATCCTAGCAGGAATGATGGTGGAACAGCGATAGCAGGAATTTCTGGGCATAATCCGGAAGATGGAGGATCATTTATTTCCAAAGAGGAAGAAAGATTCTAATGGGAGTAAGAGGCAACTGTGGCTGACAAGAGAAGTTAGGGTTGGAATAAAACTGAAAGAAAAGGTGTAGAACATAACAAAGAGTAGCGGGAAGCCAGAGTATTAGGAAACATCTCAAAGGACAACAGAAGGTAACAAAAAGGGCAATACGGGATTAAAAAATGAGGGTAAGCTGGCCAAGAATATAAAGAAGGATAGTAAAAGCTTCCTTAGGTATATTAAGAGAAAAAGATTCGTAAATACAAATGTGGGTCCCTTGAGGGCAGAAATAGGTGAAATTATTATGGGGAACAAGAAAATGGCAGAAGAGTTGAACAGGTACTTTGGATCTGTCTTCACTAAGGAAGACACAAACAATCTCCCAGATGTACTAGTGGCCAGAGGATCTAAGGAGATGGAGGAACTGAAATAAATTTGCATTAGGCGAGAAATAGTATAGGGTAGACTGATGGGACTGAAGGCTGATAGATCCCTAGGGCCTGATGGTCTGCATCCCAGGGAACTCAAGGATGTGGCTCTAAAAATCATGGATGCACTGGTGATCATTTTCCAATGTTCTATAGATTCAGGATCAGTTCATGCGGATTGGAGGATAGCTAATGTTATCCCACTTTTCAAGAAAGGAGCGAGAGAGAAAACGGGGAATTATAGACCAGTTTGCCTGACATAGGTGGTGGGGAAGATGCTGGAGTCAATTATTAAAGAAGTGATAACAGTGCATTTGGATAGCAGTAAAACAATTGGTCCAAGTCGGCATGGATTTATGAAGGGGAAATCCTGCTTGACTAATTCT
Organism: Raja brachyura; assembly: GCA_963514005.1. The sequence goes on from OY740784.1 coordinate 8,256,451, forward strand.
CTGGCATTTTTTGATGATATGACAAATTAAAATGGATGAAGGAGAGCCAGTGGATGTAGTGCATCTGGACTTTTAGAAGGCCTTTGATAAGGTCCCACACAGGAGATTAGTGGGCAAATTTAAAGCACAGAGTATTGGGGATAGGGTATTGACATGGATAGAGAATTGGTTGGCAGACAGGAAACAAAGAGTAGGAATAAACGGGTCCCTGTCAGAATGGCAGGCAGTGGCGAGTGGAGCGCCGCAAGGCTCAGTGCTGGGGCCGCAACTATTTACAATATATATTAATGATTTAGATGATGTGATTGAAAGTAACACGAGCAAATTTGCAGATGACTCAAAGCTGGGTGGCAGTGTGCACTGCTGAGAGGATGCTAGGAGGTTGAAGGGTGACTTGGACAGGTTGAGTGAGTGGGCAGATGCGTGGCAGGTACAGTATAATGTAGATAAATGTGAGGTTATCCACTTTGGCGGCAAGAACAAGGAGGGAGATTATCTCAATGGTGTCAGATTAGGAAAAAGGGAAGTGCAACGAGACCTGGGTGGCCTTGTACACCACTCACTGAAAGTAAACATGCAGGTACAGCAGATAGTGGAGAAAGCTAACGGCATGTTAGCCTTCATAACGAGAGGATTTGAGTATAAGAGTAAATAGGTCCTTTTGCAGTTGTACAGAGCCTGGTGAGACCACATCTGGTATTGTGTGCAGTTTTGGTCTCCTAATTTGAGGAATGACATCCTTGCAATTGAGGCAGTGCGGCGTAAATTCACGAGGTTAATCCCCAGCTTGGCGGGACTGTCACACGAGGGAAGATTGGAAAGACTGGGCTTGTATTCACTGGAGTTTAGAAGGATGAGAGGGGATCTTGTAGAAACATATACAATTATAAAAGAGTGGACAAGCTTGATGCAGGAATTTTTTTTTCCAATGTTGGGGGAGTCCAGAACCAGGGGCCACAGTCTAAGAATAAAGGGGAGGCCATTTACAATTGAGATGAGAAAAAACGTTTTCACCCAGAGAGTTGTGAATTTGTGGAATTCTCTGCCACAGTAGGTCGTAGAGGTGATTCACTGATGAATTTAAAAGAGTTAGATAGAGCTCTAGGGTGTAGCAGAATCAAGGGATATGGGGAGAAGGCAGGCAAGGGTTACTGATTGTGGATAATCAGCCATGATCACAATGAATGGCGGTGCTGGCTCGAAGGGCCAAATGGCCTCCTCCTGCAACTATTTTCTATGTTTCTATGATTTATTCCATTTAGTTTCATTTTTTAAAGTTTTTTGGAGATACAGCGTGGAAACAGCCCCTTCAACCCACCAAATCCACCAACCAGCAATCCCCGCATATTAACACTATCCTACACTAGGCACCATTATTATATTTATACCAAGCCAATTAACCTACAAACCTGTACATCTGTGGGGTGTGGGAGGAAACCAAAGACTGTGGAGTGTGGGAGGAAACCAAAGTTCTCAGAGAAAGCCCACACAGGCCACGTTAAACTCCGTACAGACAGCACCCGTAGTCAGGTTCGAACCCGGGTCTCTGGCGTGTAAGCGCTGTAAGGCAGCAACTCTGTCACTGAGCCACCATGCCACCTTGAATTTGCAGAGGTACGAAAAAGCTTGGATTGCCTGTGAGATCTGTCCCTTACCATCAGAGAACACGTGTGATGACATTGGCAACCTCAGGCTTGCCCCTGAAGCTTTGTCCTGATCTTCAAATGAGGAGGTGTGGCAATCTCAGAGTTCTTCCTGAAGTTCATCCTTGCCGCAACAGCAGTGGTTGAAGGTAGTGTGTATGTGTGTGTGTGTGTGTGTGTGTGTGTGTGTGTGTGTGTGTGTGTGTGTGTGTGTGTGTGTGTGCGCGTGTGCACACGTGTGTGCGTGTGTGCATGCGTGCGTGTGTGCATGTGTATGTGTGTGTGCATGTGTGTGCGTGTGTGTGTGTGCATGTGTGTGCTTGCGTGTGTGCGTGAGTGTGCCTGTCTGTGTGTGTGCGTGCATGACTGTGTGCGTGCGTGTGTTTGTGCGTGCGTGTGTGTGCGTGCATGTGTGCATACGTGTGTGCGTGTGTGTGTGCACGTGTGCGCCTGTGTGTGCGTGCATGTGTGCGTGTGCGTGTGTGTGTGTGTGTGTGTGCGTGTGTGTGTGTGCGTGTGTGTGTGCGTGTGTGTGTGCGTGCATGTGTGCATACGTGTGTGCGCGTGTGTGCGTGTGTGTGTGCGTGTGTGTGTGTGCGTGTGTGTGTGTGTGTGTGTGTGCGTGTGTGTGCGTGCATGTGTGCATACGTGTGTGCGTGTGTGTGTGCACGTGTGCGCCTGTGTGTGCGTGCATGTGTGCGTGTGCGTGTGTGTGTGTGTGTGCGTGTGTGTGTGTGCGTGTGTGTGTGCGTGTGTGTGTGCGTGCATGTGTGCATACGTGTGTGCGCGTGTGTGTGTGTGCGTGTGTGTGTGTGTGTGCGTGCGTGTAAGACATCTCAGGCTTACCCCAGCCACTAAATCAGGGAACACAACTAAAAGAGAGGGAACACACTATATTCCTCCTTCCCCTTTCTCTCCCTCAGAATTGGATGCCTGGGTTTTATAGCGAATAGGCTGACAGGTTGAAGTGGCCAGCCAATAGCAATAATGCTGGGAATGGATCTCTCGGTGTGAGGCAGCATCTATGGAGCGAAGGAAATAGGTAACGTTTCAGGTCGAAACCCTTCTTCAGACTCTATGTATCAACTCATTTACTCTATGTTGACCTCCTCTGGACCCTCTCCAGCGCCAGCACATCCTTTGTCACATATGGGGCCCAAAACTGCTTGCAATATTCCAAATGTGGCCTGACCAGCACCTTCTAAAGCCTCAGCATTAAGGGCCTGTTCCACCAGCATGCAACTCTATGCGATGAGCGCGACCTAACGTGGTCGCTTGAGCCGTCCGGCGTCGCGGGGCGGGTCCCACTTCTATCGCCGGAATTGTGCGGAGTTCGTCCCGACATCGCGCGGGGCTCCGAAAAACTGACCATGATCAAAATTTCCGCGCTGCAACGGCTTGTCGGCTCGCAGTCGCCTCGACGCATTACACACCGTCTCGACATCGTGCCTCCGTGACCCTCTCTGTAGGTGCCTCCGTGACCCTCTATGTGTGTGGCTCCGTGGCCCTCTGTGTGTGTGCCTCTGTGCCCCTCTCTGTGCGCCCCTCTCTGTCCTGGCGAACTTACCTTTAAGACTTCGCTCCAAGTTTGCCTCACTTTGCGCCGCGTTGCGCCACTCACCCGACCTCCACGCGGCCCTCGCTGCCGGTTTGGTCGCGCTTGCCGCATGCAGGCGCATGCTGGTGGGAACGGCCCTGTACAGGGGATCACCCGACCTCCGCGCGGTCCCCGCTTCTAGTTTTGATCGCGCTCATCGCATGGAGTCGGATGCTGGTAGGACAGGCCCTTTACATACTTGCTTTTATATTCTAGTCCTCTCGAAATACATGCTCGCACTGCATTTGCCTTGGAGTGCAGCTGTAAACTTTTACATTTTGATTTTCATATGTCCTATTTTTAACAATATAATAGGAAACTTACCCCTGACATTTGTGTAACTTTATTACTGTGTTTTAGTGCCAAAGTGAATGAGTAATATATGAAATAGAAACCGTTTGAGGGCTGAGTCCCACAGGCCTTGAAAAATAGCACAAGGATTGCAATGTATGAGTAACACACATCCGTTTACTGTACAAAGGGAGTCGTAGTTGACAGGCAGTACAAGCTATGCTGTTAACTCTTCACGAGTTAATAGTGAATTGGACGTGGACCACTGTTCACCATTGCTCCCTGGTCCACTGCCTGCCACTGCTAAATCCAGAAGAACAATGTGCCTACAGGAAGAGACTTACACCTCCCTCTACCTCCTCCCTCGACTCTGTCCAGGGACCCTGACAGTCCTTTCAGGTCAGGCAGAGGTTCACTTGCGCCTCCTCCAACCTCATCTACTGCCTCCGTTGTGGAAGATGTGGGCTCTTACACATCGGCGAGACCAAACATGGACCGGGCAAGCGTTTCGCTGAACACCTTCCCTCAGTCCGCCTGGACCTACCTGATCTCCCACTTTAACTCTCCTTCCCATTCCCACACTGACCTTTCTGTCCTATGCCACCTCCGTTGTCAGAGTGAGGCTAAACTCAAATTGGAGGGACAGCACCTCATATATCGAGGGTTACACAAAAAAGCTGGAGAAACTCAGCGGGTGCAGCAGCATCTAAGGAGCGAAGGAGATAGTCGACGTTTCGGGTCGAGACCCTTCTTCAGGCTGGGTCGAGACCAGTCTGAAGACCAGGTTCCCGTTCTCACTTAACAAACAGCTAACAATGGCCTGTTTCCTTTGTCATTGTTACTTTTTTTGCATATCTGTTCTTCATTTGTTCTATATCTCTCTACATCACCGTCTATATCTCTCGTTTCCCTCTCCCCTGGCTAGTCTCAAGAAGGGTCTCGACCCGAAACGTCACCCATTCCTCTCTCCAGAGATGCTGCCCGTCCCACTGAGTTAGTCCAGCATTTTGTGTCTATCTGTGGCGACAGGAAGAGCTGGCAGGTACTCTCCATGTGACGTGACTGAGGAAACTATGACAGATGTCTGTCTGGCAGTAGACAAGTACTGGGTTCACTGTTTTCAGACAAACCACTAGTGGTCATGCAGGAGACAGTGGGAAGTAAGTGAAAACCTATGTATCTATAGCAGGCCAGGAGGCATTCCAGACACAACCACAGGAAGTTGTGGGAACAGATAGCCCAGTAAGATAATGTCACGAGTGTTGCTCCAAATTCTTGGTCATTGAATCTTAGGAAGTTTACTGACTTCAAATATAGCCAGCAGTGAGGGATGAGACATTGAGTTCAGGACGTTTTTATAGTTACCTACTCCTCTTCGAACCCTATCTACCACTAAACCTACACTCTTAAGTGGTTTAGAATGGAATATGGCCTAAATATGCACCTCATACCTCTCTCTCTCTCCTTGAATATCAGCCCCGTCTGTTTCCCTTTTTCAGTTCAGATATGCAAGAACTGTAAAATGGTTAGATGAAACCAACATTGGTGGAGTTGCAGACAGTAAGAAAAGCTGTTTAAAGTACTTAGTAGGATGTAGATCAGCTACAGAAATGGAGTTTAATCTGAGCAAGCGTGACGTTTTACACTTTGGGTGGAATTTGATGGAAAAGTGTACAGTAAATGACAAGATAATTAACAGCATTGGTATACAGAGGGACCTTGAGGTCCAAGTCTGTACTTCATTGAAAATGGCAATATATCCTTCATGGGTTAGGATATTAAGTATAAGAGTCAGGAAGTAATGTTATATTTTTATGGGATTTCCGTTAGGCCGCACTTGGAGTATTATGTGCAGTTCTGGCTCCCCCCTTACGGGAAGGATATGGGGGCTTTGCAGGGGATACAGAGGATGCTTACCAGAATGCTGACAGAGTATTAATTTTAAGAAGGATTGTACAAACTTGGATTGTTTTATCTGGAATTTGGGAGGCTGATAGAAGTATATGAAATTATTGGAGGCATAAATAGGATAGATAGTCAGAAGTTTTTTTTTTCCAGGGTGGAAATATCAAGGAATATTCAGGAAGTCATGGTGCAACTTTAAGGGACTTTGTTGAGACCGCATTTGGAGAGTTGTGTGCAGTTATGGTTGTTCCAGCAAGGATGTGGAGGCATTGGAGAGGATGAGAAAGAGGTTTGCCGGAATGCTGCCTGGACTAGAGATCTTCCGCTGTAGGATGGACAAACTTGGATTGCTTTCTGTGGGAATCGGAAGTTGAGGGGAGACATTATAGAAGTGATAAGAAGATAGAATTCTGAGAGGTATTGATAGGGTAGACAGTCAGAACCTTTCATCCAGAGTGGTAATGTCAAACACTTAATTGCATAAGTTTAAGGTGAGAGTGGCATAGTTAAACAGAGATGTATAGGGCATGTTTCTTACACAGACTGTGCTGTGTGCCTGAAACACACTGCTGTGCGTGTTAGGGGTGGAGGCAGATACAATAGCGGCATTTAAATCCCTTTTACTTATGCACGTGGATATGTAGGGAATGGAGGAATATGGATGACATCCCTGGTAGAGGGCATTAGTTTGACCTGGTTTCAGGTTCGGCACAGACATCGTGGGCCGAAGGGCCTATTCCAGTGCTGCACTGTACAGTGCTCTACTTATAGCAGGTGGATGGACGGTGAAGCCGCATCAGTATTTGATTTCATTCACTAGCTACCAGCTCTGATTGCAACATTCACGTGGTCCGTCCTGTTTCGACTAATGCAATCAACTCGACGTGCACAAGCGGAAGATCAAATAGAATAAGTTGTCCAACAACTTTGGGCTGTGCACGCCACACAAAAGAAGAAGAAGAAGCTATGAGCTCTGAGAACGAACACACAGGATTAAGAGGGTAGCATAGACTAAAGCCCCTGTCCCACTTGTACGACCTAATTGGCGACCTCTGCCGACTTTTCTCTTGACTCATACTCGCAGCATGGTCGCCACGAGGTAGTAGGAGGTCTTTGTAACTCTTCCTCATGCTTGTGAGTGGTCTCCGCGTACTCGTGGCCTCAAACAGGTTGCGGCGTTTTTTCCAACCTGATAAAAAATGTCCGCGAGTAAAAAAAGGTTGGCATGAAAAAAATCGATATTTTATTCGTAGAAAGGTTGTAGGTAGGTCATAGTAGGTTGTGATGCTAGTCGTAGAAGGTCACAGATAAAGTCGTAGGAGGCTGTAGACATAGTCATAGGAGGTCGTAGGAGGTCTTTTACTTTGCAAGTCAACACGACCTTGACATTTTTTTCAACTCGTCTAAAGGTCTTCTAAACTCGTGGATTAGGTCGTCCAAGTGGGACAGGCCCTTAAGGACCTAAATGTACTGAGGCACATAATGTGTTGCAGAAGACCTTGATGAGGATGAGATTACCAAGTGTCACCTGGCAGGAGGCTCTTACATTGTGTCAAGGAATGTAGAGCATTCCAGTGTCAACTTCACTCAGGGTTATACTCTTTCCAATGCTAGCTCACTCTTGGACCCCACAATGATGGCCAATGTTGCTGCAATGCAAATTCAGAAAACTATCTCTCAGGGTCATTTGGCTCGCATGTAAGCTCAGTAATGTCTCGATCACAGTCGTGAATGATAATTTAAATGTGAGAGAAATCCTGGAGTCGGTCTTCCAAAAGGTTACTGGCATGATTCCTGATGCCTTCCAGCTTGCTGCTCACTGAGGAACAATACAGGAAATTGTCTTTCTGAATGGATAAGGGGCTTGTGCTGGGATCCTCTGCTGTCCTCACATTCCCTCAGCATCCTATACCATATCCATTCAACCGGTCGGTCTCCAGTATCTGGGGCAGAACTGTTGGTAGACTTCTGCAAATTGAAACAATACAGACAGCACTTATTCTGAAGAAGAGTCTCGACCCGAAATGCCACCTATTCCTTTCCACCAGAGATGCTGTCTGACCCGCTGAGTTACTCCAGCTTTTTCCGTCTAGCTTCAGTTTAAAGCAGCATCTGCAGTTCCTTCCTGCACAGACAGCACTAATTGCCTGGAGGTTTACTGTGTCTGCCAGATTGAGTTAGAAACTGGAGTTCAAATTCCACCTGGAGCAGCTGTGGATATAACCTGGATTTAACAAAAAGAGTCACGGATAATAACAACTACAAAATCACTGCGTTCACCATGAATACGTCGATGTTTATATGGGTGGCACAGTAGTACTCTTCTCCCCTCTCCCAGCTGTTTCTTCCCAGCTGTTATCAGGCATCCTACCACAGCCAGAGAGCAGCGCTGAACTACTATCTACCTCCTTGATCGGACTTTGCTGGCATTACCTTGCACTAAACTTTCCCTCCCCGGCCACAGTGCGGTTGCACCGCGCCCGGAGCGCCGCAGCGGCGGTGAGTGAGTGAGTTGCTGGCATGATCTCCGACCCCCTCCTTCTCAATGCTCCTGCCCTTCCCGCAACTTTACCCCTGGCGGCCCAGCCAAGTTTACTACTTTGTGTAGCCCAGGCCGGACAACACTCCCCACACGCTGTGGAAAGGAACACTTTCCCCCCCCCCTCCCCCCTCTCCCCCCCCCCCTCTCCCCCCCCCCCCTCTCCCCCCCCCCCTCTCCCCCCCCCCCCTCTCCCCCCCCCCTCTCCCCCCCCCCTCCCCCCCCCCCCCTCTCCTCCCCCCCCTCTCCTCCCCCCCCCCCTCTCCCCCCCCCCCCTCTCCCCCCCCCCTCTCCTCCCCCCCCCCCCTCTCCCCCCCCCCCTCCCCCCCCCCCTCCCCCCCCCCCCCCCCCCCAGTGGCGCTGTCCGTTTACAGCCGCTTCCCAATTCACACAGTTCCAGGACCAAAGGCGTGGCAGGTTCCGTGGAGCAGTCGCTACGAGAGTGGCATTGCTCAGCCTAACCTTCTGCCAACAAGACGCAGGTAAATTTTCGGCCCTTATGTTAGTGTAAAAAAAGCGTCTTGGACTCTATGAAAATATGGGGCTATATATGGGGAATATGTGGCTATATGGGTGATGACGGGACAGTTCTGAGAGGTGGTAGAGACTTGATGGGATATATGATCTTCATCATGTCATGAGAAATATGAGAAATGCCTTATTGTACCAAAATACCATCTTAACAGTGGGTCTGACCAATTCATACCTTCTTAAGGCAAGGCAAGAAAGGATAAAGTGATAATCTTTCGTTTGGTTTATTGAATTATTACAATGTTCCTTCACTATTTGCTGAAGGGAAAGTATGCTTTAAGCACATCTTCACATCGCTGAGTGCATTGAAGAGGCCGGTCAGATGGTCATTTCGCTACAGTCTCGTGTACAGTGGCTTGCAAAAAGTATTCATACCCCTTGAACTTTTCCACATTTTGTCACATTACAACCACAAACGTAAATGTATTTTATTGGGATTTTATGTGATAGACCAACACAAAGTGGTGCATAATTGTGAAGTGGAAGGAAAATGATACATGGTTTCAAAATTTTATTACAAATAAAAAACTGAAAAGTGTGGCGTGCAAAAGTATTCAGCCCACCTTTACTGCTGGCTCGCACACAAAACAACGTTTTTCACTGGTTCCCGTTACATGTAACAAGAGTAAACAAATACTTGATTTAGTGAATCCAGGTTGCCCTGTGAGCGTGACTTGCCACTCCAGGAATGTCCAGGGAGCCCGCAGACCCTGAAAACCCATCAGAGCAGCACTGCCACCTCTCTTCCTCAAATGGAGAGCGTCACAAAATAACAGCAGAGAGCCGTTAAACGGGCTGTATCCTAGCCTCAGAGCTCATCCAGGGACTAAGATGGCGAGCTCCCTCAGACTGGCCAGATTATATTGCATTGTAAAAACCTCTGGAATATTTGTAAATGCAGCTTTTTGGTCAGAAAGGCCTGGATTGAGTGGATGTGGGGAGGATGTTTTTCACCAGTGGGACTGTCGAGGACCAGAGGTCATAGCCTCAGAATTAATGGACATTCCTTTAGGAAGGAGGTGAGGAGAAATTTATTTAGTCAGAGGGAGGTGAATCTGTGGAATTCTTTGCCACAGAAGGCTGTGGAGACTTTTATGCCCCTGTCCCACTTAGGAAACCTGAACGGAAACCTCTGGAGACTTTGCGCCCCACCCAAGGTATCCGTGCGGTTTCCGTGCGGTTCCCGGAGGTTTTTGTCAGTCTCCCTAATGGTCGAAAGTGGTTTCCGCTTCTGCTATGTTCCAGAGATTATTTCAAAAAATTAAATACCGGCCGCGACTAAAAATAGGTTGCCGTTTTAAAAATCGGTATTTTTTTAGTCGAAGCCGGTTGCGATGCTAGTTGAAGGTGGTTGCCGGAGGTTGCAGGTAGTGGAAGATAAGACCTCCCTGGTGGTATATTCCTAAGTGGGACAGGGGCATAAGTCAGTAGATATTTTTAAGGCAGAGATAGTTCGATTCTTGATGAGCGCGGGTGTCATGGGGTTATGGGGAGAAGGCAGAAGAATGGGGTTGGGAGGAAGGGATAGATCAGCTATTATTGAATGGCAGAGTAGACTTGATGGGCCAAATAGCCACATTCTACTCCTATCCCTTATGACCCCATAAACTTTGCTGCTTTCAATGTACTACCCCTAGTTATGAGAAACCTCGGAGTTCATGGGAATTCTGTTGGCGGATTCTAGAGACCTGCATAAGCACTACCATCTATAATGGTGGTGTAATTCATTCCCCTTGCCACTGCCAAAGATCTTATAACATCACATGGTACCACTTCATATTGGTGGATGATTGATACCTTTGTTAAGCAGTAAAATGTCACTAAAGATGCAATTGGGATACCTTCAGCTCTTAGCCCACTTAGATTGGGGTGCACATGCATTATTCCATGTCATACGTACATACATACATACATGCATGCATGCATGCATACATACATGCCCACAGGCTGTTCTCTGAATTTCAATATGCCAGAACCAAACTGAATGGTACCTGTTGGTTTGTGGAAGAAGGAACTGCAGATGCAGGTTTAAACCAAATATAGACACAAAAAGCTGGAGTAACTCAGCGGGACAGACGGCATCTCTGGAGAGAAGGAATGGGTGACGTTTCGGGTCGAGACCCTTCTTCAGACTGAGAGTTAAGGGAAAGGGAAATGAGAAATATAGATGGGGATGTAGAGAGGTATAGAACAGACTAATGAAAGATATGTAAAAAAGTAACATTGTTCAAGGAAACGAGCCATTGTTAGCTGTGGCCTAGGTGAGAACTTTCTGTCCTGGATCTCCTCCATTGTCTGAGTGAGACCAAATGCAAATTGGAGGAACAGCACCTCTTATTTTGCTTGGGCAACCAGCGGTATGAATATTGAGTTAAAGAAGGAACTGCAGATGCTGGAGAATCAAGGGTTACACAAAAAGCTGGAGAAACTGAGCGGGTGCAGCAGCATCTAAGGAACGAAGGAGATAGGCGACCTTTCGGGTCGAGACGGTATGAATATTGACCTCTAACTTCAAGTAACCTTTGCAATCCCTCTCTCGCCATCTCTCCCCCACCCAAGCGTACTAACTTCAATTTGTTTTTATCTGTGTATCCATTGGTTTGTTCAGCTTGGGGTATTTTAGATATGTGGGGACACTGCTTATAAACCCTTGCCTTTGCATTTGATCGGGATCTGTACCCTGGGAAACGTATCTGTTAATGCTTGAGGAATTTAACCCCTTCAACTCACTTGATCAGGAATCATTTTCCGCCATCCCCAGGTCAGGTTAGATGCAGGAAACAAGTTGAAAACCCATTTGCTGTCCGCAATATGGTGTTCCACAGATTTCACCGCACCTGGATACCTGGCCTGGGAGTAATTGAGCCAGAGAAAGCAGTTGTTGAGAAGTCAAGAGAGTTTATTATCATAGAAACATAGAAAAATAGGTGCAGGAGTAGGCCATTCGGCCCTTCGAGCCTGCACCGCCATTCAATGTGATCATGGCTGATCATCCAACTCAGTATCCCGTACCTGCCTTCTCTCCATACCCCCTGATCCCTTTAGCCACAAGTGCCACATCTAACTCCCTCGTAAATATAGCCAATGAACTGGCCTCAACGACCTTCTGTGGCAGAGAGTTCCAGAGACTCACCACTCTCTGTGTAAAGAATGTTTTCCTCATCTCGGTCCTAAAGGAATTCCCCCTTCTCCTTAGACTGTGACTCCTTGTTCTGGACTCCCCCAACATCGGGAACAATCTTCCAGCACCTAGCTTGTCCAACCCCTTAAGAATTTTGTAAGTTTCAATAAGATCCCCCCTCAATCTTCTAAGTCCCAGATAGGACAATGACATTCCTGCTTAATTCTTGTCCATGGAACATGGTGTCAGGGGTTATGGGGAGAAGGCAGGAGAATGGGGTTAGAGGGGAGAGATAGATCAGCCATGATTGAATGGTGGAGTACACTTGATGGGCCGAATGGCCTCATTCTGGTCCTATCACTAATCACCTTAAATAGAGAACAGGACGGTTGATGTTATTTCGGTCCTTCGATCCGAGACCCAGTCCCGTTCCAAAATGTTTATTCAACATCGAACGGCTTTAGGCCCCTGTCCCACGATGCAAATTTACCCAAGAGCTCTCCCAAGTTTAAAAAAAAAATCAAACTTAGGGTACTTCATCACGAGTATTTTTTCACTCTTGGAAATTCCTCACTTTTGACAAAACTTCATGAGTTTCCGCATTTCCCCAAGTACCCGCTGTTAGCATTACGAGCTGCTACGAGACATCCACATTCTACATATTTACCACGAGTTTGATTTTTTTTTAAACTTGGGAGAGCTCTTGGGTAAACTCTCATCGTGGGACAGGGGCTTTAAGGGCCTGTCCCACCAGCATGCAACTCTATGCGATGAGACCTAACGTGGTCGCTTGAGCCGTCCGGCGTCGCGGGGCCGGTCCCACTTCGATCGCCGGAGCCGTGCGGAATTGTGCGGAGTTCGTCCCGACATCGCGTGGGGCTCCGAAAAACTGACTATGTTCAAAAATTCCACGCAGCAACAGCTTGTCGGCTCGCAGTCGCCTCGACGGATGACACACCGCCTCGACATCGTGCCTCTGTGAATCTATCTGTAGGTGCCTCCGTGACCCTCTATGTGTGTGGCTCCGTGGCCCTCTGTGTGTGTGCCTCTGTGCCCCTCTCTGTCCTGGAGAACTTGCCTTTAAGACTTCGCTCCAAGTTCGCCTCACTTTGCGGCGCGTTGCGCCACTCACCCGACCTCCGCGCGGCCCCCGCTTCTAGTTTGATCGCGCTCATCGCATGGAGTCGGATGCTGGTAGGACAGGCTATTTAGCCTTTCTCCTAGTGGCCCAGGGGAGAGTTTGTACAATCCTCAACCAATCCTGATGCTTCTTCTCTAAGTGAGATAAATTAATTGAAACCGATGTAAGGATTACTCAAGAACATATCCACACCTTGCATAAGAGCCGCAAATAAAACCCTTTGACTGGTGGGGGTGGCTCCCTGACGTTTAAGACCATTTTAAAATGATGTATTATTATTTTAGCTGCTGTTGTCACCATCAATGTATGTTGCAGCTATCACTGCCTCATCCGAGCGCTCTGCTTATCAAAACAGCGCTCCCGTCTCACTGTTGTGCCACAACACAGCATGCTTCAATGTAATACTGATAATGCCTTCATGCAACTCATGAATATCTCCCTCTTAGGACAAAAGGCGGGTTTGTGGGAAGAACGGAGCAGTTCTTCCATTCACTCCATGGGAATCAAACTTTAGTCCAATGAATGTACTGTACACTTCAGACCTAGGCTATCCATGTCTGGTGCAGGTGGCCCATACAGTCAGAAACAGTCTGAAGAAGGGCCTCTACCCGAAACGTCACCCATTCCTTCTCTGCAGAGATGCTGCCTGTCCCGTTGAGTTACTCCAGCATTTCTTATCTATCTTCAGTCAGAAACAAGTCTGCTGAACACAAAAGAAGAGCTTGTGAACTCAAGGTTACAACTAGATGGCCCTACATAGATAAGGAAGCCTGTTTCTCAGCGGAAAATTACAGAATGCTGGATGACAATAGTTACCCTTGTGAACAAGCCAATGTGAACAATCGTGCTTTTATGCTATAAAAAAATGATATTAAAATACTACACTCCTTGAATCTACAGCGCAGCCTAGTGTTCCCACCAGGGGGCGCCGCACGATGGCAGCCTCGCCAACAGTCTGTCCGTCTGTTCGTCTTTATTTTGTTATTTTTTGTAAGTTTTAAAAGTTTGTGTTAATGTTCTCTGGTTTGTTTAATGTGGGTGAGGAGAGAGGGGGAGGGAGTCGGGGAAACTTCATTTCAATCCGTAACCTTGCCGGAGAAGTGATTGTTTTCCGGATCGTATCTTTGGTCGCTCTGCAGCCGAACGTCATGAAGCTGGAGGCCTTGCTCGGGACTGACTTTGAGCTCAACTTAACCATGACGTGGACTTACCATCAGAGCCAATCCCTTGCCAGGGATTGACGCCCCAACCGCGGCCTGCGGATTGAACCATCGTGGAGCTTTCAGTCTCGGGTAGAGACAAGGTTCGGGCAGCTCCAAATTTGCAGAAGGTTCGACCAGCTCCCACCCGGGGTAGATCTGGTGCGGTGAGCTGACATCCCCCCGATGCAGGAGCTTGATCGCGCCGACGCGGGGGGCCCGACCGCCGGCTACGGGATCCAAGATTGTCCCGTCAACGGAAGGCTCAAGGCCCCCGACTGAAGGAGAACATAGAGGGGTCGGGATTGAACTTTTTTTGTGTAGGAGTCATGTTAAAATGTGTTTGTGTGGTGGATGTTCATGTTAAAATGTATTTTATGTGCCTTTTTATTGGTATGACTGTACGGCAAATCAAAATCCTCAAAATATGTTACAAAACATATTTGGCTAATAAAGTATGATTATGATTATGGTTGCATGGTTTCCTCGTCTGGAGAGTATCGCATGCTTATTGTGAATAAAGTAGCTACGGTTTGATATTCACTCACGTCTTGCGGAATTATAACCATATAACCATATAACAATTACAGCACGGAAACAGGCCATCTCGGCCCTTCAAGTCCGTGCCGAACAACTTTTTTCCCTTAGTCCCACCTGCCTGCACTCATACCATAACCCTCCATACCCTTCTCATCCATATGCCTATCCAATTTATTTTTAAATGATACCAACGAACCTGCCGCCACCACTTCCACTGGAAGCTCATTCCACACCGCTACCACTCTCTGAGTAAAGAAGTTCCCCCTCATGTTACCCCTAAACCTCTGTCCCTTCATTCTAAAGTCATGTCCCCTTGTTTGAATCTTCCCTATTCTCAAAGGGAAAAGTTTGTCCACATCAACTCTGTCTATCCCTCTCATCATTTTAAAGACCTCTATCAAGTCCCCCCTTAACCTTCTGCGCTCAGGAGAATAAAGACCTAACTTATTCAACCTAGCTCTGTAACTTAGCTGTTGAAACCCAGGCAACATTCTAGTAAATCTCCTCTGTACCCTCTCTATTTTGTTGACATCCTTCCTATAATTGGGCGACCAAAATTGTACACCATACTCCAGATTTGGTCTCACCAACGCCTTGTACAATTTTAACATTACATCCCAGCTTCTATACTCAATGCTCTGATTTATAAAGGCTAGCATACCAAAAGCTTTCTTTACCACCCTATCTATATGAGATTCCTACTTCAAGGAACTATGCACGGTTAAATGCACGGTTATCCCGACACCATGGTTGATACAAGCTCTTTATTCCAGGGTTCTTTATGTGCCAGACCTCAGGATGCCAGTCTGGTACCTTCAACAATGACCCTTTAACATGGCTAAAAAATCCGACACTCTTTATTTATTTTTCCTTCCACTGGTCTTTTATTATTAAATCAAAAATACGAAGTTGTACAAGAATGGAAATATGTATGTATGTATTAGGTACTCAAGTACCACACTATTGTACTTACTTCTAACAAAAATAAACGAAAAAATAAAAAATAAAAATAACATGGCTAAAAAACTAGACGTTTCCCATCAAAAATAGCAGCACCAGTGAAGGACACCCCTGACATGAAGAACACCACAGTATTTACATTGATTACAAAATACTTAGGCCCAATGGGTTTGTGCTGATTGGAGATGCCACGGCAAGATTTCCAACATTCACCTAACCTGTACAAACTTAATTAAATTTTAACTTTAACTTTTTCTTTTTTTTTTGTCATCTGCCTTTTGTCATCTGAAATGCAAAAGTATTTGATTACTAATGGAATCTTTGTTGCATTGTGCAAGGAATGTCAATGCGAGTTCGAATACAATTGACATCACTGGGTTCAACATTTGGCACAATGCTGTGAGTGGATTGCCAGTTCTCTGTCAAGAGTCCCGTGGAGTTCATCCGTGGGTCCAATCTGGTTAGGAATTTCTCAAATTTCAGTAAATCGATGCGTAGTTGTTTAGACAAATTAGATTAATTGCAATCCTTAAATCAGTGGGCGCTTACCTGAAGGGTGAAAATGAACGAGTCGAGATCAGTTCTGCATGGTGTTGTCCCTATTAATTTAGATAATGATACTTGGCCTCCAATGTACAGTTGTGCTGTCAAGGTCTTGAGCACAATCAGAAGCCAGAGCTCCAAGCCTGGCAGCAGCAATTGTATACTGATATTGCAAAATAAATTAGAGCCAATTGTTCCCTCATTTAGTCTAAAGGCCAATTAATCTGACCACAATTTGTCTGATCAACTACGATATTGTTTTAGAGGTGGCCAATTTATTCTTCCCCAGGCACAAGGCATAACACTGCTGTCTACTTTACCCATTACTGAGACAAGGACTGAGACAGTAGGCCAGGCACACCATGCGCTTGTTATGGAAGGACGATAGCAGACCATGTAAGTGAAATAGTGATCGACTATTATAAATTGACAAGCAGCAACCCAAATCTAGTCTGGAAGTCATGTCATTGAAATGCACATTACCAAAGCTGATCTCGGCACTGGCTGAATGAGGAATATTCCAACAGACATGATGATTTTGCTGAAACTACAACGCACTGGTTTCTTTTCCTCTTAAAAATAAATAAATGGCTGAAAAGAACATTGCCTGTCATTATTCCTTTCAGTGATACAGCTTAAATCATTGCCAGAGTGTTTAAAAAAACTGTTGACACGATACACAAACATAGCCAAATATCACAGCATTCAGTTTGCGTAGGGACGATGATCCAAAAACTGCTTCATAGAGGTCACACAAAAATGACCTCATCGGCAGAACTGGTCATATTGAGATGTGGCCAGCATTGGGGCTTAGGTGGTATTTTGTCAGGCTGGTGAACTACTGAGCTTCCCCAGCGAAGATGATTTAAATGTTTGAGGATTCTGCAATGGGCGTGAAGTTGGTGCCAAGAGGGGGGTCCCAGCCCGAAACGCCACTTGTCCATCCGCTCCACAAATGCTGCCTGACCCACTGAGTTCCTCCAGCTCTGTGTTTTACTGAAGATTCAGCATCTGTAGTTCCTTGTGTCGCCAGTGAATTCAATCACTTGGTTCGAGGTTGTTATAGACAATGGACAATAGGTGCAGGAGTAGGCCTTTCGGCCCGTCGAGCCAGCACCGCCATTCAATGTGATCGTGGCTGATCATCCCCAATCAGTACCCCGTTCCTACCAGACATGGATCCGCTATCTTTAAGAGCCCAATCAAGCTCTCTCTTGAAAGAGAGTTTGTTGAAACAAAATTACTCATCATCTCCACAACTGAAGGGGAACTGTCCTATGTGTAGGAAAGAACTGCATATGCTGGTTTAAATCGAAGGTAGACACAAAATGCTGGAGTAACTCAGCGAGACAGGCAGCATCTCTGGAGAGAAGGAAGGGGTGATGTTTCGGGTCTGGCTAAGTTTTCAATTAAACTTTTCCCCAACCTTGTATTCTCCATCATGGCCTCTGGCAGTCCAATTAAGGATCACAGGCGAGAACACATCAACACTTGATGCAAGCCCAAATTAGCACTTGAGTTGGCCTACCCAAGACAATGGACAAATTGCCCAATGTCTGTTGCGGGCACAAACCCAAAACACATTTTACTGCCTTCAACAATGTGATGGGCAGCAGCTGTCCAGTGTATATAATGAGCTCAGATCTTGCCATATTAAATCATTTGTTTTCCATTTTGCCACAGAAAACATATGTTGTATTTTCAAATGATCATGTAACGTCTTTGTGGAAGTACCTTTGCTTTTACGTTTTGCCAAAGACGTGCTTTCATAAGTAAGACGTATTGTGACGTCTTCGAACATGATGTGCAATGATGCATCACATAATTAGAAAGATTAAATTGTTTATAAAACAAAAATAACCAATGACCGCGAAAACTGGCATTTAGAAATCTGCGCACAATTTAATCTTCAAGTACCACAGATGATCTCCAGTTTGTGAATCATCACCAGCTATTTAATTTATCAATAGTGTTTATTCTTGTGGTACCTGAAGGGTCTCTTGTGCTCTTTGTCACTGACAAATCAAAGGTTAAACCTAAGGGTTACCAATATTCAACTAATAGTGGTAGTGCTTGGTACATCTAAAGCTATACCATGTGGTATACACCTTACCAGGTGAATTCTTATTCCTATCTATCACTGTGCTTCCACTTCAATAAAAATAAACTGTGCAAATGTATATATTAAATTAGATCAAATATTTATATGCAGACAATTATAAACTAGATTGAATATTTACAAGTAAATATATGTAGTTTTCCATAAAAAGGAATCCAGTTAATTTAAGTGTTTCCTTAACTTCTGGGACCTCTTTGATGCAAAAGTGCCTTCGTCAGCGAAGCCTCTCCAGTTGTCCTGCATATTGTTCCGGTCAGTCATGCTTATCTTTCCCAGCGATGGTTATATCACTGAAGCAATCCTGGAACTCAAGCCCACGCGCTTTCTAAACGTTATGTTCTGGATCACCTTCTACCTAATTTGATCTGCACATGAACTTTTCAATATATGCCAGCTTTCTTCACCGTATAGTTGGAGACTGCTGGGATATTTCTCCCTACAACTGCGTGGACAAGTGGTCGGAGCTTTCTCATCCGAAAACCATCTCGCCAGCCTTTCAACTTCTGGTTCTTCTTACGTTCCGCCACATAGTTTTTTGAATCAGATTGCATCAATCTCAACTATTTCCCCAGCCAGCAACCTATTAACATTGCAGCATAGGAACACCCTGTGATACTGACCGAGCAAGGTGGTCCAATATGGAAGCAGAAACAACATCAGTTGACAACTTATGACAACTCACTGGGACCTTTTGTCCAATAACTCCTTTTTCATGGCTTCCTTCATCACGGAGGTAGAATATCAGATCTCTGCATTAGATGCTTGATGGAATGGGTGAAAAAGAACATTCTAGATTTCATCGGAGCCAAGAGATGTGACAAACTGTGCTGACATGAATGGGAAGAAAATTCATCAATAGACACTAGACAATAGGTGCAGGAGTAGGCCATTTGGCTCTTCGAACCAGCACCGCCATTTATAGTGATCATGGCTGATCATCCCCAATCAGTACCCCGTTCCTGCCTTCTCACCATATCCCTTGACTCCGCTATCTTTAAGAGCTCTATCTATCTCTCTCTTGAAAGCATCCAGAGAATTGGCATCCACTGCCTTCTGAGGCAGAGAATTCCACAGATTCACAACTCTCTGGGTGAAAAAGTTTTTCCTCATCTCCGTTCTAAATGGTCTACCCCTTATTCTTAAACTGTGAGCCCTGGTTCTGGACTCCCCCAACATCGGGAAGACGTTGCCTGCCTCTAGCGTGTCCAATCCCTTAATAATCTTATATGTTTCAATAAGATCCTCTCACATCCTTCTAAATTCCAGACTATACAGGCCCAGCCGCTTCATTCTATCAACATATGACAGTCCCGCCATACCGGGTATTAAACTTGTAAACCTACGCTGCACTCCCTCAATAGCAAGGATGTCCTTCCTCAAATTTGGAGACCAAAACTGCACACAATACTCCAAGTGTGGTCTCACCAGTGTCTCACTTTGGTATCACTTTGCTCCTATACTCAACTCCTCTTGTTATGAAGGACAGCAAGCCATTAGCTTTCTTTACTGCCTGCTGTACCTGCATGCTTACTTTCAGTGAGTGATGAACAAGGACACCCAGATCCCATTGTACTTCCCCTTTTCCCAACTTGACACCATTCACATAATAATCTGCCTTCCTGTTTTTGCCACCAAAGTGGATAACCTCACATTTATCCACATTATACTGCATCTGCCATGCACCTGCCCACTCACCCAACCTTTCCAAGTCATCCTGCATCCTCATAGGAGGCCATGGGTCACAAAAACTGATCTCAAAGCTTGGAATGGTTGTTCCATAATGTGCATGACTCACACAGCCCTGACAACCCCAAAGCTGCCATCAGCCAGCTTGAGGAATCTCCCATTTTCAGCTGGAAGAAGTCAAGTGGTGAATCAGCCACCTCCACATTCACTGCTACAATAAGCAGGACCTGAAGTCTTCATTGGTCTGTTCAATAGCCTCTGGTGACTGCCTTCTTGCACCATATGCTTAAAACAGACATCCTTCAGCACATGCACTTGTCGTACCTTTGGGATCACTACTCCCTCGTGTCGCTTCAGACCACCTTTACTCACTAGAAGCTCCTACCATCTCCTCCAGAAATGTCTCATCTCCATTCTCACTGCCACCTCTCAGAATCTCCACCCCACCAAGATACATGGATTACATGGATAGGACAGGTTTGGAGAGATATGGGCCAAATGCGGGCATGTGGGACTCGTGTAGCTGGGAGATAAAGGCCGGTGAGGGCAAGTTGGGCTGAAGGACCTGTTTCCACACTGTATCACTCTATGACTATATATATTCATATGTGTTTAAGAACTGCAGATGCTGGAAAATCGAAGGTAGACAAAAGTGCTGGAGAAACTCAGCGGGTGCAGCAGCATCTATGGAGCGAAGGAAATAGGCAACATTTCGGGCCGAACCCCTTCTTCAGATTGATGTAGGGTGGGGGGGAGGGGGGAATGGGGAGAAGAAAGGGAAAAGGAAAAAGGAAGAGGAGGAGCCCAAGGGCTGAGGGAGAGATGAGAAGGGGAGGAGACAGCAAGGGGTACCGGAAATTGGTGAATTCAATGTTTATGCCACTAGGGTGCAGACTGCCCAAGCAGAATATGAGGTGCTGCTCCTCCAATTTGTGGTGGTGCTCACTGGCCATGGAGGAGGCCCAGGACAGAGATGTCGGATTCAGAATTGGAGGGGGAGTTGAAGTGCTGAGCCACTGGGAGGTCGGGTTGGTTAACAAGGACTGAGCGGAGGTGTTCGGAGGTGTTCGCCAAGCCTATGCTTGGTCTCACCGATGTAGATCAGCTGGCATCTAGAGCAGTGGATGCAATAGATGAGGTTGGAGGAGATGCAGGTGAACCTCTGTCGCACCTGGAACGACTGCTTGGGTCCTTGAATGGAGTCGAGGGGGGAGGTAAAGCGACAAGTGTAGCATTTCTTGCGGTTGCAAGGGAAAGTGCCAGGTGAGGGGGTGGTTCGGGTGGGAAGGGAAGAATTGACCAGGGAGTTACGGAGGGAGCAGTCTTTACGGAAAGCAGCAGGGGGGGGGAGATGTGAAGATGTGGCGAGTGGTGGGGTCATGTTGGAGGTGTTGAATATGACGGAGGACTATTTGTTGTATGTGATGGCTAGTGGGGTGAAAGGTGAGGACTAGGGGGACTCTGCCCTTGTTACGAGTGGGGGGGTGGGGAGAGAGAGCAGTGTTACGGGGTTTGGAAGAGATCCTGGTGCGAGCCTCGTCTATAGTAGGGGAGGGGAATCCCCGTTCCCTGAAGAATGAGGACATTTCCAATGCCCTGGTGTGGAACACCTCATCCTGGGAGCAGATGCGGCGTAGACGGAGGAATTGTGAGTAGGGGATGGAGTCCTTACAGGAAGCAGGGTGGGAAGACGAGTAGTCAAGATAGCCATGGGAATCAGTGGGTTTTTAGTGGATATATTCATATGCCTCCCATTAAGGAGCAAGGCAATCTCTTCTGCTGTCACCAGAAAATTGTCAACAGTGACTTGTAATTGAAGAATGGCCAATTTCAAATCTTATGTTGTGCCCCCAAAGGCAGCCCACTGCAACATTACTCTTCAACATGCAGTACTCACAGGAGTAATACAGATGCAACAGCAAAATGGCCCATTGTCACACATTTGCAGCTACCATCACCGCTGCAGCTAACCTTTGCAGAAAAATTGCATTTTGCAGTGGTTTGAGGTCCATGACCAGAGTGAAAGGATTGCCAATAGGAAACACCTAACATCAAGTACATCTAAGGCAAGGGTTCCCAACCTGGGGGTAGGTTTACCCCCCGGATGTAAATTTCACCTACCCAGGGGGTACATTTGTTGATTCTGGATTTGTACATATTTATTCTCATTGACTGACTGTGTTTGGTTCTGGTATACCGGTGTCTGTTCATCATTAGTTGTTCATAAATAAGTGAAATAACATTGTTATGAGCTATTAAAGTTGCCTGGGGTAAACGGGACAAAAAAGGTCGGGAACCCCTGTTCTATGGTAAGGACTGGGATCATTGTTTCAATCTGTGCAGCTTTTATCACTGGAGGCAAGTGTGCAGAACGTGTACACAATCAATAGCTGGTGACTGATTGCACAATGTGTGTGGCATCGCTAATTGCCCGATTATTAAAGACATTGGAAGGCGGCTGTAATAGTCGCTGCAAATCATGATGAGGAGAGATTGATGGCTATATTTTGTTCCATCCAGTTTTATGGGAATCTGCTCCTCTTCGTGCCAGAGCCTGCATTCCTCCTCGTACAGCTGAGGAGACGCACTAGCACAGTCAAACACAGGACACATTGGACAGTGCAGAAGCATCCCAAGGCACGACCAGAGTTAATTCCCGGCATCCAGTAGCAGGTTACTACCCATTTGTGTTAATTCAAAATCCAAAAAGATGAAAATGCATGCTGTAGAATTGCAAACCAGTTCCATTTTAGATTTTCATTATGGCTGCAATAACAAGCTTTGTCAGTCTTCCAATGTATGTGTTTGTTCTCCTTCATTCTCTGTGATGATAAATAGTAAGATTAAACGAGAACTTACCAGTTTGAAGTTTGATCCTTATTTTATGAGGAGTTACGATGAGGGATTTCGTGAAGACCCCGCCAGCACGCATGCGCGACATTCTTCAAAGCAGCGGTGTGGAATCACAGATAACAACAATGACTGAAGATAGTAAGATTTAAGAGACTCTAATATACCAGTTGACCTTATGATAGAGGGTTCGGAGCGGAGGGCACGAAATCCCTCATCATCCCTCATAAAATAAGGATCAAACTTCAAACTGGTAGTTCTCATTTAATCTTACTATTTTACTTCGGAGTAACGTGAGTGACTTCGTGAAGATTTCAAAGCTCTGTGATTTCATGCCCTGGACCTTGTCCATGCTCACACACTGCCGTAATTACTGATGGAGGAAGTGTGTTAACGTATTTCAGACTTGAACAAGGTGAAAAATAATAACGTAATTGTTAATACAAACAATGAACCCCCAAACTCGGGGACAACCGTTTAGGGAACAGCTCCGCAAACGTTGCAGGAGCGGCCACAGGTTCGTTATAAAAATGCTGAAATGTAGTTTCACTGGCCCAGCCCGCTGTTGCGAGGACATGATCCATGGGTACCTCCATGGTCCTCGCCGCTGATGTGGATGCAGCCTTGGTATAATTAGATTTAATAATGTTAATGTCTATACCTGCTGCACCGAATACCACCCTGAGCCACCTGGAGATAGTCGGCGCCGTCACCCTGTGATGTGGGTTTCCATGGTTGATAAACAGACCCTTCTCCATATTCCTGACGGTGTGTGTGACATTGATATAATGTCGGAGATAGGTGGCTATACAGAGTCTTACATCAACGAGGTATGCTAGGAATTCCATTTTCAGTCCTGTAGTGCCAGGTCTGTGTTGTTTAAGCAGCTCATCTATAAAGAACATCACTTTATTGGGGGTCGAGACCATTCTATCCAGTTTTAGTTTCTGTAGAGTCTGGACCCGTTGTGCTGTGGTCAGTGCCATTAACATCACCACTTTGAAGGTGAGTTAGTCCAGTGGTAAATCCGTCATAGGCGACCAGCTCCTGAGTAGGGTCAACTACCCCTATATCCCAGGTAATATTGTATCGTGGTCGGGGAGGGTTGGAATTGAATACACCCCTCATCATTTGGATACCAGCTGGTGAGATCCCACTCCAATGTTGAGATAGGATGACAGTGCTCTCCTGGCACTGGTTATGGCACTGTAACTGAGGGCCTCATCATAATGAAGGCCCACGAGGAATTCCAGCACATTGGAGATCGTAGCAGAGTTGTAGGTGGTCTTGTCCGACTACAGAAGGTCTCTTATTTCCTTATGTGGGTGAGGTACTATTTCCTTGTGGACTCTCTGCACGATGCTGTTATGATGTCCATGGTTATTGATGACAGCCCGAATTTCAGTAGTGGCCTCTTCAGAACCTACAACCAACAGGTTCAGATGACCATGGCACGGATGATTTTCCCCTGTTATGGGATTGGTCACCAAATTCGGGCATTTGATACCTGTGCCCATGGTTCTTTATCATATTGAGGACCACCGGGTACCATGGTTGTGTGGGCAGGTCGAGTATTATCAGCATACCTGTTGCAGGATCTAGTTGATTTTTCTGCAATACCCGACTAATGAGACAGAAAGGGGGAAAAGCATAAAAAACCCATTCCCCCAACGTAGCGAGAACACGTCCATCGCCACTGCCCCAGGACCTGGTTCCCAAGAAACATATGTCAGTATCTGATGGCTCAACCTGGACGCAAAAGGTCGATATCTGGTGTTCCATATTTGGCAATAATTTTAGCAAATATTTCGGGGTTCAACATCCACTCAATGTCGTTATTAAATATTCGTGACCTGGTGTCCGCCACTGTATTGAGCTTACCCAGAAGGTACATAGCTGATATCCAAATATTTCTTTCAATACACCAGAGCCAAATTAAATTTGCCAATTCATCACAAGATATTCACTTGATACCACCCATATGGTTTAAATACGCCACCTCAGTGGTATTATTTATTTGAAAACGGACATGCGTATATTGCAGATTAGTGCAGTAAACCCGCAGACCATGACATGCTCCCAACATTTCCAAATGGTTACCTTGTGATTGAAGAAGAGTAGACTCGTGCAAATCCCCTCTGCCGCCACAACTGGAAGTGGTGTCGGTAGCTCCCCAGCCCTGGGTGCTTGCGTCGGTTTGTAACCTTTTAGTGCTGAGATTTTTTCTCTTTCCAAGTTTTGATAGTGACAACGGCCCAAATTGTACAGCTGGAATGTAGCTACAAGCTTCCCAATCACCTTAGCAGCATGTCTAACAGCGGTTTCCTTGCGCAAGCAAGGCTGTTACATGCCTCTATTATATCTGTTGCTTTGTTCCCTGGGATAGTGACAATCAGAACCCCATGCACCCCAGAATATATGCAACCTCCCTCCTACTCGTGAGGTTATACATGCAGTACTCCCAAGAGAACCAGACCCCGTTACCTCCATGGTTACCGGTGGGGCTTGATGTTCTGGGCTTGTTTGTAGCCTCCATGAGCACCTGTTCCTGCAGCTGGTGTGTGGTTCTGCTGTGTGTCTCCTAGATCCTAGGGACACACTCTCTTGATGGAGAAGGTCCCGTTCGAACAGCTGCTCGACCATACGCACCATACGAGCCACGCAACCGCCGCCGCTATCTGCGGACGGCAAGCCGACTTCCCCAGGTTCTCCAGAACTACTGGCCATCTGCCAAAGGTCCGCACCTCGTCGAGGTGATGTCTAGGGTACGTTGGCAGGTAGTCGCTGCCTGCCACTCCTGCGGGACTACACGCTTCCCGCGTGGACACGCCGCTAGTCCGCCATCTTCCGGACTGTAGAGGTCTGCCTGTCTCGTATGACAGAAGTAGAGACGAGTCAGTGCCTGCCGCCACAGCGGGGTTCCCCGACATCCGCGCGGGCTTACCGCCAGTCCCGGTTATACGGGACTGAGACGGCGCATAGTCGTTGCCTGCCGCCTCAGCGAGACACACGATCAAAATACACTTCCACCGGCCTGCACTCTGGCAGCCTGCCCTGGTGGTGAGTCGATGCCTGCCGCTCCTGCGGGGCTACACGACTCCCACGAGGATTTGCCGCCAGTCTGTGGTCTTCTGGACTGAAGCGGACCGCCTGTCTGGTACGACAGCAGCGGCGATGAGAAGGTGCCAGCCGCCGCAGCGGGGCTCCCCGACATCCGCGTGGGCTTGCCGCCAGTCCCGGTTATACGGGACTGAGACGGCGCATAGCCTCAGCGGGGCTACATGACCGAAATACACTGCCACCGGCCTGCGCTCTGGCAGCCTGCCCCGGTGGTGAGCCATTACCTCCTGCTCCTGCGGGGCTCCCCGACTTCCCAGCAGGTACATCACCGGTCCGCGATCTGACACACTTCTCCGGTGGCATGTCGATGCTGGCCGCTTCAGCGGTGCTTCTCGACCTGGGTGCAGCTTTCCCCCTCTGGAGACCTGTAACAGACGGGAAACAGAACGTGCCGTTGAACGAGGCACGGGTTTATGCACCTGTTTTCCGCTGGCCCGGTGATGTTTGGGCGATAGCGGCAGGGAGTCAGGGTCTTGCCTACCCTGCTCCCGCGCGGTGCTCCGACCAACGTGCAGCTCCCTGGCCTGCTGTGGTGGAGAGTAGGGCCCTGTCAACTGAACAGGGCTCCACAACTCCGCGTTCTTTTCCCGGCCCGAGGAGCGGGTGCTGCCGGTGTTGCGGGCAGCTCCGGGGATTGTGGCCGCTGACTCCCATCCAAAGTCCCGTGGCCCTTGGAGGCATGCTTCGATGCCTTCATTCTGGTCTCCCTGTCCATCGTTTCTGTAAGCAAAGTCTACTACAGAAGCCAAGCAACTCAAGGTTAGTATAAATACCTGAGGGCCTTTTTTGAAGCTGCCGGTGGAGGAGCGCATTCCCCCCCCCCAGCTCCCATGGTGACCAGACTCTCATGCGGGAATTTATACTGCCGCTAACGGCAAGTCTCCCGCCTACGTTGTGAGTCGGGGCCCCGGCTCTGTCTTCGGTACCCGCGAATGGCAGTCTCCGAGCCCGGACTCTGCTGGTTCACAGGCTTACCCGACTTCCGGGAAGCGTTGCCTGCGGGCTGCGGTGTTGAGTCGGGCTGCCGCGCTGCCGTCGCTAACTGCGAACGACGAGTCTGTAAGCCCAGACCCTGCCAGGTCAATGGGCTGCCCAACTCTCCGTAAAGTTACTGCCCGCTTCGCGGTCCGCAGTCAGTCTCGAAGCGGCCCGTGGAGTACTCTGTCACGCAGAGTCCCTCTGATTCCTGTCGGGATGAAAACCCGACCGCAGGTTTGTTTTCTTACCTGTAGGTCCATTGCAGTAGAGGAGCGACCCTCCTCCCTGCCTGTCGCCTCGCATGCGGTCAACGATATGTCGCGCATGCGTGCTGGCGGGGTCTTCACGAAGTCACTCACGTGACTCCAAAGTAAAATAGAGCGTCCAGATTGTATCAACAACTTTGGATCATCCGCAGCACTTTGCTCATTATCAGCTGCAAGGACCAGGGGCCAAATTATATCCGGTAGCTGAATGGGGCAAAGGATCCTGTCTCCAACTCCCAGAAGTTGCATTCAACTGGGCGTAGGCATGGGGCATGCTACAAAAGTATTATGGAGCTACTACCCCTTTGAATACATCTCATGAGGTAGGCAGCAACTGATGCTCATCACCAACCAGTCTTGTCCAGGGCAGCTACAAAGGATGGAGTAAAGGGCCTGTCCCACCAGCATGCAACTCTATGCGATGAACGCGATAAAACCAGCAGCGGGGGCCGCGCGGAGGTCAGGTGATCCCCTGCACAGGGCCGTTCCCACCAGCATGCGCCTGCATTCGGCAAGCGCAACTAAACCGGCAGCAGGGGCCGCGCGGAGGTTGGGTGAGTGGCGCAACGCGGCGCAAAGCGAGGCGAACTTGGAGCAAGTCCAAGGTAAGTTCACCAGGACTTAGAGGGGCACCGAGGCACACGCACATACAGGGCCACGGAGCCACACACATAGAGGGTCACGAAGGCACTTACAAATAGGTTCACGGAGGCACGAGGTCCGGGCGGTGTGTAAATGTCGAGGCGACTGCGAGCCGACAAGCCGTTGCCGCGCGGAATTTTTGGACATAGTCGGTTTTTCAGAGCCCCGCGCGGTGTCGAGACGAACTCGGGACGAACTCCGCACAATTCCGCACGGCTCCGGCGATCGAAGTGGGACCGGCCCCGCGACGCCAGACGGCTCAAACGACCACGTTAGGTCGCGCTAATCGCGTAGTTGCATGCTGGTGGGACAGGCCCTTAACCTAAAACGTCACCCATTAAAGTTACTCCAGCTTTTTGTGTCTATCCTTGTTTCAACATATCACTGTCATGTTTGGTTTGTCCCAACTAATGTGCAGTGACCATAGCCAGTATCACCCCCACCACAAGCAGTCAACTCATATAACTGGCAACATTTGTTGACAGCTGAACTACTCTATCTTTGTACTGTACTGGGAATGGCATTACTGTCTCCCAGACCTTCCCGCAGTACATTCAAAGATGGTTCTAGAAACATAGAAACATAGGAAAATAGGTGCAGGAGTAGGCCATTCGGCCCTTCGAGCCTGCACCGCCATTCAATATGATCATGGCTGATCATCCAACTCAGTATCCCGTACCTGCCTTCTCTCCATACCCCCTGATCCCTTTAGCCACAAGGGCCACATCTAACTCCCTCTTAAATATAGCCAATGAACTGGCCTCAACTACCTTCTGTGGCAGAGAATTCCAGAGACTCACCACTCTCTGTGTAAAGAATGTTTTCCTCATCTCGGTCCTAAAGGAATTCCCCCTTATCCTTAGACTGTGACCCCTTGTTCTGGACTCCCCCAACATTGGGAACAATCTTCCAGCATCTAGCCTGTCCAACCCCTTAAGAATTTTGTACGTTTCTATAAGATCCCCCCTCAATCTTCTTAATTCCAGCGAGTACAAGCCGAATTTGTACTCGCTGGAATTTAGAAGATTCCAGCGAGGAATCTCGCGAGGAATTATCTGCAGCTTGCAAATAAATCTAAAGGCCAAACAATCGCACAGGGCCTTGCCCAAGCAGCTATGGAAATTGTACCTCGTTGCCTGTGTTCTTAGACCAACCGTTCCTGGTTACATGTGGCAAACCCGGGACTCGCAAAAATATTCAACGGTACTGAGCCTTGAGAGGAAACTTCACCTGCTGTTTTTGGCCCAACCAGATCCACCTGAATCATACTCCTCCTTACAAGCAGCAACTTGCGCATGGACACGTTCCTCTTTACTGTGCCCTCCCAAAGATCTCAGGGATATTAGTCTCTCAGGAAGGAAGCATCCACTCATTCCACACATGAATAAATGGTTACTGTTTAGTTTACAGTTTAAAAGTAAAGTGGATAGGTATATGGACGGGAAGGGAATGGAGGGGTATGGTCTGAGTGCAGGTAGATGGGACTAGGGGAAAATAAATGGTGGGCACGGACTGGAAGGGCCGAGAAGGCCTGTTTCCGTGCTGTAATTGTTATATAGTTACTTGGTTATATATGGTTATTGTCACGTGTACCGAGATACAGTGAAAAGCTTTTGTTGCGTGCTATCCAGTCAGCGGAAAGACAAATGCATGATTACAATCGAGCCATTCACAGCGTACAGATACATGATAAGGGAATAATGTTTAGTGCAAAGTCCGATCGAGGATAGTCCGTGGGTCACCGATAAGGTAGATAGTAGTTCAGGACTGCTCTCTGATTGTGGTAGGTTGATTCAGTTGCCTGAAGAAACTATTGCGGAATCTGGAGGTGCGCTTTTTCACACTTCTATACCTTTTGCCTGATGGGAGAGGGGAGAAGAGGGAGAAGCCAGGGTGCGACTCATCCTTGATTATGCTGTTGGCCTTGCCGAGGCTGCGTGAGGTATAAGTTGAGTCAATAGAAAGCTGGTTGGTTTGCGTGATGTTCTGGGCTGCGTCCACAATTCACTACAATTTCTTGCAGTCTTGGATGGAGCTGTTTCCAATCCAAGTTGTGATGCATCCTGATAAAATGCTTTCTGTGGTGCATCAGCATGGTGCACACCACCACATTCAGGGACAGTCCCAGCTGTTATCAGGCAACTGAATCATCCCACCACAGCCAGAACTACTATCTACCTCTTTGATCTTTCTCGGACTATCCTTGACTAACTTTTGAAGAAGGGTTTTCGGCCCGAAACGTGGCCTATCTCCTTCGCTCCGTAGATGCTGCTGCACCCGCTGTGTTTCTCCAGCCTTTTGTGTACCCTTGACCGAACATTGCCGGCTTTACCTCGCACTAAACATTATTCCCTTATCATGTATCTATGCATGATTGTAATCATGTGTTGTTTTTCTGCTGACTTGGTTAACACTGACAATAAACTGAACTGCACTGAACTGATCTGCACCAAGGCCGAGACCTCTTTATGCATCTCGCCTTGCTGTCGTGTCTGTCACATCCCCTGCCTGCCATCATCATAGGATCGTACAGAACCACGCTCACCTCTATTTCACACTTCCTCTCTACCCTGCAACGACAAATAGCAATGGGCTGTCAATAAAACCTCCCTTGTTGCGGCTCATGTGGACGGTGAGCAGCTAAGATGCATTAATAAAACATCCTTTATTAAAGATAGTCAAGCAGTGGCTGGTAATAACAATGTTTCACAGTTCCTAAAGGTGCATTTACAACCAGACACTCTTTAGATTTCAAAATCGTCGAGAGTCAGATCGATGTGGTCCTGTTGAAGATTAATTAGGGCACGATCGCACAATAGGAGCTTTGGCATGGTGGAAGTAATTCAGGAGCCCGAACTAATGATCTGGAGACAGGAGTTCACATCACACCATGGCAGCTGCGAAATTTAACTTCAGTTACTGAAATAAATCTGGCATGAGCAGTATCTGTAGGATTACCGCAAAAGTACCATAAGAGCCCCACAGCTTCACGAACGTCCTGTGGGGAAGAACCGCTACCATACTTTCCTGGTCTAATGACTCCAAACATACAGTAATTGATTTGTAACTGCCTAGGAGGTGACCTAACAAGGCCAGGCATTGTTGACAAGACAGCTCACTACCACTTTCCCAAGAGCAGTTGGGAATAGGCAATAAGGGCTGGACTTGTCCACGATGCCCACATCCTGTGAATGAATAATAAATAAGAGGGGGGGGGGGGGGGAGGGTGGGGGCTGGTCTGTCGTTATCCAGGGACTGAAAGCCAAAAAGACCAAAAATCTGGTTTGCTTGCTACCAGCAAATGCAGAGTGGGAGCCAGGAGAATGGAAAGGCTGAGTGATATACATACAAGCAAGGAATCACGTCAAGTAATTAAATATAAAAATAGAGATTAGGTGGGGAGAAAAATAGTAAGATTAAACAAGAACTTACCAGTTTGAAGTTTGATCTTTATTTTATGAGGAGTTGCGATGAGGGATTTCGTGAAGACCCCGCCAACACGCATGCGCGGCATTCTTCAAAGCAGCGGTGTGGAATCACAGATCACAACCCGAAGATTGGAAGATTAAAACTTGACCATACCAGTTGAACTTATAATAGAGGGTTGGGAGCGGAGGGCACGAAATCCCTCATCGCAACTCCTCATAAAATAAAGATCAAACTTCAAACTGGTAAGTTCTTGTTTAATCTTACTATTTTACTTCGGAGTCACGTGAGTGACTTCGTGAAGATTTCAAAGCTCTGTGATTACATGCCCTGGACCACGTCCATGCTGCCACACTGCCGTAATTCTGATGGAGGAAGTTTAGTAATACATTCCAGACTGGACAGGCTGAAAAGTAAATGAATGTTTAATAACACAAATAATAAGACCCCTAACTCGGGGACAAAACAAATTTACGGAGCAGCTCCCAGCACAGCTTCCGCAAACATCGCGGGTTTGGCCACCGGTTTATTGTAGAATCTGTGGAATGTGGATTCACTGGCCCATCCCGCGGTAGCGAGGACATGATCCATGGGCACCTCCATGGTCCTCGCCGCTGAAGTGGATGCAGCCCTGGTAGAATGAGATTTAAACATATTAGTATCTATCCCAGCTGCATCCAATACTTCCCTGAGCCACCTTGCAATCGTTGAACCAGTCACCCAGTGATGAGGCTTCTTGTGGCTGATAAAGAGCCCTTGTTCCATCTTCCTAATGATACTGGTTCGTTGAATATAGTGGCGAATATGGGTGACTACGCAAAGGGTGGTGTCTGTGGGATACGCCCGGAATTCCAACTGCAGCCCTAGCGCACCTGGCCTGTGCTGCTTAAGTAACCCTTCGACGATGAATGTTACTGTTTGCGGAGTCCAGACCATTCTATCAAGTCGTAGTTTCTGCAGGGTCTGCACCCGCTGAGCCGTTGTCAGTGCCATCAGCATTACCACTTTGAGGGTGAGCTTGTGAAGTGGTAACTCTGCCATGGGAGACCAGTTTCTTAATAGGGTCAGCACTACCCCTACATCCCATATGATGTCATATCTGGGTCGTGGGGGATTGGTGTTGAACACTCCCCTCATGAATTTTGACACCAGTTGACTAGACCCCACACCTATGTTGAGGTATGAGGAGAGCGCACTCCTGGCGCTATTGATGGCACTGTAGCTAAGGCCCTCATCGTAATGAAGGCCCGCCAGGAATTCCAGAACGTCAGGGATTGTAGCAGAGTTATAGGTGGTAGAAGTTCTAGCGCAGTATGCCTCCCATTTCCTGATTTGAGTGAGATACTGCCTTCTGGTTGAAACTCTGCAGGAAGCGACGATGAGGTCCATGGCCCTAGAGGAGATCCCAGCCTCTAGAAGCGGTCTTCTTAGAACCTGCAAGCCAACAGGTTTAAGTGGCGATGGCACGGGTGAATTTCCCCAGTAACTGGGTTCGTAATCAAATTTGTGCGTTTAGCAATTTGCACCCATGGACTTTTGACCATCTGGAGGACCACCGGATACCATGGTTGCGTAGGCCAGTCGGGTATAATCAGTATACCTGAAGCAGAATCTAATTTGATTTTCTGCAATATCCGGCTGATGAGGCAGAATGGGGGAAATGCGTAGCAGAACCATTTCCCCCAATGGAGAGAAAATGCATCCATTGCTACTGCCCCAGGGTCTGGTTCCCAAGACACATATGTTGGTATCTGATGGTTCAACCTAGACGCAAAAAGGTCAATATCTGGTGTACCGAATTTAGCTATTATTTCAGCAAATATCTTCGGATTCAGCATCCACTCAATGTTATCATTAAATACTCGTGACCTGGTGTCTGCCACTGTATTGAGCTTCCCTGGAAGATAGGTTGCTGAGATCCAAATGTTTCTTTCAATACACCAGTGCCAAATTGTGTTAACTAATTCATCACAAGATACTGACCTGATACCACCCATATGATTGACGTATGCTACCACCGTGGTATTATCTATTTGAAGACGGACATGTAAATGACTTAATTTTGTGCAATATGCCCGTAGCCCATGGAAAACACCTAGCATCTCCAAATAGTTTATCCCTTGTGACTGTAAAAGTGTGAATTCATGAGCGTCCCATCTGCCCCCGCAACTGGTTACAGTATCCGTCGCTCCCCATCCTTGGGCACTTGCATCTGTTTGTACCACAACTGATGGGTTCAAGACAATGATGGGTCTATAACAGTCACCAATATTGTTAGCCCACCATTGTAACTCAATTTTTGCCTTTATCGGCAGCTGCATGGATCTGTCAAAATGTCCAGCATTTGCTTTTAATGCTGAAATTTTTGCTCTTTGTAAATTTTGATAATGTAGTGGCCCAAACTGTGTAGCAGGAAATGTAGCTACAAGCTTCCCAATTACCTTAGCAGCTTGTCGAATAGTGAGTACCGCAGCACAAGCAAAGTTGTTACAAGTTTCTTGAATCTCTACAGCTTTCCCAGTTGGGACAGTGACCATCATCTGATTCGTGTTAATAGTGAACCCCAAATAATCCATAACCTGTGAGGGATTAAACCTTGATTTGTCTGGATGGATGACAAACCCCAATTCTTCAAATATAGCTATAGTAGCTGCAACCGCTAGCTGTGCCAACTCTAAGGATTCTCCTATGATCAATATATCGTCCAAGTATGCCATGACGATATGATTTTGTCTCCTGAGATATGCCAGAATAGGTTTAACAATTTTCGTAAACAGCCGAGGCGCTGTTGTAATTCCGTTGGGTAACGCTTTATATTGCCACAACTGATCCTTCCAGACAAATTTCAAAAACTTCCTATGAGACGGTGTGATAGGAACTGTATAGTATGCATCTTTCAAATCAATGCAGGCCATAAAGCATCCTTTGCTAAGTAACTGTTTAGCTGTTTCAAACGTTTCCATTTTAAAATGGGTGTATTGCACAAAAGTATTCAACTGGGTTAGGTCAATGATAATACGACAACCACCATCTTTTTTAGGCCTTGTAAAGATGTTGGACACAAACGCAACTGGCTCATGTGTCGTTTTTTCTATCACCCCTTTTCCCTCTAATCGTAACATTTCTGCATGTCCTACCTCCATCTCTTTTTGAGACAGCGCAAACTTGCGATGAGGCACATGCTGCGTAGGGGGAAGTTTGGCATTAATAAACTCTACCACATAACCCTGAATACTTTGGAGAATAAAGACGTCAGACGTGACTTTTCCCCAACCAGCCACAAAGTACTGCAACCGTCCACCAATCTGTGAGGGTACCTCTGCTACTTTTTGACGAGAACCAAACCCCCTTACCTCCATGGTTACTTCCGGGGTCTGGAGAATGGGGGCTTTTGCGGCCTGTGGGCTGATGCTGGTAGTGGCCGCATTTTCCACGCGGGCTTCGGAGGATCCTGCCCTAAAAAAGACGGTTGTTGTAGTTGTTGAGGGTGGAACTGCTGTTGGGGAGCCGGTGGTAGGTAAGTTTTTGTCGGGTATGTTCTTGGATTCCTATCCGACTGCCACCTGGGTCTGGATGAAGGATAAGGTCGCTGCCGTCGATACGGCAGATTTCTACTGGACACAGGTTGCTTCACAAGCCCCACCGTTTTGGCCTCTTCATCCAATTCTTTTACCTGCTTAGACAGGTCCTCCCCAAACAGCTGTGTTGTTGGTGGTGTGGTGGAGGTGCGGCACAACCCAGCAAATTTTGGGTTTAGGTTGGGCCGAATGGAGCTTTTCCTGAAACAGTTTATTTCAAACTGTGCATTGCACAGGAGGGCTAATGCGTCCTGCTGTTCTTCTGACACATCTGCTGCATCCAATGTCCTTGCAAAAGCCGTGATTCCGGACGTCAATAGTTTGAGGATTTTCTGGAGCTTGCCCTCCTGTGCCCTGGTGTTGCTGTTTATGTTCCCCCAAATTGGCAGATTGACCTTCGGCACACTGAGGGACACACAATTTGCTGGGGCCTTGTATTTTTCCAATGTCTCCCCAATGACATTGTCTTGGAGCTGGTGAGATGTTAAGTAATTGATAGAGGCCGCTATTTTCGGATGTAGCGGCTCTCCAACGGCAGTTGGTTTTCCAAACTTTACAACAGCCTCCAGCATCTCTTCAGCTTCTGGTCTTGCGGGTTGGTCTTCCTCCTCAAAATCACCCATCCGCTCACTGTGCCTGCTGGCGATAGACGAGGGTGAAATCGACAGAGGCACCCTGCTCTTACTCCCAGACCGCAAGGACTCCCGCTCTTGTCGTTCCAGGTCCCGCTGATAGAGCACCTCCACCATTTGCTCCATTCGCGCCATGCGACCGCCGCCGCTACACGCGGACGACAGGTCGACTTCCCCAGGCCCTGCTGAGTCGCTGGGGCTTCTGCCAGTTGGTCGCACCTGCACGAGGTGCGCTGACAGGTATTCGTCAGCACCCACTCCTGCGGGGCTGAACGACCTCCGCACGGACAACCCGCTAGCCCGATGCCTCTCGGACCTCAGCGGCGTCTCTACCTGATGAACAGGCAGAGGAAAAGAGTCGGAACCGGTCCCCAATACCAGCTCCGTGGTCCGTGCAGGCACACCGTCACCCTCACCCCCAGGGGTCTGTGACGGCGCTTGGCTGGCTTTACCCGCAGCAGCGGGATTGCCTAACCGCATTTTCCTGCCACCGGTCTGCGCTCCGGCAGCCTGTTCCGGTGCAGAGCTGGTACCTCCTGCCCCTGCAGGGTATCCTGCTCCAGCAGTACGGTTGCCAGCCTGGAACCTCGCAGGTTTCCCCTGCGGTATATCAATGCCCACTGCAGCAGCTGGGCTTGATTTCTGCACGGCTTTCCCTCGAGTCTGCTCCCTGGGGACCTGTAAAACAGAAGCGGTACTTGCCGTGCGAGACACCCGTGGTGCCTTTTTCCCACCAGCCCTGACTTTGGGCGACGGTGGAACGAAGTCAGGGTCTCCTTCCCCCTGCTCCCGTGCGGACTTTCCTGCCGGTAACAACGGAGGCGAATCGGGCCCTCCCGACTCCATAGGGTCCGACTTCCGCACCGGCTTCCCCGGTCTAACAGGTGTTGTCAATCCTGCGGGTAGCCCCGAGGAAGATTGCCGCGGCCCGCGGCTCTTGGAAAGCTTCCTCTTCTCTTCCATCGCTTCTGTAAGACAAACCTTACAGAAGAACCAGCTCTAGGTTAGTTTCACTTACCTGGAGCCGTCTTTTGAAGGAGCTGGTGGAGAAGCGCACTCCCCCCCCAGCTTGCCGGTAGCAAATGCGCGCGACGATATGCCGCGCATGCGTGTTGGCGGGGTCTTCACGAAGTCACTCACGTGACTCCGAAGTAAAATTCAAATCAAATAAGTGAACATAAAATGATTATCATAACAGGGGGGAATTGCAACAACAAGTTGCAGAATGAACAGAAGAGAAAATACGTAGTTAAGGTTTGTAGGTTCATTAGCTTGGTGTAAATGTAAAATTGTCCCTAGTGTGTGTAGGGTAGTGTTAATGTGCAGGGATCGCTGGATGTGTGGGTGTTGCTGGTCGGTGGATGAAGAGCCTGTTTCCGCACTGTATCTCTAAACTGTACCAAAATAATGAAACAAAGGTGTTACCTGAAAATATTTGTGAAGTACATCTACACAATTAAATGTTGCCAGGAGGAAAGCAGAGGTTTCCCACTCTTTGAGTGGGTTCACTGCAGTGCGAGTTAATACTGCTTTCTCACTATGGCAGTGTATGAAACAAAAGCATTCTCAATATTGGGACTGAAGAGAGATGACAGCAACTTAACAATTTATTTTGTCATCCTCTACCGCTGCATTTCTAAATATTACAGCTCCAGATGTGGAAAACAGACAGATGTGGGACCTAAAGCTCAGAGACTGAGATTGTGCAAACACTACATGGATCATATTCTGTTACACTTTCAAGTTTTCAGGCTGTTCACACAAATATTAACTATATATATATTTGTCTAGAAATTCATCATGAGCAGTAAAAGTAAAAGTAACTGAATGCAGAAGTATGACATACATAGACTCATAGCGTGACACAGTGTGGACAGGGCCGACCCTAGGCCGATTGGACTGATTTTTCCAAATTGGGCCCCGCGACCAAGGGGGGCCCCGCGTTAATTTTCCATATTTCATATGGAAATACAAATTCGCTTTGTTAAACAAAGATTTAAAGAAAAAACATTTTACAAAACTTACATGGTTTTGTACATGGAATACAAACGCTGTACGGTCATCAGATGCAAACGATGTGTTAACCACTGTATTGTTAACAGCCAGATGTGTTAACAAGCTAGTAGTTAACATGTAGTTATCCAATGCGTCATCAATGCATTGATCCACATTCCTCAGTAAATGTGTAATTGTGTTTTAGATGAAGTATTAATGATGCTGCGTTGCTTTGAATACAATTCATGTGGCGTCATTAACACTTCTTCAAAACATAATTACATTTTACTGAGGAATGTAGATTGATGCATTGAGAATTTCTTAAAACTCACCATCATGAGTGAGAACTTCTTCTTGGTGACATTCTGGGTCTGCAGGTTAGTCATTCAATTTACCTACTGGCCCACGTTGTGTCTCCCCGTCTTTCGCTCTCTCCCTCCCTCCCTCTCTCTCGCGCGCGCTCTCTCTCTCTCTCTCTCTCTCTCTCTCTCTCTCCCCCGTTCCCCACCTCTCTCTCTAGCTCTCTCGGCATTCCCGGAATCATTGATGTTTTGCGGTATACAAAAATGCTGGAGAAATTTAGCGGGTGAGACAGCATCTATGGAGCGAAGGAAATATGCAACGTTTCGGGTCGAAACCCTTCTTCACACCCGGCTATTTCCTTCGCTCCATAGATGCTGCCTCAAGCCCTGTCCCACTGTGCGAGTTCACCCGTGCTTAAAATCTCTGTGTAGCATCTCTGTCCCTATCTTCAAATTCCCACTTTGAAATAAAATATAGTTTTCGACTTAAAAAATTTGCAGCAGGATCGCGATTAGTCGATTCCCACGCATTTTCAATCATCGATCAATTCAGTGTAATTTTCACACATGGTTGATGTAGTTTTTTAAAGATACATTACATTACAATACATAGTGATGAATAGTAATAAATGCAACCGCTTCGTTACGCTTCTTGTGTGGTGGTAAGGGGGGTGGGGGGGGGGATAAAATACCATATATTTGCATTTATATCGCGATCCTGCTGCAAATTTTTTGTCGAAAGTTGTATTTTATTTCAAAGTGGGAATTGGAAGATAGGGACAGAGATGCTACACAGAGATTTTGATAGGAAGGAAACGTTACAGCAGCTGGAAAAGATCGGTCAAATGGTAGGTTCAATGAAGATTGGGCGAGGGGGGATTGGGGGTGGGGGGAAAGTATCTAGAGCTTGAACCTATTTTTTATTGTCTATTGAAACGTCCCGAGCTCTGACGTACCCACTACGTTCATCCTATGTGTTTACCACGAGTTTTGATTTTTTTTTAAACTCGGGAGAGCTCTTGAGTGAACTCGCACAGTGGGACAGGGCTTACACTCACTGAGTCTCCCCAGCATTTTTGTCTACCTTCGATTTTCCACATCTACAGTTCATTCTTAGACGTTTTGCGGTGATGGCTGCATCTGCGGTTCCTTTCTGTTTGGTGGGGGGTTAAGGGAAGGGTCCTGGCCCATGGCGGCTCCTGGTCCGTTCCCCCCCCCCCCCCCCCGTGGGTGCCGCCTTTCCCGCTGAGTTCCTCCAGCACTCGGTGTTTTTTGTTTTGCCCTGAAGTTGAAGGTGGACCCCCCCTGTGTCTACCTTCAACTCCCCGTCTATGGTGGCTCAGCGGGACGGGCAGGGGCTCTGGGGAGAGGGTTGCGGTTCTGTTTGAGTCCCTTCTTCAGACAATCACAAATACTCTCACCGACGAGAGTTCAGTTCAGACTGAAGAAGGGTCTTCTCTCCAGAGTCGCCGCGCTGCCTGGCCTGCTGAGCTATTCCATTGTTGCTGTACTGAGATATAGCCAAGTCTATCCCTCATTGCTAGCAGCTGATGGGAAGTGGCTGTAAAAGGACAGTGCTACTGGAGGGCTGGGGCGGGGGGAGTTCCTTTCATAGCGTGTGGGTAGTCTGTCCGCGGGTAAAGTTACAGGGAGGGCAGGAGGGTTGAGAAGGAGGGGGTCGGCCGGGGATCATCCAGCTCAAGAGCGGGTCAGCGGGCGATGGATAACAGGACAGCGGGCGGTGGAGCTTACTCCATATGTCAGGGCGAAAGTAACCTCAATTGATCCCTTGTTCGCGCTGACACAGGAGTAAGCTCCACCGCCCGCTGTGATGTTATCCATCGCCCGCTGACCCGCTCCGCTCTATGATCTTTGCTCTTGAGCTGGTCCCCTCACTGTTCAGACGGAGAGCACTGCCAGAGGTGAGCGGGCCGGCAGAAGGTGCTGAGATGGCAGTCGGTTCCGTTGTCCGGTGATGGCGGCCGCTCGTAGCCACGCGAGCGGCTTCCCTCCCCGGCCACAATGTGGTGGCGCCCAGAGCGCCACGGCAGCGGTGAGTGAGTGTTACTGGCATGAACCCCGACCCTTTCCTTATCAACACTCCCCACATGCTGTGAAAGGAACTCTTCCCCGAATTGTCATGTTAATCACGACACGCGACTCATTTATAAATATTTATTTATATTTCTACGAATTTTTTTTCCAATTGGGCCCCGCACCTCTTAAGGCCGGCCCTGAGTGTGGAAACAGGCTCTTCAGCCCAACTCGCCCACACTGGCCAACAATGCCCCAGCTACACTAGTCCCACTTGCCTGCGCTTGGTCCATATCCCTCCAAACCTGTCCTATCCATGTACCTGTCTAACTGTTTCTTAAACGATGGGATAGTCCCAGCCTCAACTACCTCCTCTGGCAGCTTGTTCCATGCAAGCACCACCCTGTGTGTGAAAAAGTTAACCCTCAGATTCCTATTAAATCTTTTCCCCTTCACCTTCAACCTCCAATGCATTCAGAAAGTGTTCAGACCCCTTCACCTTTTCCACATTTTGTTACGTTACAGCCTTATTCTAAAATGGATTAAATTCACTTTTTTAATCATCAATCTACACACAATACCCCATAATAAAAAAGTGAAAACAGGTGTTTAGAAATTTTTGCAAAGTAATTAAAAAGAAATAACAGAAATATCCCATTTACATAAGTATTCAAATCCTTTACTCAGTACTTTGTTGAGGCAGCTTTGGCAGCGATTACAGCCTCAAGATTTCTTGGGTATACAAGCTTGGCGCACCTGTATTTGGGTAATTTCTCCCATTCTTCTCTGCAGATCCTCTCATGTTCTGTCAGTTTGGATGGGGAGCGTCGATGCACAGCCATTTTCAGGTCCCTCCAGAGATGTTCGATCTGGTTCAAGTCCAGGCTCTGGCTGGGCCACTCGAGGACATTCACAGACTTGTCACGAAGCCACTCCTGCGTTGTCTTTACTGTGTGCTTAGGGTAATTGTCCAGTTGGAAGGTGAACCTCTGCCCCAGTCTGAGGTCCAAATACTCTGGAGCAGGTTTTCATCAAGGATCTCTCTGTACTTTGCTCCGTTCATCTTTCCCTCGATCTGAACTAGTCTCCCAGTGCACTGTATGTCCTCTGGTCTTCGATTCCCCTCCTCTGGGCAAGAGACTCTGTGCATCTACCTGATCTACTCCTCTCATGATTTTGTACACCTCTATTAGATCTCCTCTCATCCTCCTGGGCTCCATGAATAGAGACCCAGCCTACTCAACCTTGCCCTATAGCTCACACCCTCCAGTCCTGGCAACATCCTCGTAAATATTTTCTGAACCCTTTCAGGCATGACAATATGTTTCCTGTAACATGGTGCCCAGAAATGAACACAATATTCTAAATGCGGCCTCATCAGCGTCTTATACAACTGCAACGTGACCTCCTAACGTCTGTACTTACGAAGGCCAAAATGCCAAAAGCCTTTTTGACCACCTTATCCACCTGCTTTCGACCTTCAAGGATCAATGCACCTGTACTCCTAGATCCCTCTGCTCTACAACACTACCCAGAGGCCTACCATTTACTGTGTAGGTCCTGCCCTTGTTCGAGGTCCCAAAACACCTCACACCTCACTGTATTAAATTCCATCAACCATTCCAAGCCCACCTGGCCAAACGATCCAGATCCTGCTGCAATCGTTCACAACCATCTTCGCTATCTGCAAAACCACTCACTTTTGTATCATCAGCAAACTTGCTAATCTTGCCCTGTATGTTCTCATCCAAATCATTCATGTAGATGACAAACAGTAACGGGCCCAGCACTGAACCCTTAAGGCACACCACTAGTCACAGGCCTCCAGTCTGAGAAGCAACCTTCCAGCATCACCCTCTGCTTCCTTCAATGGAGCCAAATTGCTATCATTCAGCTACCTCTCCTTGCATCCAATGCAGTCTAGCCTTCCAGAGCAGCCTACCATGCGGAGATTTGTTGAACGCCTTACTGAAGTCCATATATACAACATCTACAGCTCTGCCCTCATCAACCTTTTTGGTCACGTCTTAAAAAAAACTCAGATTTGTGAGACACGACCTCCCACATACAAACCCATGCTGACTGTCTCTAATCAGCCCTTGCCCATCCAAATGCCTGAATATACTATCCATCAGAATACTCTCCAGTAACTTACCAACTACAGATGTTAAGCTCACCAGCCTATAGTTCCCAGCATTTTCTATGCAGCCCTTCTTATGTAGGACCTTGTATGTAATACTCATGTAGGACCTTGCCCATCTCCAGTGGCTCCACACAGAGGTGACCACTTTGATTCCTGAGAGGTCCCACTCCCTCTCTATTTACCCTTTTCCCCCTTATGTATTTATAAAATATTTTGAGATTGTCCTTAATGCTACCCGCCAGAGCTATCTCCTGGTCCCTTTTTGCCCTTCTGATTTTCTTTTTTAATTTACTCCTTAGTTCCCGGGTGCCCATGATCCCAGCTACCTATACCTGTCCCATGCACCCTTCTCTATTTCCCTCATCAACCAAGCCTCCTTACGTTTGCCTGCTTTGCCCTTCACTCTAACGGGGACGTACACATCCTGAGCTTTCTTCAGTACACTTTTAAAAACATCCCACTTGGCCGGTGTCCCTTTCCCCTCAAATAATCTACTCCAGTCAACCTCTCATACCCTCAAAGTTGGCCTTACCCCAGTGATCATTTTAACACGTGGACCCTCTCCGTCCCGATCCATAACTATCTTAAACCTAACCGAACTGTGGTCACTGGTCCCAAAAGGCTCCTCCACAAACACTTCATTAACTTGCCCTTCCCAATTTCCCAATACTAGATCCAACGTTGCCCTCTCACATGTGATGGCCTCCACATACTGCTTAAGAAAACTCTCCCGAACACTTTTGAGAATTGCACCTCATCTGAACACTTCATGCTATGATTTTTCCAGTCTATATTGGGAAAGTTAAATTCCCTACAACAACAACTTCATTTGACCTGCAGCTATCTCCCGGCACATTTGTTCTTCTAATTCCCGTTGACTATTCGGGGGTCCGTAGTACACCCCCAACAAGGTGATCATCCCTTTCTTGTTCTTCAGCTCCACCCATATAGCCTCACTAGACGAACCGTGGTAATGTCACCTCTGACATCCTCCTTAACCAACAATGTAACTCCCCCTCCTCTTTTCCCCTCATCCCTGTCTCTCCTGAAACTCCTGTACCCCGGAACTTTGAGCTGCCAGTCCTGCTGTCCCTTAAGCAGGTTGTGGATACATTTCTGTGGTATTATCTTTTATGGAGTGGATGCATAACACTTTCAATGAAGATACTTCCAGTGCCCCCAGCAGAAGATAAAACACTGATGGTCCATGGTGACATGGAAATAATTCATTAGCCATACAAACCCTTTGGATGTCACCAAAATATGAAAACATTCCACTTAACTGCTCCTTCTTCATTCACGGAGCTGAGAATGCTTACTGGTGGATAGGGGTGAAGAAAATTGAGGTTCTCACAACATTTATAAATTATCCAGAAGCTTTTTAATCATCAAAGTTTAAAACTCCAAGTTCTGATAAATATGATTAGCGCAGATGGATGTTTTGATAATCCATAGAGACATCGGGGGATTGAAGGACCTGCTTGTGCACTGTAAGACCGCATAATAACCAGAGGAGTATCTCCAAAGGAGAGATGGGGACATACTTCAGGCTCAAATGCAAGTGTTTCTGATGAGGAACCCCAGGGCAAAAATGCATATCAACCCATTCCGAACAAACCTCAGTATTGTTCATAGTTAGAAGTGAGAAACTGACAAAAGATGCTACAGATTTCATTGAAGAAGGGTCTCGATCCGAAACGTCACCTATTCCTTTTCTTCAGAGTGGATGCAGCCTGACCCACTCAGTTACTCCAGCTTTTGGTGTCTATCTCCAGGTTTCATTGTAGGTTATAGTCGTCTGAGATGGATTAATCCCAACCATGACAACAGTCTCTGTATAGGAAAGAGTTTTACAAAATTTAACCCACACTATGGACACACATCAGCTCAACAAAGCCTTGGGTGAGAACACTTCAGTTGGGTAAACTCATTGCAAACTGCACCAGGGGAGATGCCAGCATGTAACTATTGTTTTGCTTTGGTAAAGAAAAAATCACTTTATAAATACCATACCATCATCAACCCAGCAAGGAACATTTATTTACTGTGATCCTGCACAGAATTCTTCCTTAAACAAAATAGCAACTTGTTGTTTGTGCCTTTGGGGCGAAAAGTAGTTGTGAAAGAAGCTGGTGTTCCAGACTAACATTAAAACTCCAGCTCAATCACTTCCACTTGTCGCTGTCCAAATAGAACATGCAGTGAGAATAATGTACATATCACGCATTGTCCATGAGCAACTTGAACAATGTGGTAACATTGTCCATTCATTGGCCCTCAATATGCACTGTATGTACCCATAGGCATAACGTTACCATTCATTCTCCACTCAGTTAATGATTCACACTGGGTACATTGCCACGGAAAATAATAACACCCTTGCACTTCTGCTGACAGATTGAGGAAGAAATCGTCCTCCAGGTAATACATCTTTTAAAATGATACACAAGCTACCTTATCTAGAATGATCGCTGAGACTATCATTTTTCTTGTTGTTTATATGTCTGACCACACTAAACATAGTGGTACCAATTGAAAATCTCTGATGGAAAATTAACAGCCTGAATTATTAATACAGGCACAGCTTAACATCCCAGTATTTCCAGCATTTTCCCTTTCTCACGTGGCAGTATTAAAAAATATTATTTTCTCCTTCTCTTTGCTAAAATGGAATCCTGAGCACATTTGTTTTCATTATTAAAACAAATAAACCAAATGTCACTATCAAAACAACTTCTGGATTGGTACGGGTGTCAGGGGTTATGGGGAGGAGGCAGGTGAATGGGGTTAGGAGGGAGAGATAGATCAGCCATGATTGAATGGTGGAGTAGACTTGATGGGCCAAATGACCTAATTCTACCCCTATTCCCTGTGACCTTGTGGCCAAAGCTACTGTGAAAATCTGCAGTGAAAATAGTCAAT
The DNA here is from genome assembly GCA_963514005.1 of Raja brachyura. Next base: position 8,301,154 of record OY740784.1, read on the forward strand.
GCTGGCCAACACTTCACCGGGTCAAGCAGAACATACGCAGAAAAAAAAAAACTTCAATTTTATCCAAACTCAATATTTTACATTCTAAATATATCTACCATGTGCATAGTTTCTTGGAATACAGTCAGCCAGTTCCGCTTCATAACAATTATTTGTGTCTGCATGGACCTTGGGAGGACTGGCCCATGTTATTGCTGGCAGTTGACTGTTCTTTCAAGGGGCTAGTGTCTCATTTTGACTAATGCAGTGTCTTGTACAATGCCTTATTCTCCATTAATCAGTTACGAATTGTGCAGAGTAACCAAGTCCATTACAATAACACAGATGGAAAATTAGCCACCAAGGGGACTAATAGTGATGCCTCAAGTAGCGAGTTTGGAATATTGAAACTTACTCATGTACAGCAGTGAATGAGGGTCAATGAAAACAGGAATGAATGTTTACACACCACAACCAACATCTCAAAAATAAAATGTAATACAATTATACTATTACAATTATGCATGCTGATTGCATTCCAAGAAATTATGCAAATTGTCCACGGAAACTTTAGAACATTTATGAACTTTTCTCATGTTCCGATGTTGCATGTTGTGGTGTTTTGGAACATTGCACAAATGGTGGACAGTGAAAATCCATCGGGGTGAATGGTGCAGATAAGAGTCGGTGCAAAAAAACGTTGGTAAATCATCTGGAGTCCAAGGGTAGGCGTGTGTCTTGCGAGGTTTTACCAACATTATGACCAGATCTGACGAAGGGTCTCGACCCAAAACGTCATGACTACGTCTGAAGAAGGGCCCTGACCCAAAACCTCACCCATTCCTTCTCTCCAGAGATGCTGCCTGTCCCGCTGAGTTACTCCAGCATTTTGTGTCCCTCTTTGGTTTAAACCAGCATCTGCAGTTCCTTCCTGCACATTATGACAAGGTCTCGTCCCTGGTTTGCACATCAATCAGAACTGGTTCTGGATCCAGAACTCCATTGATTTTAATGGGAATTCCAAGGCTGCCATTTCAGAAGCAAAATGCCTGAATTTTACTTCAATTTTGACAATTACTTGAAGCCCTATCATTCCGACCCCTGCTGCCCAAATCAGGGGTGTAATGTGCTGGCCCCATTTTCCATCTGCCCCAGGTACAGGTAAGAGCAGGCAGGTTAGGCAGATAGACACAAAATGCTGGAGTAACATTACAAGCAGGCAGCATGCAAAGAAGGGTCTCGACCCAAAACATCGCCCGTTCCTTCTATCCAGAGAAGCTGCCTGTTCTGCTGTGTTACCCCAGGATTTTGTGTCCATCACAAAAGTGGGAGAGTCTAGGACTAGAGGTCATAGCCTCAGAATTAAAGGACAGTCTTTTAGGAAGAAGATGATGAGAAATTTCTTTAGTCAGAGGGTGGTGAATCTGTGGAATTCTTTGCCGCAGAAGGCTATTGAGGCCAAGTCAGTGTATATTTTTTAAGGCAGCGATAGATAGATTCTTGATTAGTACAGGTGTCAGAGGTTATGGGGAGATGGCAGGAGAATGGGGTTAGGAGGGAGAGATAGATCAGCCATGATTGAATGGCAGAGAGATGGGCCAAATTGCCTAATTCTACTCCTATCACTTGTGACCTTATGATAATTTGGTGTAAACCAGCATCTACACTTCCTTTAGTCAACTCAGGTTGCCAGTTGAGTGTAATGACATCCAGCCCATTGACCAGTTGGCCCATGGCAATCATGACCTCGCTTTTGAAGGGCTTGGGATGGCGACTTCCTCATTGTGAAGGTGGAGGAGGACAAATCGTCTGAACTATTTTTGTGCAACGTCACCTTGACAGGACATTAGGGAGGCGTTTTCTGCTCTTCGCACTTTGCAATGAATGCTGTGTAGTTTAATGTGACAGAAAGTAAACAATTTAAAGTAGGCCCCAACGTGAGAAGTTGAGTCAAAACTAATTAATGTTCATTCAACAACACAGTTAATTTCGACATGTGAAGATGTGATTGTGAGCACCACTCTATAATGAGTATAAATATGCGAGTCATTAAAAAACGTTCACTGGTTTACTCCTCAATAAAATGAAAAATTAAACAGTTTAATTACTTATCTCAATTTTTCAAGCTGAATTTGCACAATTATTGAAATGCCTGAGAAACAGAAGATATTCTGTTCAAATAGAACAACATACACTTGAAATATTTATCAATGGAACAATGTATTTGAAAATATATTTTTTCTCAAATTTGGATGGCTTATAAAGATGTGATTTTAAAACAGGTTCTGATTAAGACAGATTGTAAACAAAGGTAAGGCATATAAATATATTTTTTAAATGCTTTATTCAAGTACTGTGTATTTTCTTAAAGATAAATAGCTCCTTTGAGGCACAGTGTGTGCCCTAATGTAATGAAAGATCACACTGTTATGAAAAGATCATATATTCTGTGGAACTAAGCAAAACAAATTTGTCAAGGCCTTGACTAAAAGCCACCCGCACCTAATTAGGGTGTGCAGATTGGTTCATTCCCAGACTATGACCTAGTAGACTAATTACTTCAATATTCAAGTGCCCAGACATGACTACTTCACCTAAATCATACAAGCTTTGCTGTAAATCTGTTATGACTCTAGGCATGTACTCTATATTCTAAAGTTATGTGCAAAATATATCACACTGTTATCAGTTGAGTCGGGAGATGGGGGGGGGGGGTGCAAAAAAAAAATAAAAGCAGTATTTAACTTCACTTTTTCCAATGGAAAAAAGTCAATGGACAATGTACTTAATGTCATTTTCATCACAACTCCACAATAAGTTGCTTTTGAACTGATTGAGGTACATCAATATTCTGAACATGCGATCTCTGGACACTTAAAAATGTTCAATTAAAAAGAAAAATTAAAGCAAAAAGAGAGAGAGAGAAAAACAACTGTTCAAGAGCACTTTTATTTGGTGAGATATTGATGTTGTAAATGGAAACAAAATGAATAGAACCGCCTACCACTACTTTTGGAATATAATATTGTGATTGTATGTAGCAATATTCACAAACTAATTCTGAAGGCATTTTTGTTACAAGATATTTGGGCATTTTCCCAGCATACCAATTGGGCAACTTGGCTACCTCTTGTAGCTTAAAGTCTGTTTGGACATTCAATGGCGATTTGGCAAATCTTCGGTTTTTTTTTAGTATAGTACCTTTGAAAACATTCAAGGCAAATTAAGTAATTGTGAGCTAAATTCAAAAAAATTGATTCAATCCCCACTCTCATGCAAGTTCGTTTTGAGTGACGTCCACACTTTTTTAGTAAAGCTAAAAATAACTTTATAACCACAGGCTGACTACATATTGCAGATGGAATCAGTTACTTAAGTAGAATTTAAAACTAATTGCTGGGAACATTTGTTTTTTTAAAGAGGAAAGACTGAAAACTGAAACAATTCATAGGTAAAAATCTCCAAAATAAATGAAAATTGTCCAGTTCGATCGTTATAAAGGGGTAAGTCCATTTAGTGGGGACAATCAGATCCTTCTGCATTTTGGAAAATAAAGCTAGTTTTTCATTTCCATAATCCCAAATTCTCGCAACTCCATATGAGGAGGACAGTAATTGGCATTAACTCATGATAATTTAGTTGCCATGGTTATTTTGCTTGGCGTTCACGTTGACTGGTATAACAAAACAACTGCAGGGGAAAAGCATTAAAGCTGCACGAGGAAAAATCTTGCTGGCAATTCAATTGTAATCTGCTGCCTTTCTCAGCACTGAGGAGCAATGTTATCCAGAATGCAACACGATATCACATGCTTCGGCAATTCAAGCTAGCACTTCCCATCATAGGTCAAGTGAGTGCCCGTATTCTGTGCTGCATACACACATAATGGAGAAGCACTTATAACATATAGTGTTAAAGGAAAAATGTTTTCAAGCTGGGGAGGGCGCAGAGAAGATTTACGAGGATGTTGCCAGGACTTGAGGGTCTGAGCTACAGGGAGAGGTCGAGTAGGCTGGGACTCCAGCCCTTGCAGCGCAGGAGGATGAGGGGTGATATTATAGAGGTGATTAAATCATGAGAGGAATAGATCGGGTAGATGCACAGAGTCTCTTGCCCAGAGCAGGGAATTGAGGACCAGAGGACATAGGTTTAAGGTGAAGGGGAAAAGATTTAATAGGAATCTGAGGGATAAGTTTTTCACACAAAGGCTGGTGGGTGTACGAGCTGCAAGAGGAGGTAGTTGAGGCTGGGACTAAAGCAATGTTTAAGAAAGAGTTAGACAGGCACATGGATAGGACAGGTTTGGAGGGATATGAACCAAATGTAGGCAGGTGGGACTAGTGTGGTGTAGGACATGTTGGCCACTGTGGGCAAGTTGGGCTGAAGGGCTTGTTTACACACTGTATCACTCTATAATAATGACTTTGCTTATGCAACATTCATTTGTATATCCTGGGGGGAAGTAGATTACGTTAGAAACATAGAAATTAGGTGCAGGAGTAGGCCATTCGGCCTTTCGAGCCTGCACCACCATTCAATATGATCATGGCTGATCATCCAACTCAGTATCCCGTACCTGCCTTCTCTCCATACCCTCTGATCCCCTTAGCCACAAGGGCCACATCTAACTCCCTCTTAAATATAACCAATGAACTGGCTTCAACTACCCTCTGTGGCAGAGAGTTCCAGAGACCCACCACTCTGTGTGTGAAAAAATTCCTTCTCATCTCGGTCCTAAAGGATTTATCCCTTATCCTTAAGCTGTGACCCCTTGTCCTGGACCTCCCCAACATCGGGAACAATCTTCCTGCATCTAGCCTGTCCAACCCCTTAAGAATTTTGTAAGTTTCTATAAGATCCCCTCTCAATCTCCTAAATTCTAGAGAGTATAAACCGAGTCTATCCAGTCTTTCTTCATAAGACAGTCCTGACATCCCAGGAATCAGTCTGGTGAACCTTCTCTGCACTCCCTCTATGGCAATAATGTCCTTCCTCAGATTTGGAGACCAGAACTGTACGCAACACTCCAGGTGTGGTCTCACCAAGACCCTGTACAACTGAAGTAGAACCTCCCTGCTCCTATACTCAACTCCTTTTGCTATGAAGCAAAAGGATTCAAAGTACGACCATCATAGGTCCCTCAGAATGTCCCCAGCTCTTCATATTACACAACTCTACAGCTCCTCACTCATTTCCCAATGCTCAAGCATTCAACCACCTATCCCTCGCATATCCACTTCCTAGGGATCAATCACTCAACAAACCCATTCTCTTGCTTATTCAATAGCTGGGTGTTACAACAAATTAACCCATCTCATGACAGTTGAAACATAAATTAAGCTTCACATTAACAATAAATGGACACGAGCCATGGTCAGAAATCGCTTTTAAAACATGGGGGGGGGGTGGACACACAATGAGGCCTGACATCTAGGACAGGGGTCGGCAGCCTCCGACCACCCAAATATAACCCAAAATCAACCAGCCCGCAGGCGGTTTTTTTTTTTCAATTTGTTTTCACAACCTGGGAACTGCAGCCAGTCCCGGGGCCCGCAGGTGACCTGGGCGCTACAGCCAGACCTATCAGCCGACCCGAGCGCTACCGCCAGATACGGGGCAGGCGAGCCGACCTGGGCACCCAAGCGACCTGGGAACAGCAGGTCGTTTGGCCCACCATTTCCGCGCCGACCAGCAATCACCCCGTACACTAGCACCATCCGACACACCAGGGACAATTGAAAATTTATCGTAGCACTTAACCTACAAACGTGCACGTCTTTGGAGTGTGGGGCCCGCATGCAACCTGGGCACTACAGCCAGACCTGGGGCAAGCGAGCCGACCTGGGCACTACAGCCAATCCTGGACAGTTTTGCTGCAACATGTTGCACAAAACATGCCCCCCCCCCCCCCCCCCCCCCCCGCAGGATGTCCACCCATGGGAGCAGCAGTCAAAGCTATGGAAACTATGAGATTCAAAGAGGAGAAAGTACTGACACTTTTGAAAAATATAAAAGTGGATAAGTCTCCAGGTCCTGACAGGATATTCCCTAGGACATTGAGGGAAGTTAGTGTAGAAATAGCAGGGGCGATGACAGAAATATTTCAAATGTCATTAGAAACGGGAATAGTGCCGGAGGATTGGCGTACTGCGCATGTTGTTCCATTGTTTAAAAAGGGTTCAAAGAATAAACCTAGCAATTATAGACCTGCTAGTTTGATGGTTATATGGTTATAAAGCGAGTCACTACTGGGGTATGGTAAATCATTCAATGAGATTGTCACTGATCCTTGATGTCAAGTCCACTTGGCCTGGGAACCCATATCTCCTCCAATAATCAACGGATCTTAGTCTTGAGTATGCTCAACAGATAAATATCTCAGCATCTTTGAGGTAGGGAATTCTAAACGTTTTCAGCTCTCCGTGGGTAAGTTTCGCATCTCAATTCAAAATTCCCAAACCCTCATCCAAAGACTATATTGAAGGATTCCAGACACTCAGAAACAAACTCTCCCACTTCCACACTGAAGTTGTGCCAAACCTTGAGATGTTTTTAAAAAAAACACTCGATATTTGAAGCATGGATTGTTTATCTATGTAGCATGTAAAATACAGATTTACAAAGTGGAATCCATTTTAGTACTTTCATTTCAGATAGACACTGAGAATGGGGTAATGGCTTCAAATGTGACTGAGTTATGTCCATGGTCACTCAATTAAATAATGTCTCAGTTTGTACATTTAATAATATGAAATCAATATAATAAATTTCCGTCTGAACTGCATCATTGCAAGTTGTGCTTCCAATGGGTTTTTTTTGACAGATGAAAAGAATGCATTAAAATAAATAAATTCTTAATTTCCTCACTAGCACCTTTTCTACCAACAATCGACAATATATAAAACATGAAACCTGAATTAAAAAAGACATTTCTGGCAATATTCATCAGTAGCTGTGGAGAGAGGGAAAAAAAGTTTATGTTTGAGAACATTGACAAAAAATCGGAAGCAATTAAGCGATTAAATCAGAACTTAAGCGATTTTTCAGCGGACTGCAGGCGACTGTCAAGTTCGCGGCACTCGCCTGAAAAACCGGGAACGGCGACTATCAGAGTGGAGCACACACACACACACATCGCAAAGGCTGGGGGCCAGGGAAAGCGGGGGGGAGCGCTGTCTGAAATTTCACGGTGCAAGCCAAGGTGATACAGACACACACCGCGATGAACAGGAAGGTTAAGACGGCTAGCACAGTGTACGGCAAGTCCTTTAAAAGAGGGGGGAGGGGGGCAGGGGAGAAGGGGGGAGAGGTGGAGAAGGAGTGGAGACACTTTTAAGAAGCCAGACAACTTTTAATAAGCCAGAGATACACAGCTGTGAAGTTCGGCGGGCATTTAACATTACCGGTCGGGTATCTTTGGTTCTGAAAACTCGTGCTTACGTTTTTTCCCCCCAATGGGCCAATGAAAATGCCCGGTCAGCAAAGGCGATTACCTAAAACTACCTACGACCACCCATAACTACATGGCGACTATCGATTTTCTCCATGGCGACCAATTTTTGATTGCAGAAAAAGTTTCAACACGTTGAAAAATTTGTGGCGACCGTACAGAGGCCGCGACTAGTTCCCGGAATGTGGGAACTCCTCGCGACTATGAAGGAGACTCACCAGAGACCACCAGCGAACATATGGTGACAACGTGGCGATCATGAGGCGAGTGCAGAGTCTCCTGCACTCGCCTAAAACTTTGCCTAAGTGGGACAAGCCCTTTAAGGGAACCAAGAAGAGACAAAGTGAATCTGTGTGAATGGGTGGATAACAAAAGTGATAGTGTCCCCAAAACGCTGGTGAATACATAAAGGTGGGTCTGAGGGAGGTATCAGTAGGAGACAAATGATCTCCTAAATTACCAGGAAAAGCAAAATAATACATTGTTAATTCCCTCACTAGCACCTTTTCTACCAAAAATCTGTTAATAGGTTTATGGGAACGCAGGTTTAAGGTGAAAGGAAAAATATTTAACAGGAACCTGAGGGGTAACTTTTTCACACAAAGGGTGGTGGGTGTATGGAACAAGTTGTTAGAGGAGGTAGTTGAGGCTGGGACTATCCCAACATTAAGAAACTATTAGACAAGTACATGAATAGGAACGTTTTGAGGGATATGGACCAAATGCTGGCAGGTGGGACTAGTGTTGGCCGGTGTGGGCAGGTTGGGCCGAAGGGCCTGTTTCCACGCTGTATCACTCTATGACTCTAATTCTGTGAATGATGAAAATGTGATTTAAAAAAAAGTTGGGTAATGAGTAATTATCTGATATTATTGAATAACTTGTTAAATGCAGTAAAGTGTAATACCAGATGAGTGAAGGTTCTGGCGATTGTGCAAAGCTTTGTTGGAACAATGCAGGAGGCCAAATGCAAACAGGTCATTATGGAATGGGACCATCCTTATGGATCCAGTGACCTTTTCTAAATTGAGTTTGCACACCGCAGAGGATACGAGATGATGAGCAGTCCATTAAATTGGAAGAGATACAAGTAAATTGCTCTTTCACCGAGCTGAAGATCTTGGGTCACTGGATGAAGAGAAGGAAGTGAGTGAGTTTGCAGAGGAGGATGCCTCGAAAAGGGAAATGAGTGCCAGTGGTAAGAAGGAAGCAGAATGTCCCAAGAGGGACGGCCCTTTTGAAATGTGTGAAGGACGAAAGGAAGATGTGTTCCGATACTGGCATCGGAAATTCGGGAGATTAGTCCACTGAATGCAAATACTTAAGGGATGCAAGATGAAGATGAGAGGAACCCTATTCTTGTTATGGGTGGTGCAAAGAAAAATGAGAACAGAAGTGCAGGAATCATAGTTATAATGATACAGTGTGGAAACAGGCCCTTCAGCCCAACTTGCCCTCACCAGCCAACATGTCCTTGCTACACTAGTCCCACCTGCCTGCATTTGGTCTATATCCTTCTAAACTGGTCCTATCCATGTAAATAGAAAGGACCTGTCTGAGATCCCCTCCAGTGGAGGGGAGGGAGATCATGTTGAGGAAAAAATACATGTCTGCTTTGAAATGACCACTGTCGCTAATGGGTAAATACATTGCCTAGGGAAGTGACTGTAGATCGGTAATGTCATGCATACCAATAGTTAGCCTATCTCAAAGTGATACTTAGCAAAGTGTCATGCCAACGTAAAAATAAACTGACGCACATTGGATTTTTGTTCTTTAATACCAAGAAAAAAAAAAGAAAGACATTACAAAAAAAATCAACCTATGTTTGGAAGAAACAATGAAAAATGAATCTGTATTTGAAAAAGTGTTTTCCAATCACCCATAATGTTCAAACTGCAGGATCGTGGAGGAGGTGCTCCATTTGCTCCAATTTCAACAAAAGGTGACTCCAAATGGAAAATTAATGTGCCCTCCATTACCAAGAGCTCTGAAGATGCATCAGGGTACCCATGAATGATTAAAGGCCATAGCTGACGCTGTTAAAGTAACACATGACCCGGAGCTAATGGGCTGATGCAGAATGAGAAGCGTCATTGAACAGTCAAGCAATTGGACAGTAGACACGAAAAAGATTATGATGAATGAAAGTTTACATGAAATTAACGACAATCAGCAAGGATGACATTCGGGGCGATATGCCTCATGGGAACACAAAACCTTGATCTTGCAAACCCGAAAGAACAAGCATGTTGAGTTCATGGGAGACTATTCCTCTTCTCATATGAAGTCTGTTAGGCAATTATTATTTTATCCTGCTACTCACCCAGGTAAATTCAGCAAACAAACCATACTGTCAGCTCTTTGCAGCCTCATCCTGATTAAAGACTTCAGAAATAATTTCATGGTTACCGATACATGTTTGAGTGCTGCTGACTCCGTTTGAAATGCTGGTAATCAGTGCACCAGAACCTGATGTTCAAAACCCCAACATGTATTATTTTTATGACGGCAAGTGAATAGTAAATCAGAGACATACTTGTAATTAGTATTTAACTATTGATTCACTGCCGTGTGCCTAATGATAACTTTCTGTATAATGGAAACCAAATTATGTATGTCTTGCAGATGGAGAACTCATTTGGCTCATCTTAATTCTTCCATCTTATTTATTTTAAAAATGCTGAGTCTTCACATCCAATGCTCCACCTGAAGTCTGTTCTATACACTGATTATTTTCTGTCATACATTATTATCATCCATACAGTAACCTTTGATCAGTTTGAACCTCTCTCTCCTTTCCCCATTGCTATTGTTTCTGTTAAATCTAATGCGTGACCGTTTTCATATCTTTTATTGGAGGCTCTCAGAAACATTTTTCGGGCAGCTTTATTGAGGTTGCAGTATTACAAATATTACAAACCCGAGTGAGAACTTCATCAAGGATGAGCAAGGATGAAATCTGTAAGTGTCCCTCCAGAACCCTCGAATAGGACCAACCTCAAATCTCCCCTGTGTCCTGTTTGCAATCTCGCTTGTTTCTCAGTGACTGGAACTCCATGGGTGCTCCAATCAAAGCAATATACAGATATATCGAGGCACGAAATTGTACGGTAATATTCATGTCCGTGCCGTTCAACATTAGAGGGACAGACATACGGAGCATCGAAACAAGCCTTTCAGGCCCAGGAGTCCAGATAGGCCATCAAACACTCGTCTACACAAAGCCCTTTACATTCTTCCCACAGTCCCAACGCTTCACCTCAGATTCTACGAATTACATACAAATTGGGAGCAATTTGCAGGAGCCAACTTGCACATAGTTAGCAGTTAGGAGGAAACAGGAGCACCTGGAGAAAATGCACGTGGTCTCAGTCAAAACATGAAAACTTTCCCTAGGCCTCCAACATTGGAGGTCAGAATTAAATCCTGTTCATCACCAATGCATTCATTCCATGGAATGAAATGCCTGACAAAGTCTGTCTCCCAACACCACCAGATTACTTACAACCCCATCTTTGACCATTTCAGAACTACTAATGCCTTATATTTTTTCCTTCTTACGTACAGAAATTTGCATGAGATTTTGTTATCTAATCTTTAGGCCACTCACATGTTGTTCACTGATCAATAGACTTAGAATAGCTTCCAATATATCTGTGATTTTAGTTTATCATTTCCTCGGGAAACAAATTAATTGCAAGCTGTGCCATTACGGAACAGAAAATAAAAGCAACACAGCATTTTGGCGATTTGAGGTGAATTGACATTTTGTGACATTGAGAAGCAGCTGAAACGACGTTTCTTCTTATCAAAAGTGCAAACGCTACAACGTCACATGGTTCAATTTAATAAAATATTATTAAAGAATATCTTGTGGACAAACCAGTCAGGGGAAGGGACTTGAGTGTCAAAACCTGCGAGGGGCAGCTTTCGTGAATGCTTAGTTACCCCTTGACAGATAGCCTGCTTATCTTTGAAACATCGGCTTAGTGCCAACAGCATCCTCCTCCAAGGATCAACACTAATGGTTGCTGCTGTGGATTCTAATGTGCTCAGGCTTAGCCCTACCTGTACTAATGAGACTTCAGATAAGCCACTGATCCACCATTGCCATACAGCATTTGGCCGTTACATATGTTGAATTTTAGTCACAAGAGCTTTTGGAAAATAACCAGTTTTGACCAGAAAATATTGACGGTTGAGAGAAAACGACTAATGTGGGCCCTCCAGGCATCAGTGAATTTGTAACATGCACCAACACCTTCAGCAGTCCTTTGCAACATGAACAGTAAGTGCTTGTAAAATAAATAGGATATTGACCACTGTTCTGCTGAGAATCCGAGGGTTTATTGCGGCTTGAGATCTGAACATCAAAAGCTTATCCCAGTCTCAGTGTTATTTGGTTATAAAAAACACTATGTTCTCGTTTTTTCAACATAATTGCACGTATACTAAAAAGTCCGCACATTCACTGCCTGTTGATGGAAAACAATATACATTTAATGTGACCAAATTCATCACCATAAGAAAAGGGGGCCCAAAAATAGATTGTCACTATCAGAACACTTCACTTAATACTTTTGGTAAAACTTTATTATCCAAGTTTGGATGTAAATGACCTCATTTCTGTCTGAAATAGCTTTCATGGAAGATACAGAAAGAATGTGTAGGTGCGATTAAAAAAAAAAAAAAAAAGAAATAAACATCACTAAATTACATGCATGATGAAAGTTGGGAACATGTCCCAGTTGCTTCTCAACCAGAGGCAGTGGTTCCTTTTAGCTTCCTTCGGATTTGAATCATTTTACTGGGTTGCATCATTGAATAATATCGTCAGATATGAAAACCAAAGGAAAAATTGTAAAAGCTATGATCTATTTCCAGGTTTCTAAAATTAGTCAATGTTTTAAAGCCCTTGGAAACACTGCCTCTGCACAGAAACAAGACTGCATTTCATTATAAGACTGATTGATGTATGATTCTATGGAAAATAAACAAAACCAACAGAAGATCGTGATTCCAACGTCATTTGATAAGAACCGTCAACTTCCAAACTGTTTCACTTGAAACATAATATTGAAAAGCAATTAACAAATGTGCATATAGTCTTTTCAAGCTTAACAATATGAATTAAGAGCTTTGATAGATAACACAAAATACATTAATATTCATTAAGTGGAATGCATAGTGCTACCCTCTTTTTTTTCCCCTATTTAAGCATGAAAAATACGTTCATCTACTCTTCATCCATACATTGCATTTGCAACAACCGTATTTATTTCATGATGGTAATCAGGGCTACTATAATGAAAGAAAAAAAAATTCTAATGAAATTGAAATAGGTGCTTCATAACTTCTTTTGCTACATTTGCACAATGTAAACAGCTAGGAAAGAATCAGTATTCTGACTCTAAAGCATAATGCAATATTTTTGTTGCATACTTTATAGAAAAAAATTATACAATGTGTCAGGCACCATCATTTTCAAATGTTTAACATTTACTCTTTTTTAGAAAAATAATATTCTGATTGTTCTCCCAAATGCAACATGTACTCATTGTGTTACAGTACTAAAACTTCTATTCCTTAGCTTTGCAATTTTTTATCAGTTTGCACATTTCTATGCAGGCCCCTCTGAATGTGCGTCATGAAGTCATACTTGTCTGTACAGAAATGCTGGCATAAGCTGCACTGGAAAGGTCCGCTCTCACCGTGGCAACTCATATGCAATGCATACATCACTTCATCCATAAAGAGAATGCTGCAATGGACGCACTTTGTCAGTGATTCATCTTGAGTGCCTCGGTCAACTTTGTCCGGAGTTTTGGCCACGTTTTCTACGCTCTCCTCTGCGGTGGCCACTGATGCATTGGCTTTGTCCTTTGTGGCACCGTTTGCAGCTGGTCCCGACCTGGAATGCTTTGTTGCCAGATCTAAAGGAATGTCATTATCGGATCCAAGGGACGAGAAACTTGGAGGCAGGCTAAAGGCAGGATAAGGCACAAAGTTTTGGCAAGGATTTGACAGGCCAGGCATATGGTAGTGTTGGTTCCCAGCAACTGACAATTTATATTTACTCCAGAACCTCAGCCAATCAGCTTCATTTTGTAAATCGCTATGCACAAATTGAAATCCAAATAAAGGATACTGGTACTTCTCAATAGGGCTTCCAGGAGGCGAGTAATTTGGGTGCTTGGTGGGTCTAAGGTATTTTTCAATCGGACTCCCGCGTTCCGAGGTTCCTTTCCCTTCTGATGTAGGCAAACAATTTGCTGGGTCAACACTGGCTTCCTGAGGGCTCTTGACTTGGACGTGGAGAGGCTGCATTCTTCTGTGAAGGTCCACTGCCTGGCCAACCACCAGTGTGGATTGGCCCTGATGTGGCTTACTCACAGAGCCAAAGAGATCAAGTTTGCTCAGGTTAGACGGCTGAGGCTCCCGATGCGGACCTTCTGAAGGGAGCTCCCCCACTTTGCGGTCGAGTGGGCTGTCGCTTAGCTGCTCCTCATTGCTTACCCTCTGCTGTTTGTTGACCTGCTCAGTCTGCAATACTTCGGGGTTAAGCCGCTTCCGGGTCCTCCTTCGAATGATCTGCTCCCCATTGCTTTGCTTTATAATATTTAAGGGCCTCGGAGTCTAGAAACAAGAAACAAAAAAACAGGTTTTATCTCACGTTTGCACAACTCATGCTATGTTTTGTTCCATTAAATGGTAATGTTTCAAAGGGTAATAGGTCATGAGAAATGAAACTAGACTGATATGTAAATCCTTAATGTGGTTGAGCACATAAGTATGGGGACACCAAGAACCACTGATGCTGAATCTTGAGTAGAGCACAAAGTGGGCCAGGCAGCATTTCTGGAGCGAGCGTTTAAAGTCGGGATGCTTCTTCGGATGGATTATAGTAGGGGGGGGTTAAGCTGTTCCCCTCGTTCATACCTGGTCAACCACGACGGCACAATCTACCGGAGGTCTCGTCAGCACTTCCGGCTTGTGAACGAGCCTCGTCCCCCTCCGGCTGCTCCGCATGCTCCCCCTGTGTCGACTTTGCCGCCTCGTCCCGTGCCCACCTTGCCCAGTCCTCCTCCCTCTCGGCCCTCCCCGGTGCATCTTCCCGCTGTACTCCCTGGTTCTCCGGCCTTCTCGTCTCCCCCCTCTCCGTCCTCTCCACCGCGTTCGTCGCCCAGGGGTTCTCCTGTCAAGGGCTCCCCTCCTGCCCGCGCGGCGGTCCCCCTCGTTCCCGTCGGGGGAGGATGTGATGGTGAGGTTCGGACCCGGTCTGGTCGCCTTGACAAGCCGCCAGACCGTTATGGCGATTACGTGTGCTTCTATGTTCCTGCATTACTGATGTTTACTCTCCCTTAGCGCATGAGCCGTGGTCGCCTGTCACTGTTCCTTGTTTTGTTTTTGTAGAGGAAGGGTGTAGATGAGATGTGTGTACACCTTTAACAGTAGTGACGTAGCCCTTGCTAACCACTCCCCCATAATCGAGTATAACTGTGACCTTCCCACCCTTAGCTCTCTCTGTAGTGTTCGTGACAGACCACGTACAGCTAGGGCAGTGATGTGTGTGTTTAATAAATAAAGTAGTGGTAAAGATTTCTCTGTGTACGTGCATGTTCTTTACAATACGGATGAAAATGAGATAAGGAGCACATAAGTACATTCAAACCCAAAACAGGGAAATTATACATTCATAATTGTTCATCAACCGTATTTTTTAGTTTAGTTTAGAGCTACAGAGCGGAAACAGGCGCCTCGGCCAACCGAGTCCGCACCGACCAGCGATCCCCTCACCTACACACATTAGGGACAATTTTTACATTAATAACAGGCCAATTAACCTACAAACCTGTACGTCTTTGGAGTGTGGGAGGAAACTGAAGTTCTCGGAGAAAACCCGCGCAGGTCACGGGGAGAACGTACAAACTCCGTACAGACAAGCACCCGTAGTCAGGATCGATCCCGGGTCTCCAGCGCTGTGAGCGCTGTAAGGCAGCAACTCTACCGCTGTGCTGCCGTGCCGCCCTAAATATTATTTATATTTATTTCTTACGTATGATATTACAGATTTATAATTAAAAAACACAAAACCCTGGAGTTGTACAGCTGATCAGGCAACCATTTTGATAAGAGAAAGAGGGTGAATGTTACAGCTGATGAGGTATTTGACCCAAAACATTACAGATGCTTCTTTACCTGTTGTGTATCTCCGACATTTTCTGTTTTGATTTTAGATTACCAGCAAATGTAGTTGACCATTTTGGGATTAACATTTTTATACATACTCATTTATTGAAAATAAACAGTGTACCAGTATGATATAACCAGACATGGAAATGGATGGAGTTGCCACAAGGAGTGTAATGTCCGAAGTAGGGTTCTGATCAAACAGGTGACACTTTAATCCAGAAGGAACATCAGATGCTGCAAAATCGAAGGTAGACAAAATGCTGGAGAAACTCAGACGGGGATCAGTCTGAAGAAGGGTTTCGGCCCGAAACGTTGCCTATTTCCTTCACTCCATAGATGCTGCCGCACCCGCTGAGTTTCTCCAGCATTTGTGTCTTACCTTACACTTTAATCATCTGCTTTACTGAAAGGGGAAAAAAAAACCCAAATCATTCCCCTACATTTCTAAAGCTGCATTTTAACCAAGGGATAGCTGGGGTGTGCATGTTTTCTGACCACCTTCCAGCAGTAGTTGTGGCACTGGTCCCAAGAGCAGGCTCAGCTCACTTTTGTTCATTGTCACGTGTACCGAGGTACAGTGCTAACCAGTCAGCAGAAAGACAATACTTGATTACAATCGAGCCATTCACAATCCACAGATACATGATTAGGAAATAACGCTCAGTGCAAGGTAGAGCCAATAAAGTCTGTTTAAAGATAGTCTGATAGCAGTTCAGGACTGCTCACTGGTTGTGGTAGGATGGTTCTGTTGCACCAAAACAGCGAGCAGTCCTGAACTCATTTTTCCACCATTGCTTCCTGAGGAGTTCCAAGTTTTATATTTGTGCAATGAACAATGAGGATACCACTTCACATCAATGACAGCGATGTGGAGGTGGTCAGTAGCACTAAGTTGCTGGGGGTGCAGATCACTAACAGTCTGACCTGGTCGAATAACATCTTATCAACACTTAAGAGAGTGCAGCAGCGGTTGCACTTTCTGCGCCGGATGAGAAGAGCTCACCTCCCCCATCCCATCCTCACTACTTTCTACAGGGGCACCATAGAGAGTATTCTGACCAGCTGTATCTCTGTCTGGTTTGGGGACTGTAAAGCCTCTGACTGGAAGTCCGTGCAGAGAGTGGTGAGGACAGCGGAAAAAATCATCGGGACCTCTCTCCCCTCAATCGGGGATATTGCGACCAAACGTTGCGTGTCTAAGGCCAGCAGTATTATAAAAGACCCCACACATCTCCATCACGGACTGTTCACTCTGCTGCCCTCGGGCAAAAGATATCGCAGCATAAGGAGCAGAACATCAAGGTTCTGCAACAGCTTCTTCCCACGAGCCATCAGACTCCTGAATGCCATGTAATGGGCTGCCACCATTGTCTATTTATCCTTTTATCCTTTTATCCATTTTATCCATGTTTATCCTTCTGTTAATTATCGTGTTGCACAGGGAGCCAAATGCAACGGAATTTCATTTGGAATTGCATATATCGATGTATTTCTAAATGACAATAAAGTTTGTTTGACTTTGTTTGACTTTGACTTGACTTGAGTATCCACTTTATTTTTGAAATTTTACACTTGATTTTTAGGCTATGCTAAGCATCCCTCGCTGTTCTGGTAAATGATGCTAAAACTGGGTCATTTTCCCCAACCAGATGGTGCATGGTACAAGAGGTATGGTACGGGTAACAAGAGATGCAATGCGCCACCACAAGGTATGGTTTACTATTTGGTTTAGTTTAAAGTTATCGTGTGGAAACAGGCCCTTCGGCCCACCGAGTCTGCACCGACCAGCGATCCCCGCACATTAACACAATCCTGCACTAGGGACAAATATATACCAAGCCAATTAACCTACAAACCCCGTACATCTTTGGAGTGTGGGAGGAAACCGAAGTTCTCTGAGAAAACCCACGCGGTCACGGGGAGAACGTACATGTAGAATCCATAGTTGGGATCGACCCCGGGTCTCTGGCGCTGTAAGGCAGCAACTATATCGCTGCACCACCTATTTGTGGAATCTCTTGACCTACTGAAGTCTCAAACACTCAGAGATCACGGGGATGAGCTCATCCAAGGGCTATGATAGCAATCGAACAATACGAACCAAAGCAATTCTTCACCATTCATTCCGTGCTCCACGGCCTCAGGTATGCATGCCAGCTGACTATTGTCTGTGGCCTGCAGAAACAGCTATCAGTCAGGAGCTTTACCTCACGTAAACACTGCTGAGCAGCAAGGATTCTTTCCAATTGAGTGCTTCCTGAACGGATGCAAGCAACTCATCACACAATGGACGCTAGCTTCCTTCTCCCCTCTCAGACCAAGTGTGTGACATTATTTCATGTTACCAGCTGATGATGTTTCCCACCGATTAGCGGAAGAATTAATGTTGTGGTTTCCTTGTTATTGTTACACATGGAGCAGACCCTTATCAGATCTACTATAACCTTTGTCCCCATGTTTAACAAAATAATTTCAGTATCGCTAATTTTAAACACGATACAGACACCTGGACAACCATTTTACTACAGACAACAGCACTGGAATTGGGTGTGTTTTAACATTACCCCTTTCAGGAGCAAATAACAGCAATGGGCCCGTCCCACTTAAGGGCCTGTCCCACTTTCACGACCTAATTCACGACCTTTTTTACTCGTGGCCATTTTTCATCAGGCTAGAAAAACACCCCGACCTACCTGATGCCACGAGTACCTACGACTAGCATCAGGGTCTGCTGCAACCTACCTACGACCATGCAGCAAGTGTGAGTCAAGGGCAAACTCGGCAGAGGCCGTGAATCAGGTCGTGAAAGTGGGACAGGCCCTTTAGGCTATTTTTAGGTGACTGCCAGCGACTGTCACAGTCGGAGCAGGTCGCCCAAAAAAACGGCGACTGCCCCCCCCCTCCCGACATTGAAATAGAATCATTACATTAACAACAAAATAGCCGAAGTCAGCACCTACGTTAATCCGGCGACAACCTACGTCATCTGGTGACAACTACGACAGCACCTACGTCAGGAGAAGTCAAGCTAGGCTCATTGACGTCAAACCCACTGTCGCTGATTGTCTCAGAAAATTTTTCAACACGTTGAAAATCCAGCGGCGACCAGAAAGACGTTGCAACTCTTTGGGCAACTGAGGAGACGACTCACGACGATACAGGCGACACCCCCGCGACCATGTGGCGACAGTCCAGTCGCCTGTAGTCGCCTAGAAAAATCGCCTAAGTGGGACATGCCCACTACACTGAAAATGGTGACCAGCACTCTGGCAGTGACCCAGGCATCTGGCATGTTGTGAGTGGCGGAGTGGGAGAGAAAGGACGACACGACTGGGTGAAAAATGGGAATGCACCAGTGACCATGCAGACAAAGTTGCGTTTATTAATCAGTTTTTCCTATGTTGATGTGCAGAACATGGTACAGCAGAGGATCAGGCCCTTCAGCCACAATGGCTGTGTTAGACATGATTCAAAACAATCTCATCTGCCTGCAAGTGGTCCATAGCCACCCATTCCCTGCACACTATGTTCCTTTCAAAATGCCTCTTAAATGCCTACATCCACCACCAACCCTAACAGTGTGTACCAGGAACCCATCACTCCATGTAAAAAACCTTTCCCCCTCATTTGACATTTCCATCCCGTGACAGAGATGTTGGCTGTCTGCCCCATCCATGCCTCTCTCACTTACGATATTGGTTAGAAACATATTCAGAACAGTACCGTAACTCCGTGGTCAATTCTTCCCTTCACACCCGTACCAACCCCTCCCCGGGCACTTTCCTTTGCAGCCGCAAGAAATGCTACACTTGTCACTTTACCTCCCCCCCTCGACCCCATTCAAGGACCCAAGCAGTCGTTCCAGGTGCGACAGAGGTTCACCTGCACCTCCTTCAACCTCATCTATTGCATCCGCTGCTCTAGATGTCAGCTGATCTACATCAGTGAGACCAAGCGTAAGCTTGGCGATCGTTTCGGCAAACACCTCCACTCGGTCCGCATTAACCAACCTGATCTCCCGGTGGCTCAGCACTTCAACTCCCCCTCCCATTCCGAATCCGACCTTTCTGTCCTGGGCCTCCTCCATGGCCAGAGTGAGGACCACTGGAAATTGGAGGAGCAGCACCTCATATTTTGCGTGGGCAGTTTATACCCCAGCGGTATGAACATTGACTTCTCCAATTGTAGGCAGCCCTTATTGTCTCCTCCCCTTCTCAGCTCTCCCTCAGCCCTCTGGCTCCTCCTCTTCAAATTGTGGCTGCATTGATCAGTATAGAACTGGCCAGGAGCAAACAGTAAAAATGCTGACCCAGTTCCTTGGAAGTTTGTTTCATTAATAAAATACTTTAAATGCTCATTTAATTTATCACCCACCATCCAGTAGCTAAGTGAGGAATTGAATAAAAATACAACAGTGTGAAAGGGAATACTCCAAATATACAACTCGGAGCTTAGTTTCTGTCTATTTTCTTACCGTGTTTGCATTGCAACTAATTAAGGAAAATCAACAGCACAATAACCCACGATAAATCTGAATCGCTTAATCATGATTTGGATTGCCCAAACGTCTGAATTTTCAAACCAAAACGGAAATATTTCAGGCAATTCGATATGATAGAAATATTGCAAATGTGTGAAAATGCACAGGCATTCAATCAAATTTACAAAATTAATTTGTAAAATGGCATCACTAATGATATAGTAGCACAACTAAGCCTCGATTGTTCTCGTTAATGAGAAATAAATTCAGCACAGAGAACAAAAGCCCTTTTATTTATATATCAGCTAAATTTAAGCTTTTTAGGGGTTGTAGACAAGGATGTCCGCTATCGCCTTTGTTATTCGCTCTGGTGATAGAGCCTTCAGCTGAAAGGATTAGATCTGATCCAGAAATATATGGATATAATACTGATACTACAACTAATAAAATATCTCTATACGCAGATGATGTCTTAATTTATATTACAAAACCGGAGATTAGTATTCCTAAGCTATTTAATGTTATAACTAAATTTAGTACATTTTCTGGATATAGAATTAATTGGAATAAAAGTGATATTATGCCTATAACTGGAATAAAATTAAATATCCATTATTAAATTAAATAAAATTAAAATTAAATAAAACAACAATATCCACTAAAAATAGTTACAGACAAATTTAAATATTTAGGAATTAATGTATCTAAATCCTATAACTCATTAATTAAATCTAATTATCCTCAATTATTAAATAAACTTAGAAAAAATATTTTATATTGGAAAACACTTCCTATATCTATGATTGGTAGAATAAATGCTATAAAAATGGTTTTTTTACCACAACTGTTATATTTGTTTCAAGCTATTCCCTTTTATCTCCCAAAAACTTTTTATTAAAATTGATAACATTGTTAATAGTTTTATCTGGGACTATAAAAATCATAGAATAAGTAAAAAACATTTATGTAAATCCAAGATAAATGGAGGATTAGCACTTCCAAATTTTTTATATTATTTCTGGGCAGTTCAGATTAAGAATATGAATTTTTGGTGGGTAAATTTGGATCATGAACCAATGTGGTTAAAGATGGAAAAGGAAGATTGTTTACCTTTCAATGTAGGTTCGATTCTTTTTGCGCCAAGGGAAGTACAAAAAAAAATTTATAGGACAACCCTATAATTCATAGTAATAGACGCATTTGGAAACAAATAGTTAAGACTTTACATTTAGATAGTTTGTCACTTAGCCTACCAATTATGAATAACCCTTTATTTAAACCCTCTATATTAGATAGCGGGTTTAGACATTGGGATGATTTAGGAATTAAAAGGATAGAACACCTTTACAGAAAAGGAAAATTTCTTTCATTTCAGTAGTTACAAGATATCTATGGATTGCCATCACATAACTTGTTTAGGTATTTACAAATTAGAGATTATATTAAGCCAAACACACAAGATTATAAAAATAAAGAACCAGGATTATTAGATGAACTGTTTAACAAGCACCCAAATACAGAAAAATTAATAGCTTATATATACAATATTATTTTGGATAGGGAGAATCTAACAACAGAAATATATCGACAAACATGGGAAAATGAAATAGGTTTATCTATAACGAAAGAAACTTGGGAAGAAAGTTTACAACGTAAACATCGTTGTTCGTTAAATGCTAGGCATACATTGATACAATTTAAAGTATTATATAGATTACATTATTCGAAAACCAAATTAAATAGAATTTTTCCAAACATTTCTTCTATTTGTGATAAGTGTCAGAATTTAGAAGCCAATTTAACACATAGTTTTGTAACGTGTTCAAAACTTAATTATTATTGGATAGAAATTTTTAGAGTTATCTCTGAAGTTCTTAGAGTTAAACTGGATCCAGATCCAAAGTTAATAATATTAGGAATTTCGGACTCAAATTTGGTATTAACAGTAAATCAAATAAATTTCTTTGATTACTGTTTGATAATAGGGAAAAAAATAATATAGAAATTTTGGAAGGGAACATTATCCCCCACAATTAAAATGTGGACAGCAGAGATGTCGGAGACGTTGCATTTGGAAAGAATTAGATTTGTCCTAATGGACAAATATGAAATCTTTGAACAGATATGGTCTCCATATATACAATATTTGAGGGGGTAGCTGTTCTTGGCATCACAACTCAATGGGTACCCGACAGGATTTGATGAAAATAATTCATTTTCAAACTGGGATTTGTATACATGTCTCTATTGATATTATCATTTGTAATAGTTTTATTTACAATATATTTTGTTGTTTCTCTTTTATATATATATATAATACTTTATACTCATTTAAAATATATATATATATATTAAATAGATATATATTAATTGTTTTTTTTTTCCTTTTAATTTCCCCTTTCTTTTTTTTATATAATCAAAATCATTATTTAATCACAACCTTTATTGATTTAAAACCTATTATTTTTTCTTTTTCTCTCTATTGCTAAAAAACAGAAGATAATAATAATCAATGTGTTATTTGTATAAATACCGAATTAAGTTGGTATTTGTAAATTTGTTTTAGCATTGTGAAATGCTTACTTCTAATAAAAATATTATTAAAAAAGAACAAAAGCCCTTTTTTTTAAATTATGGAATATAAAAGAGCCAAGATGATGTGAGGGCCGGGCTAATGGAGGCAGAGAGGCCAAGGTAGGTGGGGATCCTCCTGACAGTGGAGGTGGGTCAAACCTAGACGTGTGTCAAGGGTCAGGCAGCGATTCAGACCCAGTTTCAAACAGGCGGGAAGGGGATGATGAGGGTTGATGTGGAGCTGTGATGATACTCGCTCCGGCCGCATCGTGGGGATCTGTGAGAGGGGGAAGCCCCTGGCACAGTGACGAGGAGGAGGAGGAGGAGGACGCTCTGTTTCCTTGTTCTCTCATGGCTTTAATAGGCCAAATAGAAAAGGAATTTGACCGAAACTGGGATTGATCCTCTCTATTTATTGCAGCCCTGGAGTCTGTCCAAACACTCCACACAATCTGGAGCTGCTCTTGACTGTTGAATAATGGATGAATTCCCAAGTCGTCACGAGCTGTTTAGAAAACTTCTCCCATCCTTCTCCCACTATATTTTCTGAACAGATGAAGGATACTGTTCAGGTGGAATTATATTCTGCTCCTCTCCATATTTTCCACCAGCAGGGATTTCAGACCCAGAGATGTTGTGAATGGAGTGATCCTTGTCATCTTGGATGTTTGCTTTAAGGATGCAGCATGCAAATGGGCCCTTCAGCCCACTATGTCCACACCAACCATCGATCACCTGTTAACACTAGTTCTATGTTATCTCACTTTCTCATCTACACCCCACACACCAGAGGCAATTTGACAGATAACAATTAACACAGAAACATAGAAAATAGGTGCAGGAGTAGGCCATTCGGCCCTTCAAGCCTGCACCGCCATTCAATATGATCATGGCTGATCATCCAATTCTGTATCCCATACCTGCCTTCTCTCCATACCCTCTGATCCCCTTAGCCACAAGGGCCACATCTAACTCCCTCTTAAATATAGCCAATGAACTGGCCTCAACTACCCTCTGTGGCAGAGAGTTCCAGTGACCCACCACTCTCTGTGTGAAAAAAGTCCTTCTCAACTCGGTCCTAAAGGATTTCCCCCTTATCCTTAAGCTGTGACCCCTTGTCCTGGACCTCCCCAACATCGGGAACAATCTTCCTGCATCTAGCCTGTCCAACCCCTTAAGAATTTTGTAAGTTTCTATAAGATCCCCTCTCAATCTCCTAAATTCTAGCGAGTATAAACCAAGTCGATCCAGTCTTTCTTCATAAGACAGTCCTGACATCCCAGGAATCAGTCTGGCGAACCTTCTCCACGCTCCCTCTATGGCAATAATGTCCTTCCTCAGATTTGGAGACCAGAACTGTACGCAATACTCCAGGTGTGGTCTCACCAAGACCCTATACAACTGAAGTAGAACCTCCCTGCTCCTATACTCAAATCTTTTGCTATGAAAGCTAACATACCATTCGCTTTCTTCACTGCCTGCTGCACCTGCATGCCTACTTTCAATGACTGGTGTACCATGACACCCAGGTCGCGCTGCATCTCCCCTTTTCCTAATCGGCCACCATTTAGATAATAGTCTGCTTTCCTGTTTTTGCCACCAAAGTGGATAACCTCACATTTATCCACATTATCCTGCATCTGCCAAACATTTCCCCACTCACCCAGCCTATCCAAGTCACCTTGCAGTCTCCTAGCATCCTCCTCACAGCTAACACTGCCCCCCAGCTTAGTGTCATCCGCAAACTTGGAGATATTGCCTTCAATTCCCTCATCCAGATCATTAACGTATATTGTAAATAGCTGGGGTCGCAGCACTGAGCCTTGCGGTACCCCACTAGTCACTGCCTGCCATTGTGAAAAGGACCCGTTTACTCCTACTCTTTGCTTCCTATCTGCCAGCCAGTTCTCTGTCCACATCAATACTGAACCCCCAATGCCGTATGCTTTAATTCTGTATACTAATCTCTTATGTGGGACCTTGTCGAATGCCTTCTGGAAGTCCAGATACACCACATCCACTGGTTCTGCCCTATCCACGTTACTAGTTACATCCTCGGAAAATTCCACAAGATTCGTCAGACATGATTTACCTTTCGTAAATCCATGCTGACTTTGTCCAATGATTTCACCACTTTCCAAAGCTTACAAAACCTACACATTTTGTGATGTGGAACGAAACTGAAGCATCCAAAGAGAACCCATCTGTTCAGTATGAACACACAAAGCCTGATGTCATGGCCAGTATACATACATGAATCTTAGAAATAGATGATAATACAGTTGTATTTTTTTGCACTCAAACAGTAATATTCAGGTAAGCACAGCACCCTCCATAATGTTTGGGACAAAGACCCATCATTTATTTATTTGCCTCTGTACTCCACAATTTGAGATTTGTAATAGAAAAAAAATCACATGTGGTTAAAGTGCACATTGTCAGATTTTAATAAAGGCCATTTTCATACATTTTGGTTTCACCATGTAGAAATGACAGCAGTGTTTATACATAGTTCCCCCATTTCAGGGCACCATAATGTTTGGGACACATGGCTTCACAGGCGTTTGTATGAAGTCACCGGGAGGCAGTCTCGCCAGCAATTTGTCAGTCATTTCAACTTTTTTTAGTGTGTCTAAACGTATGTGTTAGTGTCTCTCGGTATGTTTTTATACAATACAATACAATTTATTTGTTGTCATTTGAACCTCATTGAGGTTCAAACGAAATTTGGTTTCTGCAGTCATACAAACAAGAAAAGAACCAAGACACAACACAATTGACACAAACATCCATCACAGTGAATCTCCTCCTCACTGTGATGGAAGGCAAAGTCGTATCTCTCCCCTGCACTCCCCATTCTCCTCCCGATGGCAGAGTCAAAGCCCGCGCCGGGCGATGCAAGGCCCCTCTCCGGGTCTTGATGTTGGGGCCCCTGGCCGGCGCTAGCAAGTCCTGCGGCCATTAAAGCCGCGCCGGGCGATGTAAGGCCCCGCTCCAGGTCATTTTCAACCCCGCAACTCGGGCGGGAGAAGTTACCGTTGCGGAAGCTCCGAAAAGCGGTCTCCCACCAGAGACACACGAGCTCCCGGTGCCACCTTCCACCGGCCTGCAGCTGGAGCCTCCGAATCTCCGGGGTCGGGCAGCAGCAGCGCGCCACCTCAGCTCCCCCCGTTCTGAACTCGGTCAGCTCCACGATGGTGAGTAGCCCGCAGCTCCGCGACTGGAGTCCCAGGTCGTTCCGGTTGGAGGCCGCTCCACGGTGCTAGGCCCCAACGGCAACGGAGACCTGACAGAGAAAAGGTCGGGTCCCCGTACAGGGGAAATATATATTTTTTTATGTTTCCCTCTCCCACCCCCCCCCCCCCCCCCCCACATACCCAATTAAAAAAAAACTATAACTACACTCAAACGAGACAAGAAAATAAAAAAAGACAGACGGACTGCAGAGGCCGCTGCGACATGGGTCGCACTGCCCACCCGGTCGGGGTTGTGGTAAGGGGGCCTCCATTTCCAGTCACTTATCTGGGATAAATGCGACTTTCCCCCTACTCGCATTTTCGTCCACCCTCGCGGCCAAAGGCCTTGGATTGGAGCGGCCTTCCCCTGGAGACGGCCCAGAGCTTCAGCTGCAGGCACGGCGCAGACTTCAATCGCGGGGCCAGAAGATAGGCGCCGACTGCCGGCCTGCTGACTTTAACATCGTGAAGCCGCGGTCTCTGGTAAGAAAGCGGCCGATTCGGGCACTCCAAGAGTGTGTTCCATCAGTCCCGACGTCAGAGCTTCGATCATCCCGAC
This sequence comes from Raja brachyura, assembly GCA_963514005.1. The sequence goes on from OY740784.1 coordinate 8,327,628, forward strand.
GAGAGGTGTACATCGGGCCGTCCGTAGAGGCGACTACGGAGGGTCAAGGCCCCAAATACAGGTCAACAAAAGGAAGAAGACTGACTGAGCTTTATTGGCTTCCATCACAGTGGTGGCTGTTTATGTTTCTTTTAATTGTGTGGCTGCATGGTAACTCAAATATCACTCGCTGTACCTTAATTGTGACAATAAATGTGAATCTGAATCTAATACGCCAGGTGTGTTTAATTGCCTCCTTAATGCAGGTATAAGAGAGCTCTCACCACTTACCACCAGTCTCTCCATCACCTTTGGAAACTTCTATTGCTGTTTATCAACATGAGGACCAAAGTTGTGCCAATGAAAATCAAAGAAGCCATTATGAGACTGAGAAACAGGAATACAACTGTTAGAGACATCAGCCAAACCTTAGGCTTACCAAAATCAACTGTTTGGAACATCATTAAGAAGAAAGAGAGCACTGGTGAGCTTATTAATCGCAAAGGGACTGGCAGGCCAATGAAGACCTTCACATTGATGACAGAAGAATTCTCCCTATTGCAGATTGGTTACTTCCTACTAACCAATTGTATTGCTTGTAAGTAGAAGCTTTGCCTACTATGCGGTTTATATTTCCAGAAGTCTGCTTGAGTACTTTGTCTGATTAGCTGCTAGCCTACAGTAACACCATGCAGAAGAATGCTGTGAGTGAACTTTAATAAACATGTTTAAGATGGAACTGCAGATGCTGGAAAATCGATGGTTGAAAAAAATGCTGGAGAAACTCAGCGGGTGAGGCAGCATCTATGGAGTGTAGGAATTAAGCTATGTTTCGGGGCCGAAACGTTGCCCATTTCCTACGCTCCATAGATGCTGCCTCACCCGCTGAGTTTCACCAGCATTTTAATAAACATGTGTTGTACCTAGACATGCGCATGGCTCGCTTCATTACATGGTGTCAGCTTTTGGCATCCAGAATGGAGAACACACGAATCCTTTACTGATCACATCGGGTAGTGTGGAAGTTTGATTGCTGTGTTTAGGTCTCTGGGGTTGATGCAGATTTGGATTTCTTCCTTGTTTTTTTCCGTTGCAACCACCATGGTGGAAACCCAGTCAGATGGGTCAGTAACTGTAGCTATGACACCCAGGGAGACCACCCGCTGGAGCTCATTGTGTACTCTGTCGTGCATGGCATGTGGAACATAGTGTGGGGCTCTGACCACCGGAGTGATTTTGGGATCCACGGCGATATTGTATTTGAGGGGCAGCTTCCCAAGCTCGGTGTCAAACATTTCTTTATATTGTGAGAGTATCTGCTGAGTGGCCCTTCTGAGAATGCCCTTCCTGAGAATGCCCTTCGGTATCAACTCTGCTAGCGAGGTTTTCCAGCGCACAATGGAACAACTGTTTGCGGGGTACCCGTGCGCCATCATTGTCGATGTCATTCTCGTTTACGGACGTGACATGGCTGACGATGACGCCAATCTGAAGAGAGTGCTGGATCGTGCCAAAGACATTCATCTCGAGCTCAATCCCCTGAAATGTAAGTTTCGAGTCCCGGAATTCACCTGTGTTGGGCATGTTTTCACCAGTGATGGTCTTATCCAAAACTACCATCATCAACGAGATGCCGGTTCCTACTGACGTTTCGAGTTTACAAAGATTCCTGGGAATGGTCAACTACCTGGGAAGATTCATTCCCAACCTCATCTATATATCTGCCCCGCTGCGGGAACTGACACACAAAGACACTGAATGGTCCTGGTATTCTCAGTACCAAAGAGCTTTTAATATCCTCAAGATGCAGCTGGCCAACGCTCCCACCCTCGCTTATTTCGCTCTGGAGTTGCCAGTGACACTCACATGCGATGCGTCCCAGTACGGACTTGGCGCTGCCTATCTGCAAACCACACCGATGGCGATCACAAGCCTGTTGTATACGCCTCCCGCACCCCGACTGATACTGAACAGAGTTACACTCAAATTGAAAACAAGTTACTTGCAGTGGTGTTCGCCTGCAAGAAATGCAAGGACTTTATTTTTGGGTAAACGATTTCGTTGCTGAAGAAAAATCGCTCCGACATTTGATTTATGAAGGTATTTTTAAATTACGCTAGATTATTTATTAGCTAGAGTAATTTAAAAATCATCTTCTAAAGCCGTGAGCACCAACAACGGGAAGGACTTTACGTAGGGGAGAAAAAAGGGTACACAGTTTATTTTCACATAAAAACGTGGTTCTTAGGAAGCATTTAATCACATTTTCATGTTGCGAAAAGGGGACAAAAAAAATATACGAACCGGCAGTATTATTCCTGCCGACTTCACCGCAAACCGCACCATTCTAATCCACCGCATTCCACTAAAACTCACTCGCAAGTTGATTTCAATGGCCATTAATTTACAGGAATTAAACACTAAATTCCTTCCATTTGGCCTATAAATTCATGAAAATGAGATTTAAAAATCATGTTATATTGTGAATTATTGTGTGAATGTTATTTGAACAGGCAATTTAACAATGTTTATCTTTTCTTAAGAAATGGATAGATGTTTAGATCTAGTAATTCAATGTTTTAATTAGCTACAATTAGGTAACTAACTAATTATATGCTTTAATTTCAGGTCATCCAAGTAAGATTGTTTCATATTTGTTTCAGAATGCTTCAATCTATAATAGCTGAAAATTTCATTGAGTTCTCTTAATTTTTAAGAAAGTTATGGGCTTTCGACTGTCCTAGATCACAGCTTTTGAGTTAAGTCAATGGAAAGGCAATGGGGAACAAGATGCTAATTTCCAAGTATGAAAATGGCCATAACTTTTTTAATACTGAAGATATGAAAGTGAATTAGGTGTCAAATTAAAACTTCTTTTTATGCTTTATCTGATGGGATAAATTGCAGACTTGATTTTTTAAATCTCAAAATGTTGTAACATTGCTACAAGAATACATAACGTTTATTGGGTATTTGGAATACATTTTATTGTGTATTATATGTCATAGCTGCTTTCTTGCATTTGCCTAGAAGTTTATCAATGAAAGTCATTTGGTAGCAATGTTTCCCCATGGCCTCGGGAAATGTTAAGGGGCTAGAATATCTCATTATCTCCCTTCCCACAAAACCAATCTTTCAACGTCCAGCAAGCCTCTCCAGTGGACAGGTTGTTCGCCTCAAGACCAACAAGGGCTATGGCCGTCTGGGTCACATCCACAGCCCTGCTAAGGACCTGTGCTCTTACCTGGTAAGCGCGGAAAAGGAGGCCTTTACAGATGCAATCGTCAACATCTCGTTCCTGCGAAGTTTCCACGTCCTGCGACTCCGTATCCAGAGGTCACACCTTTTACATGCCCTCCCACTTCTGGGCCGACCGCTCAACAACTGCAGACTGTTCCCCATCGCAGCCTCTCCACGGCGTTCAACGCCCTGCTCTCTTACTTCGCCACCTCCACTCGGCGGGTCTCCGGTGCCGTCCCCAGTCACTTCCCCGATGAAAGGAGGAGACGTGGATTTATACCGCACGTGCGCCGGACGGGTCAGGCGGCCACCCCTTAGAGACGGAGATTTTGTGTAATAATCTATACTTCCCCATATGCATCATTAGCGTTTTGGCTACTGAAGTATTTAGCCACCATGTATCAATGCTTTATTTTGTTTCTACACGGGAAGATGTAGATTGGTCACTTCATACTAACCAATTGTAGTGCTTGTTAGTAGAATTTCCTATGCGGTTTACATTATCAGAAGTCTACTTAAGTAATTAGTCTGAGTAGCTGCGAGCCCACCGTAACACCATGCAGCCGAGGTTGTGAGTGAACTTTAATAAACATGTCTTGTACCTTGACGTGTGTATGACTCGCTTCATTACATCTATAATAAGGAAAAATCCCCAAACACCTGTCCGACAGATCAGAAACACCCTTCAGGAGTCAGGTGTGGATTTGTCAATGACCACTGTCCGCAGAAGACTTCATGAACAGAAATACAGAGGTTACACTGCAAGATGCAAACCACTGGTTAGCCATAAAAATAGGATGGCCAGGTTACAGTTTGCTAAGAAATACTTAAAAGAGCAACCACAGTTCTGGAATAAGGTCTTGTGGGCAGCTGAGATGAAGATTAACTTATATCAGAGTGATGGCAGGAGCAAAGTATGGAGGAGAGGAGGAACTGCCCAAGATCCAAAGCATACCACCTCATCTGTGAAATGGTGGTGGGGGTATTATGGCCTGGGCATGTATGGCAACTGAAGGTACTGGCTCACTTATCTTCATTGATGATACAACTGCTGATGGTAGTAGCATAATTAATTCTGAAGTGTATAGACAAATCCTATCTGCTCAAGGTCAACCAAACGCCACAAAACGCATTGGCCGGCGGTTCATTCTACAGCAAGACAATGATCCCAAACATACTGCTAAAGCAACAAAGGGGTTTTTCAAAGCTAAAATGTGGTCAATTCTTGTGTGGCCAAGTCAATCACCCGATCTGAACCCAATTGACCATGCCTTTTATATGCTGAAGAGAAAACTGAAGGTGACTAGCCCCCAAAACAAGCATAAGCTAAAGATGGCTGCAATACAGGCCTGGCAGAGCATCACCAGAGAAGACACCCTGCAACTGGTGATGTCCATGAATCGTAGACTTCAAGCAGTCATTGCATGGAAAGGATATGCAACAAAATACTAAACATGACTACTTTCATTTACATGACATTGCTGTGTCCCAAACATTATGGTGCCCTGAAATGGGGGGGGAGTATGTATAAACACAGCTGTAATTGCTACATGGTGAAATCAAAATGTATAAAAATGGCCTTTACTAAAATCTGACAATGTGCACTTTAACCACATGTGATTTTTTCTATTACAAATCTCAAATTGTAGAGTACAGAGGCAAATAAATAAATGATGGGTCTTTGACCCCAACATTGGGGGTGGAAGATTGCAACCTTCACGTGGTCCGCCCTGTTTCGACTAATGCAATCAACTCGACGTGCACAAACGGAAGATCAAATAGAACAAGTTGTCCAACAACTTCAGGCTGTGCACACCACACGAAAGAAGAAGAAGACCCAAACATTATGGAGGGCACTGTAAGTTCTGTCTTTTAATTTACTACTCTGAATTTTTTCGATAAAAGAGAAAAAACAATGCTCACTTGATGGTTACACAAAAAGCTGGAGAAACTCAGCGGGTGCAGCAGCATCTAAGGAGCGAAGGAGATAGGCGACGTTTCGGGTCGAGACCCTTCTTCAGACTGGTTAGGGATCAGGGAAACGAGAGATATAGACAGTGATGTGGAGAGATAAAGAACAATGAATGAAAGACATGCAAAAAAGTATCGATGATAAAGGAAACAGGCCATTGTAAGCTGTTTGTAGTGTGAAAATAAGAAGCTAGTGCTAGTGGGGGGGGGGGGGGGGGGTGGGGGGTGGGGGGGAGGGGAAGGAGGCAGCCTGGGTTAACAGAATTGAGAAAATTCAATGTTTAAGCCAGAGGATGCAGACTCCCCAAGCAGATTATGAGGTGCTGTTCCTCAAACATGCGGTGTTGCTCACTCTGGCCGTGGAGGAGGCCCAGGACCGAGAGGTCAGATACGGAATGGGAGGGGGAGTTGAAGTGCTGAGCCACCGGGAGGTTGGGTTGGTTATTGCGGACCGAGCGGAGGTGTTCGGCGAAACGATCGCCCAGCCTCCGCTTGGTCTCACCGATGTAGATCAGCTGGCATCTGGAGCAACGGATGCAGTAGATGAGGTTGGAGGAGGTGCAGGTGAACCTCTGTCGGACTTGGAATGACTGCTTGGGTCCCTGAAAGGAGTGGATGGGGGATATGAAGGGACAAGTGTAGCATCTCTTGCGGTTGCAAGGGAAAGTGCTCGCTTGATTCTAGGAAAGCTGCTTGCAAACATCTGTCTATTTAACTTATCATGGAGAAATGTCCTTAGTGAGCTTTACAGAGTCCAAATGTAGAAGTTTAAATTTTAAACTGTTGATCTATTGTAATATCATGTACAGAAAGTACAGGGTGGCACGGTGGCGTAGCGATAGAGTTGCTGCCTTACAGCGCCAGAGACCCGGGTTCGATCCGGACTCCAGACTTTTTTGTCTAGTTAAATGTAGTTGTTCGTCTTTTTTTTTTGTATCGTGTTCCTAACTGTGTATGTGTGGGGGGTGGTGGGGGGAACTTTAAAATCTCTTCCCTGCACGGGAGACCCGACTTTTTTCCCTGTCGGGTCTCCGTTGTCGTTTGGGCCTAGCACAGCGGAGCGGCCTCCGACCGGGATGAGCTGCGGACTCACCATCGTGGGGCTGGCCGGCCTCGGAACGTGGGGAGCGGTTGTGGCTCGCCGCTGCAGCCCGACTCCGGGCTCCGGAACTCCGCATGGGGAGCGGTGGTGGCTCGCCGCTGCGGCCCGACTCCCGACTCCGGGTGGACTGTCGGGATATCGGGAGCTCGCGGGTCCGGGTGAGAGACCGGTCTCCGGAGCTCCCGCAACACAGCTTCTCCAGCCCGTGTCGCGGGGTTGGAGCGACCCAGAGCGGGGCCGTACATCGCCCCGCGCGGCTTCGGTGTCCGCGGGACATTCCAGCGCCCGCCGGGGGCTCCAACGCTGTGACTTTGGGCCTAGAGCGGGGCCGTACATCACCCGGCCCAGCGTGGCCTCCAGGGCCGTGGGACTTGGCACCGCCCGTCTGGGGCTTCGACCTCAGGAGAGAAATGGTGCGGGGGAGAGAGAAGACTTTGCCTTCCATCACAGTGAGGAGGAGATTCACTGTGATGGATGTTTGTGTCAATTGAATTGTTTGTGTGTTTTTTATGAATTGTTCTGGTTGTAGAAACGGAGTTTCGTTCGAGCCTCTCTGAGGTTCGAATGACAAGCAATAAAATCAAATCAAATCAAATCAGGTGGGGTCTGTGCTCACATGCTGCATCAACATGTGCTACTCCAACTGCTCAGACAGGAAGGCTCTGCAGAGAGTAGTGAGGTGAGCAGCGAGGATCATTGGCGTCTCCCTGCCCTCTGCACAAGAACTGTTCCAGAGCCGCTGCCTAAAAAAAGCACTGAGCATTGCAAAGGACACACTGCACCCCCTCCACACACATCTGGATCTCCTGCCATCGGGCAAGAGATACCGTAGCATCAAAGCCCAGACAACCAGACTGCTAAACAGCTTCCTTCCACAGGCTGTGAGGCTGTAAACAGTCACTACACCTGATTCTGCTGGGTTTTTTTTGCACTGACACTTTAATAACAAACTCTGGAACTGGCCATGTAAATCAGCTGCCCTGGACAATCTATGAATGTTTTTACTTGTATTTGATTGTTGTTTTTTACCTGCACCTTTTTACTATTCCTACTGTTTTTTATCAGGGACTGGATTGTTTTTATCTATGTGTGAAATGTTTAGGTTTTGGGTGTGATGCTCTGGTATTCCCTGGGAAAAGTCTTCTCATTTTGCACTGTACAACTGCTGCTTTGCAAGATGACAATAAAGGTTGATTTGATTTGATTTGTCTGTATAGAATTTGTACGTTCTCCCTGTGACCTGCGTAGGTTTTTTTCCGATATCTTCGGTTTCGTCCCACATTCCAAAGACGTACAGGTCTGTAGGTTAATTGACTTGGTGTAAGTGTAAATTGTCCCTTGTGTGTGTAGGATAGTGTGAGGATCGCTGGTCGGCACAGACTCCTTGGGCTGAAGGGCCTGTTTCCGTGCTGAATCTCTAAAACTATTACTAAGACAGTGAAATACAGAGATTTGTGGAAGTAAATTTGAGGAAGGACATTCTTGCTATCGAGGTAGGTTTACAGGGTTAATTCCCGGGATGGCAGGACTGTCATATGCTGAGAGAATGAAGTGGCTGGGCTTGTACACTCTGGAATTGAGAAGGATGAGAGGGGATCTTATTGAAACATATAACATTGGTAAGGGTTTGGACACGCTAGAGGCAGGAAACATGTTCCCGATGTTGGGGGAGTCCAGAACCAGGGGCCACAGTTTAAGAATAATGGGTAAGCCATTTAGAACGGAGATGAGGAAACACTTTTTCTCACAGAGAGTGGTGAGTCTGTGGAATTCTCTGCCTCAGAGGGTGGTGGAGGCCGGTTAACTGGGTACTTTCAATAGAGAGCTAGATGGGGCTCTTAAAAATAGCAGAGTCAGGGGATATGGGGAGAAGGCAGGAACGGGGTACTGATTGGGGATGATCAGCCATGATCACATTGAATGGTGGTGCTTGCTCGAAGGGCCGAATGGCCTAATCCTGCAGCTATTGTCTACTGTCTAAAATAGATGGGATTATAGAAATGGGTGATAACAAAGACAAAAAGGATAAAAACAAAAGGGTTGTAGTTTATATCAAAATAAAACTTAAGATCTAAAGAAATGACACCTTACCACTTGTAAATTGTGATTAAGAGTGTCAGTGAGAGCTTCTTTGGTGGCCTACAAAATTACCCCACACTCCCAAATTCACTCACTCTAACTTTGTTCTGCTCTGTTTTCTGTGAGTAAACTACAGTTTGATGCAGTTACCTTAATCTCTCTTTGAACGCGAGATACTGGTGAAGTGAATCTTATACAAGAGCAGGGGAAAGTGGACTACAACATTATGAACAGTCTGTGCATGAAGCTGTTACCCAGTTCACCTCATAATAACAGCGTGCACAAATAAACCACTTTTGCCAAAGAAAAATCCGAGCCATCATGTCATTACTGAAAACTTTCATCATCACTGGAGGACCACAAACGGAAAACCTAAAGTGTTTAAATGGACCCAGATGAGGCGGGGGTCCAGAGAGGGAGGGTAGTTAAACATTGAAAGAGTCTCAATAATGGCAAGTGGGGCCTCATCCAGAATGAAATCTTCAACAGATAGTGGATTAGACCCCAATTGCCGTCAGTGGATGCTCTCTCTCCTTTCGTCTGGTGGTTCCCCATGATCTCTATTGGAATGCATCAGCTGGCATTGCGAAATCAGTTGTAGATCAGTGTTCCACTTCATTATCTGTCTTTGCACGTGGTTGGTAGAAGGGGGGCAAATGAAGGCTGGGACAGAGTTAACAGGTTAGGCACGTTGCTCCATCGGTTTTTGTCCCATTTAATGCAGCACAGGACAACATGAAGAAAGTTGTCTTCATGTCATCAGAGGTCAGAGACACTGATGGTGGCCTGACCGCTGTCCTATAAATACAATATAAACAAGCAAGCTGTTTGAACATTCGGGAGATAAAAATAAATATGAAAGGGAAATGCCAAGCGCAATGCGAGCATTTATTTCACGACGGGCTAGAATACAAAAACAGGGATTTAATGCTGAGGCTCTATAAGGTGCTGGGCATGCTGCATTTGCAATTCTGGGCACCTTATCTGAGGAAGGATGTGCTGGCTCTGGAGAGGGTCCAGAGGAGGTTTACAAGAATGATCCCAGGAATGAGTGGGGTAACATTTGATGGCACTGGGCCTGGCCTTAATGGAGTTTAGAAGGATGAGGGGGCACTTCATTGAAACATACAGAACAGTGAAAGGCTTGTATAGAGTGGATATGGAAAGACACAAAAAAGTTGTGGACATGTCAGCGGGACAGGCAGCATCTCCAGTGAGAAGGAATGGGTGATCTTTCGGGTCGAGGGTCACCCATTCCTTCTCTCCAGAGAGGGCCCCTGTCCCGCTGAGTTACCCCAGCTTTTTGTGACTATCCTCGGTTTATCCCAGCATCTGCAGTTCCTACCTACAAGTGAATGTGCAGAGCATGTTTCCACTAATGGAAGAGTCTAATGGACCAGAGGACATAACCACAGAATTAGACTTCCTTTAGGAAGATGAGGAGGAATGTCTTTAGTTAGAGAGTGGTGACACTGTGGAATTCTTTGCCACAGAAGGCTGTAGAGGCCACTGAAGGATATTTTTAAGGCAGAGGTAGATAGATTCTTGATTAGTACGGGAGTCAGGGAAATAGAGACAAGGCAGGAGAATGAGGTTGGGATAGAGAGATACATCAGCCATGATTGAATAGACAATAGACAATAGGTGCAGGAGTAGGTCATTCAGCCCTTCGTGTCAGCACTGCCATTCAATGTGATCATGGCTGATCATCCACAATCAGTTCCTGCCTTCTCCCCATATCCCGGGACTGCTATAAGAGCCCAATCTAGCTCTCTCTTGAAAGCATCCAGAGAACCGACCTCATAGTATCCTCATGGCATCCTCCTCACAGTTCACACTGCCACCCAGCTTTTTGTCATCTGCAAATTTGCTAATGTTACTTTGAATCCCTTCATCTAAATCATTGATGTATATTGTAAATAGCTGCGGTCCCAGCACCGAGCCTTGCGGTACCCCATTAGTCACTGCCTGCTATTCTGAAAGGGACCCGTTAATCCCTACTCTTTGTATCGTGTCTGCCAACCAATGTTCTATCCATGTCAGCACTCTACCCCCAATATAATGTGCTCTAATTTTGCCCACTAATCTCCTATGTGGGACCTTATGAAAGTCCAGGTACACTACATCCACTGGCTCTCTCCTGTCCATTTTCCTAGTTGTATCCTCAAAAAATTCCAGAAGATTAGTCAAGCATGATTTCCCCTTCATAAATCCATGCTGACTCGGACCAATCCTGTTACTGCTATCCAAATGTGCTGCTATTTCATCTTTTATAATTGACTCCAGCATCTTCCCCACCACCGATGTCAGGCTAACTGGTCTATAATTCCGTGTTTTCTCTCTCCCGCCTTTCTCAAAAGTGAGACAACATTAGCTGCCCTCCAATCCACAGGAACTGATCCTGAATCTATAGAACATTGCAAAATTATCACCAATGCATCCACGATTTCCAGAGCCACCTCCTTAAGTACCTTGGGATGCATACCATCATGCCCTGGGGATTTATCAGCCTTCAGTCCCATTAGTCTACCCAACACCATTTCCTGCCTAATGTGCATTTCTTTCAGATCCTCCGTCACCCCAGATCCTCTGGCCGCTAGTACATCAGGAAGATTGTTTGCGTCCTCCTTAGTGAAGACGGAAGAGACTTGACGGGCCGAATGGCCTAATTCTGTTCTTATCACTGATGACCTTATGAGAACAGTGAAGTCACCTTATACACAGCAGTGCACAGAACATTTTTGCAGAGACTTTGACTTCTTCCTGAGCCACTACCAGTACCTGTGAATAAAATGTTGCTTTGGAAATATCATTAAATGTGTTAAAAACACATGGGTTCCAACAATGGTAAATTAAATGAAATTACCTGATGTGCACTTTAACGTTTCTCTGTTCTAATATTTTCATTCTAATTAATTAAAAGGCATCAATATATGAAAGCACGCATTCATAGTCACCGACTGAAATGGCACACAGAAAACACACGCCTAATCCATCAGCTCTAATTATTGTAACTGATTTCTTTTAATTAATCGCAGCCTCAGAGACATTCTGAGACACTCAGATTCACTCCAAAGGCATCCAGGTTTGTAGGTTAATTGGCTTGGTGTAAATGTAAATTGTCCCTAGTGTGTGGGGTAGTGTTAGTGTGTGGGGATCGCTGATCGGTGCGGACTAGGTGGGCTGTTTCCGCGCTATATCTCTAAATTAAACTAAATTAAATTCAGACAAACATACACTTGTCACTCCATGTCATTCTCACCAGGCTTTGTAATCAACCTGGTGTGTAGGAAGAAGTAGGGTGTCACACCAGTTGCTGCTTTTTACAGCGCTTACAGTTCCAGGGACCCGGGCTCGAACCTGACTACATGTGCTATCTGTACGGAGGTTTGTATGTTCCCCCCATAACTTGCGTGGGTTTTCTCAAAGATCTTCAGTTCCCCCCCCCCGCCGCATTCCAAAGACGTACAGGTTTGTGGGTAAATTGGCATGGTGTACCAAGGAAAATTGCCCCTAGTGTGTGTGTGTGTGTGTGTGTGTGTGTGTGTGATAGTGTTAATGTGCGGGGCTCGCTGGGCGGCGCGGACTGGGTGGGACGAAGGACTTGTTTCCGCGCTGTATCTCTAAACTAAACTACCGAAAGATCTTTCCTACCGAATGCAGCTTCTGGTACAGGCCGCAAGCATTGCAGACGTAGCCACCATTTGCGTTCTTCCTCCAGAGAGAGGTCTTTGTGGTCAGGCAGTTGGCACAGAAAACCCCCGAGCCTCTTCGCCTCTGAAATAGATAAAAGGTCAAAGCTACATCATGTGATCGATGAAGTTAGGGTAAATTAACATAACATTTTAGTCACCAAGCGGTCACAGGAGTGGAAGGCAACCTCATCTCCATTACACAGCGACATCTCTTCACCAGATAAAAGCTGTCCAGGGTCTGACCTCCCCAGAGGAGCATGGGTGGAGCTCAACAGACTTGGTACTGGAGTGGGGCGTTTTACTGCCAGCGTGTGGAGATGGGGACTCTGCCAGAGCCCAGCCTGTGAATGCGGAGCAGAACACCAGACAGCCAACCATGTCATCTCTGGGTACCCGCTCTACCACCCACCAAATGGAGCTCTGTCAGGGCCTGGCAGACATTGACGGCAACAGAGACACCAACCTGGCTGCTCAACACCCGGCTTTGAGATCTAACTATTCGTTTGGTTTATTCACAAGAAGAAGAGACATCAAAGTTTTGTCTCCTTTTCGGGCAGAAATTACTAAGAAAACAAATTGCTCAAAATAAGATCACTATTAACCATATTTAATCATGATGTTTACTGAATCCCATTCTAATGAAGTAGTAATAGATGTAGCACGGAAAGAAAGATAAAACAATTGCACGAGCAATAACTAAAACCATGCCAATGTGGCAGCATTAGTTTGATCAATGTTTTGAAACATTCACCATTTGAGGCATGTATATCTGATTTTGAATAATCGCCTTCCATAAAAATAGCAGAAAAGAGATTTCATCAGAATAAAATCTAAGTGGAGAGGTCAGGTAAATACTTTGTGTTATCTTACATGAATTAGGACGAAACCTCTAATCATCAAATGTTCCAAGTGCTCTCATTCATTTGAGATACAAAAGCTACAAATGAAATTGTGGATGTAAAAGAGTTCCTCAAATGTTAGTAGCATGAATCATTAAAAATCATGTACATAATTCACAGAGTCTCACCCCCTCACACCAACTCATTGAACTGTTCCACAGGCATCAATGTGTAGCTGCATAAATCATTGTGTGAATAACCCATAATCGTTTTAATTATGGTGCAAACTTCATTTGAGTATAACCCATCTTCTTTCAAAATAGTATAATGCTTCTATTATAATTGCTGTTTGTTCTCACACTTTGTTCTTCCTCTCCTGGACCTCAATGTTTATTCCTCGTCCCTGCATGCCCTGTTGGATTCATAGAAACATAGAAAATAGGTGCAGGAGTAGGCCATTCGGCCCTTCGAGCCTGCACCGCCATTCAATGTGATCATGGCTGATCATCCAACTCAGTATCCCGTACCTGCCTTCTCTCCATACCCCCTGATCCCTTTAGCCACAAGTGCCACATCTAATGCCCTCTTAAATATAGCCAATAAACTATAACCATATAACAATTACAGCACGGAAACAGGCCATCTCGGCCCTTCAAGTCCGTGCCGAACACCTTTTTTCCCTTAGTCCCACCTGCCTGCACTCATACCATAACCCTCCATACCCTTCTCATCCATATGCCTATCCAATTTATTTTTAAATGATACCAACGAACCTGCCGCCACCACTTCCACTGGAAGCTCATTCCACACCGCTACCACTCTCTGAGTAAAGAAGTTCCCCCTCATGTTACCCCTAAACCTCTGTCCCTTAATTCTAAAGTCATGTCCTCGTGTTTGAATCCTCCCTATTCTCAAAGGGAAAAGCTTGTCCACATTAACTCTGTCTATCCCTCTCATCATTTTAAAGAACTCTATCAAGTCCCCCCTTAACCTTCTGCGCTCCAGAGAATAAAGACCTAACTTATTTAACCTATCTCTGTAACTTAGCTGTCGAAACCCAGGCAACATTCTAGTAAATCTCCTCTGTACCCTCTCTATTTTGTTGACATCCTTCCTATAATTGGGCGACCAAAATTGTACACCATACTCCAGATTTGGTCTCACCAACGCCTTGTACAATTTTAACATTACATCCCAGCTTCTATACTCAATGCTCTGATTTATAAAGGCTAGCATACCAAAAGCTTTCTTTACCACCCTATCTATATGAGATTCCACCTTCAAGGAACTATGCACGGTTATTCCCAGATCCCTCTGTTCAACTGTATTCTTCAATTCCCTACCGTTTACCATGTACGTCCTATTTTGATTTGTCCTGCCAAGGTGTAGCACCTCACATTTATCAGCATTAAACTCCATCTGCCATCTTTCAGCCCATTTTTCCAACTGGCCTAAATCACTCTGTAGACTTTGGAAATCCTCTTCATTATCCACAACACTCCCTATCTTGGTATCATCTGCATACTTACTAATCCAATTTACCACCCCTTCATCCAGATCATTGATGTACATGACAAACAACAAAGGACCCAACACAGATCCCTGAGGCACCCCACTAGTCACCTGCCTCCAACCCGACAAACAGCCATCCACCATTACCCTCTGGCTTCTCCCATTCAGCCACTGTTGAATCCATCTTGCTATTCCTGCATTTATACCCAACAGTTGAACCTTCTTAACCAACCTTCCATGAGGAACCTTGTCAAAGGCCTTACTGAAGTCCATATAGACAACATCCACTGCTTTACCCTCGTCAATTTCCCTAGTAACCTCTTCAAAAAATTCAAGAAGATTAGTCAAACAAGACCTTCCAGGCATAAATCCATGTTGACTGTTCCTAATTAGACCCTCTTTATCCAGATACTTATATATATTATCTCTAAGTATCTTTTCCATTAATTTGCCCACCACTGAAGTCAAACTAACCGGTCTATAATTGCTAGGTTTACTTTTAGAACCCTTTTTAAACAATGGAACAACATGCGCAGTATGCCAATCCTCGGGACTATTCCCGTTTCTAATGACATTTGAAATATTTCTGTCATAGCCCCGGCTATTTCTACACTAACTTCCCTCAATGTCCTAGGGAATATCCTGTCAGGACCTGGAGACTTATCCACTTTTATATTTTTCAAAAGTGCCAGTACTTTTTTACTTTGAAACTCATAGTATCCATAGCTACTCTACTAATTTCCCTTACCTCACATAATTCAATATCCTTCTCCTTGGTGAATACCGAAGAAAAGAAATTGTTCAATATCTCCCCCATCTCTTTTGGCTCTGCAGATAGCTGTCCACTCGGTCTCTCCAATGGACCAATTTTATCCCTTGTTATCCTTTTGCTATTAATATAGCTGTAGAAACCCTTTGGATTTACTTTCACCTTACTTGCCAAAGCAACCTCATATCTTCTTTTAGCTTTTCTAATTTCTTTCTTAAGATTCTTTTTACATTCCTTATACTCCTCAAGCACCTCATTTACTTCATGCTGCTTATAATTATTGTACATCTCCCTCTTTTTCCGAACAAGATGTCCAATTTCCCTTGAAAACCAGGGCTCTTTCCAATTTTTACTGGTTCCTTTCAACCGAACAGGAATCAAAAAGATTTTGTACTCTTAAAATTTCCCCTTTAAATGTCCTCCATTTCTCCTCTACATCTTTCCCATAAAACAAAATGTCCCAGTTCACTCCTTTTAAATCATCTCGCATCTCGTTAAAGTTAGCCTTTCTCCAATCAAAAATCTCAACCCTAGGCCCAGTTCTGTCCTTCTCCATAATTATATTGAAACTAATGGTATTGTGATCACTGGACCCGAAGTGCTCCCCTACGCATACCTCCGCCACCTGTCCCGTCTCATTTCCTAACAGGAGGTCCAGCACTGCCCCTCCTCTAGTAGGCACCTCTATGTATTGCTGCAAAAAACTATCCTGCACACATTTTACAAACTCTAAACCATCCAGCCCATTTACAGAATGTGTTTCCCAGTCTATGTGTGGAAAGTTGAAATCTCCCACAATCACTACCTTGTGCTTACTACTAATATCTGCTATCTCTTAAACTGGCCTCAACTACCTTCTGCGGCAGAGAATTCCAGAGACTCACCACTCTCTGTGTAAAGAATGTTTTCCTCATCTTGGTCCTAAAGGAATTCCCCCTTATCCTTAGACTGTGACCCCTTGTTCTGGACTCCCACAACATCGGGAACAATCTTCCAGCATCTAGCTTGTCCAACCCCTTAAGAATTTTGTAATTTCTATAAGATCCCCCCTCAATCTTCTAAATTCCAGCGAGTACAAGCCGAGTCTATCCAATCTTTCCTCATATGAAAGTCCTGACATCCCAGGAATCAGTCTGGTGAATCTTCTCTGTACCCCCTCTATGGCAAGGATGTCTTTCCTAAGATTCTTCTGTTGCAGAGCAGGCATTTGGACTCAGGACTCACTGCAGTTGAACAAACTGCTACATAATGGGCCTGTCCCACTTTGGTGATTTTTCAGGCAACTGCCAGAGACTGTTGAGTTGCCGGCAGTGGCCTGAAAAACCAGCAACTGGAACGGTGACTGTCAGAGTGGAACACACACACACACAGCTTCATTCACCAGCCCGTTATGCAGGCGGGGGAACAGGGCAAGCGGGGGGAGCGCTGTCTGAATGAAATTCACACGGTGCAAAGCCAATGTGATACCACGATGAACAGGAAGGTTGGCGCTGTAATTAAGACGGCTAAAGCACAGTGTAGGTTAAATCCTTTAAAAGAGAGGGGGAGAGGGAGGGGAGGAGAGGGGGGAGAAGGAGGGAGATGGAGTGGAGACAACTTTTAAGAAGCCAGAGATACACGGCTGTGAAGCTCAGTGGACATTAACATTACCGGTCGGTTATCCTTGGTTCTGAAAACTACTGCTTAGGTTTTTTTTCCCCAATGAGCCAAATAAATTCACCGGTCAGCACCAGCTACAAACTACAAGAACCTACGAGAACCTTTCGACCTCCTGGCGACCCACCTACAGCACAAAAATTCTCGCTACTCTCCATGGCGGCTTCATTCTAGTCGCCGCTAATTTTTCAACATGTTGAAAAATTTGCGGCAACCATAACGAGGCCGCGACTAGTTCCCAGAATGCGGGAACTCCTCACGACCATGAAGGCGACTCCCCGGCAACCGCCCGCAAACATATGGCGACCACATAGTCTCCTGCAGTCACCTAAAAAGTCGCCAAAGTGGGACAGGCCCATAACATCTGTTACATTGTGAGTGAGGGCAGTACAGTGGTGTAACTGGTAATTCTGCTGACTCACAGTGCCAGAGACCTGGGTTCAATCCTGACCACGGGTGCTGCCTTTGTGGTGTTTGCCTGTTCTCCCTGTGGTCACGTGGGTTTCCTCTAGGTGCCTCGGCTTCTTCCCACATCCCAAAGACATATGGCTTTGTAGGTTATTTGGCCTCTAAAATTCCTCCTAGTGTGTAGAACTACAGTGTGAATGGTCGGTGTGGACAGGAGGGTCTGAAGGGGCCTGCTTTTAAGTTGTATCTCGAAACTAAAACAAAATTATGCAACGTATGATTATTTAAAAATGTTCCCTAAAGTTTGCATATGTAAATAATCATTAATTGCATAATTTTGTTTTAGTTCAGAGATATAAATATATATTATATATAGATATTTATATATCTTTAAATATATATATATATTTAAATCTTATAAACATATATATTATATGTAGATATAAATATATATATTTATATATCTTTAAAGAAACTCGACCTGCTTTAAATTATCATATATAACATAATGATTCCACATTAAATAATGCTCCATTGTTCAACTTTGAGAGTAGCGTTTCTTATAATAAACTACGAACCAACCAGAGTGCGACATACCACACTCGTAGGCCACCTCAAAGATATGTCACACGTTTATCATTAGTATGAAAACATTTTACTTTCTATAAATTCACACTCCTTTAAATATTACAGACACAGAACAGGTTTTTAACCATTACTCTTTGATGATACATCAGATTCATGAGTTTATTGTCTGATTCACTGTCATGTATATCAGTAAACAAACATGGTCTCATTCAGTTTTTTCTTGCTTCCAGAACAAAGGTAGTAACAATGATAATGATAATATTGGAAATCCTATAATTGAAGTCCTATCGAAATTCACAAATGAAAATTGCTCCTTTCTGCTGATGTGAATGTAGAATACATATAAGCAGTCTCAGCTAAGCCCTAATGAAGAGGAATGCAAGTATTTCCAATAAAGCCAAACAAAAATACAGACAGGAATGAAAATTGCCAATGAAATTTGAGAATGGTGGTAATTATTAAAATACTTCCATAACCGCATCAATATTGAATTACAACTAAACATTTGAACATTGAACCCTAAGTGTGTTTCAGCATGGAAAACAATGGGCCCTCCAGCTTCTCGAATGTGAATGTTTTATATCTCAGACTTCCCAATATCGATCGTTTGCAGATATAGAACATTTCTATATTTGCAAGATTTATAATGTACAGACATCACTAGTTCTTCCACTGATTATTAATTTTGCCATGCAATGACACCTTATGTGCTGCATTTACCATTTGGCATAAGGTCATTGGTGATAGGAGCAGAATTAGTCCATTCAGCCCATCAAATCTACTCTACTATTCAATCATGGCTGATCTATCTCTCCCTACTAACCCCATTCTCCTGTCTTCACCCCATAACCCCTGATACCCATACTAATCAGGAACCTTTCTATCTATGCCCTAAATATATCCATTAACTTGGCCTCCATAGCCTTCGGTGGCAAAGGATTCCATAGATTCATCATCCTCTGATTAAAGACATTCTTCATCATCTCCTTCCTAAAGGAACATCCTATTCTGAGGCTATGACCTCTAGTCCTAGACTCTCCCACTAGTGGAAACATCCTCTCCACATCCACTCTATCCAAGCCTTTCACTATTCTGTACATTTTCAATGAGGGGACCCCTCATCCTTCTAAACTTCAGCGGGTACAAGTCCAGCGCCGTCAAATGCTCAAATTGCATCAGATTGGCACAAAGCGTAGAAAGATAACAGATTTCTGTAGGGTATTCTTCATGACAAAGAGTTTAGCCAGGTGGACAAATGTAAATTTTGAAGCCACAGTCCATGGGATTATTTTGGACACAACTTATTTTGGAGAACACCTCCACTCTTCGTTACATATGCTTTTTCTTTGCTCTGCGAGTGTTCCAAGTATTTTTAAAAAGTACTTGCGTTATTTACCATTCTTCATGGATGAAATTAGTAGAGTGTGACATCCGATTTCAACTTTAGTGACAGCCCATTATAACATTGTTAAATGGAAATTAAACAGAGCTGTACACTAAGAGAGACGTTAAAATGCATGAGCACAAAGTGAGGTGCAATACCCTTGCTTTTGTAGCTGACCAATATTGGGAGTTTTAGATGGTGAGGGCCGTCAGCTAATAGTTTGAAGCTGGACTAAAACAGTTCCGGCCTTGCGTTGCATCATCCTCTACTCAACTTCATGGAGAAACAGCAATAAGGATCATTTTTAAAATGCACGTAATCACAAGGAGAATAGTGGAGGGTTACAATCTTTTTAATCTGATCAATATAGTTCTTTAAATAAAATCAATTAATAATCTTTCAAAAAATTAATGGACTTCAGGAATTAAAAAAAATTTAAACGAATGAATTGCTCACCAAAAATAGCAGAGGAAAGTACAATGCTAATAATTGTGGTGTTCTGATATATTCAAAGTGGAAGGCTTGCATGGGGATATTTCTGTCTTCAAGACTCAAGCAGTTTCTTGGAACAAAAAAGCACTTGATTCATCTGGTGATTCACAATGTATTTCAGAGAAAACCTGGTGAGCAGCCAGTTCCCCGTAGGATAATTTTTCCATCCAGATGCAAGTGCCATCGAAGGACTCGTCAGCGAAACTAATTACAATCTCGCATTTGCTGATGCCTGCTCCCTCCAACGTTCAACATTGTCCATTAATCATTCATACAAGGAAAATGAACGGAGCCAAAAGCAATGAGTGCTAGTAGGCTGCACAGCCATAAAACCTGCAATGACTGTCATCATTTAACATGAGTTTAGAAATATTTTCAGCGAGCAATAAACAGCTGAAAAGTTGGTCTCACTATTCCTCCTTCAGAACAGGAATGTTCCTTGCAGTTCCCACCTTGCCCTTTCAACGCCTCCCGTCATTACCATTCAACATTCCCATCGCTGTAATGGTTTGCCCCATTGCCGGTTAGTTAAGCTCATAATGAGAAGGCTCGGATTTTGCCAGCATTAATTGTAAAAAATAATTAGAAGTTATACGGCTTTGGCTTGTAACTTTTAAATAGAGAAACTATCAATTGCAGTTTCCAGTATTAATCCAACCAACAAAGGGTTGCCATGGCAACATCCAACTTCCCCTTGTATTAGTTAATGCTCTCAGATATCTGCAGACAAAACAAAACTTCTTTAATGATTCTATGGATGATTATGCTCTCCAACTTTCTCCCCACTTTTCTTTCAGTTAGAATATAATCAATAAAACGCCAGCTGATCTAGTTGCATCCTTTGTGACAGAAGGCAGCCAAAACATGATTAGCACATCGCACACAACAATATTATCTGCAGTGTGATCATTTGCTGAGACTTATTAAGGATCTCAGGAAATCAACCTCTCATTCATGTCTGCGTTGCATAATAATTATCAAAAAAGTACGTCATGCAGAAAACATTGAAATTGTTCTGGTGTTCCACATTGACCGGCACTGTGGAATAACTTGGAGGAAGTCATCTTTTTATTCTAAAGGGGCTGTCCCACTGTATGAGCTAATTCAAGAGCTCTCCCGAGTTTCCCCTGATTCGAACTCGGAGAATTATGGTAATAGCCGCTCGTAGGTACTCGGGGCTCTCGTGGACATTTTTCAACATGCTGAAAAATCTTCACGAGTCTTCCTGTGCTTGCCGCGTTTGCTGAGTACCTGCCGTTAGCGTTACGAGCCGCTAAGAGACGTCGCCGAGCTCCGACGTACCCGCTACGTACATTCTACGTGCTTACCATGAGTTTGATTTTTTTTTTTAAACTCGGGAGAGCTCTTGAATTACCTCGTACAGTGGGACAGGCCCTTTACGATAATACTGTTGATAATATTCTGATGGTATTCATGTTGTCAAAGGGATAAACGTCAAAAGAGAGGTTTTTTGTAAAAAAATGTATGTGAAAATAATCTAACAATCCTGGCAGCATGGACCTGCTCTTTCCTTCCGAGTCTTTTTATTACAAACCTGCAAGATTTTGTTCCAACAGAACAGCTTTGTGCGACTTGCATCCTACACAATGTTGAGCAGTCAAGAGGGGAAAAATGCAATAATTTCTAAACGTACAGCAGCAAGGGTCTCGAGAGCAATTAGACCAGCGAGCGAG
Organism: Raja brachyura; assembly: GCA_963514005.1. Next base: position 8,349,036 of record OY740784.1, read on the forward strand.
GTACTGTAATAGACTGCCCCTGATCAAATACCTCACGTATGTGACTTCCTGTTCAATTACCAACTTGTCTGCACTGCCATCTGCAAAAAGTAACACATATCTTGTTCTGCCAGTTTCTGCTTTTACACTTTCATTAGCTGGCTGCAGCTGCTGGAGAAGAAAGCTTCGATTGTCTTTGCTCTCCCCGAGTACAAGCCCATTTCATTCATTGCCATGCAGATCGCTTCAAGGTGCAGTGTTTGACGAACTGGAGAGCAGGGCAAAGGAATGGTATTTTATTCAATTCAACCTTCTTGTTTTTCCAATGTTATTTCATGTCTGGCAAGAGCAAAATGGTGTCCGGCGTCTGCTGCAGCCCAGCTTGCACCACGCACTAACACCAATCAGCGGCGGCGCAGCGGTAGAGTTGCTGCCTTACAGCGCCACAGGCCCGGGTTCCATCCCGACTACGGATGCTGTCTGCATGGAGTTTGCACGTTCTCCTAGTGACCTGCATGGGGTTTCTGTTTAAGAAGGAACTGCAGATGCTGGAAAATCGAAGGTAGACAAAAGTGCTGGAGAAACGCAGCGGGTGCGGCAGCATCTATGGAGCGAAGGAAATAGGCAACGTTTCGGGCTAAAACACTTTTTTCAGACTGAGGTCTGCGTGGGTTTTCTCCAGGAACTTTGGTTTCCTCCCGCACTCCAAAGACATACAGGATTGGAGGTTATTTGGTTTTGGTAAAAATTGTAAATTCTCCCTCGTGTGTGTAGGATACTGTTCGTGTACGGTGCGGACTCGGTGGGCCGAAGGGCCTGTTTCTGCGCTATATGTCTAAACTAAACTCTAGACTAAACTAAATAAGGTGTGACTCAATGTCCAATCCAGAGTATTTGATTAACATGTGTTCTTTGCACGAGAACCAGTGTCTCCTAATTTAAATACCTTTCCCAGAGGAAACTATCAAGACATACTGTAGTGGCTGGTGGAAAACATCTGGCTACAATATCCGATATCAGTTTCGAACCATCAAGTCCTTTCACCTGGGAATGGTTTGTGAATGATTCACTCAACGAACATTTCGCCTCAAAATGCATCTCTTTGCTTTTTAACAATACTGCATGGTTTGCTGAAACATCAACCCTATATCTTTAAGATATGAGCAGAAGTCAGATTTGATGCCAAACTCAGATGTTCAGACTCCAGATGTTTAAAGTTAATACCACTTGCCGCTTGTTTTTTTGTTTTAATAACGCAGAATTATTTTGCTTTGCAGTCCATAATTATTATTTTTTAAACCACGTCAAGGGCACACAAACAAGCTGTTGCTCTATGACCAGTTTGTTACACTTTAATGAGGTGGAACAATTTTTTTTTTTTCACTGGAATTAAATTTCACAAGTTTGTTGTTGTTCTCAGTGCTGTCCAATCTCAAGTGTGCTTATGCAAGCAGTGCCAGTCAAATGATTAAAAATATTGTCTTATTCTTGGTCTGTATTCTTAGCTGAGGCAACAGTGCTAATGCAATCGGGGGCAAACAAAGAACTGAGCACGTTTTCCGAATCTAACTTAGATTCGAGTTCCCAGCAAAAGCTATTGCCTTCTCAAAGATTATGAAACGTGTGGAAGTTAGCTGTGAAGAATATTTTACAGGCATTATCAGATTTGCAGGATCCAAGAGAATTAAAACATTTTACAAGAACTCTGAAATACTGCGCTTGCTTTCTATCAGGTATAAAATTAGATCGCAACAACAATATTCCTTTAAACTTGCTTCATCTCCCATCAGTTAAAATTCTCATGGATGGCCTTGGAGTATCCATCGCACTTATGGCTCCCCCTTCTCCATTATCCATGAGGTTCACTCTCTTTAAAAGAATCTGTGCAGAAGAATCTTCTTCTCTGCTCCACAGTTTTCAACATCTCACTCAGTGCTTTCGGGAAAGGATTTATTACTTCCCTTTCACACGAGGAGGGCCAGAAACTCAAAACAGCTCTTGGCTGCAAGATCATCTTCCCAAACTCTTTTCCCCTTTGGTTCCACTTGGACATGTTGCTCAGAGACAGTTATACAGAGCAAAAACAGCAGCGTCGGCCTCCATCAGTTTGGGCTTTCTCACATCTCATTTTATTCTCCCCACATTCCCATCAACTCCCTCCAACTCTGCCTCGTTGCGTGACTAATTGCAGTGACCAATTAACCTACCAAACTGCAAGTGGCAGGGATGTCTGAAGGAAGTGGGGAGAGCATGTACACTCCAAAGATAGACACAAAATGCTGGTGTAACTTAGCGGGACTGGAGCGAAGGAATGCATTCACGGTGCATGGATGAAGAAGGGTCTCGACCCGAAACGTCACCCATTCCTTCCCTCCAGAGATGCCGCACGTCGCGCTGAGTTACTCCAGCATCTTGTGTCTATCTTCGGTGTAAACCAGCATCTGCACTACCTTCATGCACACTCCACACAGACAGCACTGGAGCTCAGGGTGGAAACTAGATTGCTGGTGACAATAGACAATAGGTGCAGGAATTCACATTGTGATTCACAAGGAATTCACTTCACATTGCTGGGAAGTTGCAGCCCCCCAAAGCTCTGCCACAGTGCCACTGACCCATTTTTCCCTTTACTTTCTCGAGATGTTCTTTTACATCCTTACGTCCTCGGTTTCAAACCCCCATATTAACAAACTCTACACTCCACATGATGCCAAGCTCTTTCTGCCAGCTTTGCTGACGTTCGTGTTTACAGTCAGGCGACTACAGTGGGAAACATACTCAAACTCCACATCATCCGGGAGCCTAGTGCCCCCCCCGGCCTTTTTCCTGGGGCCAATCCTTTGCCTGGCAATAGGTGCATTCTCTGTAAGGCCCCCTCAGTCATTCTTCATTCGTCTCACTCCAATCCATTTCGTTCTACGCTTGAAAGTGTGCATTCTCAATTCCTTCACCTCCCTCGTATCTAATGCCACTAAACATATTTGATGAAAGTGAACTTGGTAATGTGGATAAACACTGTGGCTGATCACCCCTCTAAATTTATTCTAGAAAATTAAATCTGTTTCAAGCACTAAATTGCTATTCTTCCGTCATTTCTCGCCTTTTCCGAAGTCCCTCACCAGCTCCTTTCTCCCTTTCTCACATTTCCTCGCACTCTCCTGGTTTGTTCCTACTCAGAGGCTCCTTTACTGGGACGAATGGCCCGCTTGGAACAGGCCCTGCCAGTGATTACTACTTCAGCTTCTCCAAAGCGTCAGTCTCTGGGGTCATCGAGACAACCAAGTCCCTTCAGCTGTTAAACGCAGGCTAAAACTTGCTGAATGTGATCACCTAAAAATAAAATTAGCCGAGTCTTAGATTTTCTGTCAACTATCTGGAAGACTTTGTCCTCACCTTTCAAAAGAAAAACAAATCCTTTTCACACAGAGAGTGGTTTTCACACTAGAGAGTGGTGAATCTGTGCAATTCTCTGCCACAGAGGGTAGTTGAGGCCAGTTCGTTGGCTATATTTAAGAGGGAGTTAGATGTGGCCCTTGTGGCTAATTGGATCAGGGGGTATGGAGAGAAGGCAGGTACTGTTGGATGATCAGCCATGATCACATTGAATGGCAGTGCAGGCTCGAAGGGCCGAATGGCTGTTCTTGGGTCGTTTTCTTTTGTGAGATAACTAAATCTAAATTGGACTACCATGAACCTGAAAAATCAATGCACATTGCAGCTGCATGGGATTAACGAAATGAGATATTACAGACTGCAACGTGTTCATTTTGTAACACTTTGGAGCAACGTCTCGCAAGTGCGCAGATGCCAAACCGTGGCACGCACGGGCTTCATATATGAATTACGATCTGCAGGTAAACCATGCTGAATCAAAGTGGTATCTGCATCGGAGTTTTGGGGCAGTTACCACAAAATAATCATCTGATTGCTACTCAGTCATCCCTACTGGCAGAGCAAGCTTCTCGGGAGCAGCTAAGGACAGGACGCTGCACTGAGCTATCTCAGCTACTCCTTATCACAGGGTACAGGAGGAGACTATCTCATCCTACCACAACCAGGGAGCAGTCCCGAACTTCTATCTACCTCACGGGTGACCCTCGGACTATCCCTGACCGGACGTTGCTGGCTTTACCTTACACTAAACGTTATTCCCTTATCATGTATCTATGCACTAAGAATGGCTCAATTGTAATCATGTCTTGTCTTTCCGCTGATTGCAGAGCAGGCAACAAAAGCTTTTCACTGTACCTCGGTACACATAACAATAAACTAAATTAACCGGATCTGAACAGCAGCACAAGCAATATTTAATGTAGTTCCATCAGGAATAATTTTATCATGAGTGTTTTTTTTTGCCTCCCCTCGCAAAATGTGAGTGTTGTTCGGTTAGAGCTTGCCAATGTAACTCCGCCAATCTATAATAACTGTGATGGAGACACAGCACGGAAATGGTATTAACTTATTGTGTATCTCCGCGCTGTAAATGGCTCGATTATAATCATGTATTGTCTTTCCGCTAACTGGACAGCACGCAACAAAAAGCTTCTCACTGTACCTCGGACAATAAACTAAACTCCTGGTCAAGTCCAGTGGCCCACTTTTCCCTTGCATTGTCCTCTCATTTTAGGCTGCAAGGTTCAAGGTTGTTTGTCACATGCACCAATTAAGGTACTGGGTTAACTCAGTGGGATGTCTCCTCCCACGATTTCTGCCCAATAATTTAGAGTCTGGGTACTTCACCTGAGCCTGCCACAAAATGGTGGATCCAGGAACCAAAGAAATTGCAAGATCTCAGGCTCTCGTTAGGACTGGCCAGACTGATTTATAAGTAACTGGGATATAAAAAATACATCTGGGATTCGAATTGAAATCTGGCCATCCAGAGAAGTGCAATGAGACCCGGCAACGTCGGAGTTGGATCCATTGGAAACATCAGTAGCGTTAAATGCTCAGCACCGTAAATTTCAATCTGAGGAGGGGTCCCGACCTAAAATGTTGCTTATCCATTCCTCCACGCATGCCGCCCGACCCACTGAGGCTCAGCTCTTTGCTTTTTGCTTAGTGCGGCTGTTCTTGCGTCGTTATCTTTTTGTTAATTTTAACTCAAGCTAGATCACCCACAATGATTTGATGGGAATTCCATCTTCCCCCAAACGGAAGACCTCCTCCAACAACAGTGGGAACACATCCTGCTCCAGAGGCATCCCACCTTTACCCAAACGACATTCCACAAAATGTTACCCAATATCATAAGGAGCTGCAGCCCTTTAAGAGCTGGTGAACTTATCCTACACTTCTCCTTTACTACAAAGCCAATAACTAGAATGTACTTCAATGCCCGCAGTGCTCAGTGGATCATCCAAAAGCCATTTTGGAAATCCAACTATTAGAAACATAGAAACATTGAAACATAGAAATTAGGTGCAGGAGTAGGCCATTCGGCCCTTCGAGCCTGCACCGCCATTCAATATGATAAAAAACAGAAGCCACCACCATAATACAAGACAAACCAATATACTAAATAAACTAGTATACAACCTATACACTCCTTGTCAAGGATGCATTCAAACCCCCGCAGTGCCCAGCAGTCCCGGAAATCCCACAGCGTGCCCCTGGCAGGGTGTAGTCCCTTAACCCCACCCGGGTGTAACCCCAGAAAAAGGGGCAGGCAGGCAGCCGGCTTGGACACAGCCCTGCACCGCCTGGCACCATGAGTCGCAAGTGGCCAGCTTGGCCAGGCCCAGGGGCAACCCAACCACGACATCTTCAGCCCTACCCTCTCCCCTACGCACAGGGTGCCCGAAGAGGAGGATGGTAGGTGACAAATACAGCCAGAAGACAGAACAGTGGCTACAGCCTCACACACTCCATGTACACGTGGTACACAGACTCTTCCAGCCCGCAAAAGTGGCAGGCGGCTGGCGAGTCTGTGGACCGCGAGAGAAACAGTTTGCAGGGATCACCTCAGTGCAGTACCCTCCACTTCAGGTCCCCGATGTAGATCCCTGCATAGAGGGACCCCCACCATGGGGGCCTTGCATTGTGCATTAGAGTGTATAGATCACATTGTGAATTAGAGTGTACATTAGAGTTAGATCATTGGCTCGAAGGGCCAATTTTGGCCTGCTCCTGCACCTATTGTCTAATGTCAAACATGGGAAGTATTAGATTCACCTCCGCTGCCCTGGAATTGTGCAGCAGGCCGGATAACTGTGTCTAGCTCCACGAGAAGCGACAACCAACTGGGTCAAGAAATAAATGGAAGCCAATCCAATAAAACCAAGACAGTGGTATCAAAGCAGGGAAGACATTATGCGTGGGATGGAACTGCAGATGCTGGTTTAAACCAAAGATAGACATAACAAGCTGGAGTAACTCAGCGGGACAGGCAACGTCTCTGGAGAGAAGGAATGGGTGACGTTTCGGGGTGGAAATCCTTCTTTAGACAGTCTGAGGAATGGTCACGACCCGAAACGTGACCCATTTCTTCTCTCCAGAGATGCTGCCTGTCCCGCTGAGTTGCTCCAGCTTTTCGCGTCTATCTTCAAGGAAGAAATTATCTTGTTGATCCCAAGACCTCAACTATGTGGACGGAATGGGTTCAATTTATTAAAATCTAATTTTAATTCATGATTTTCCAGAAACACAATTAAATACTAGAACAACTGCAAAGTAGGTGGTACAGATTTTTGAGACCGGAGCTAAGGTCCAGACTGCACTGTTAGCCCTAAAGCCAGTGTGATGTATAGGCTCTGGAAGCTATCATTCAGTTCCCGCGACCATAAACTGGAGTTGCAACACGCCTCAGGGTTCTTGACCCGAGCAATGAAAGATTGCCGCTATGGTTTGCTCAGAGAGCAAGAGAGCACATTGTAGGACTGACTGGAGAAGGCTGAGCAGGGCAACTTGGCAGAGCTGTACCCCAACCAGGGGCATAGTACATGCCTGAAATGAAAGTGCTTTCTTCCCTAGAAGTGGCATCATTTACAACAATGCGCAGCAAAAAGAAAATGAACTAACTCATCCAAAACTAGACAGGTGGGAAAGCCATACAGAGCTGTATATCCTGCGATAGCTGTGGTTAAAGAAAACAAACAACTTACTTATGTAAGATTTACAATCCAAGTATTGAAGGTCAGCTCATGAAGCCAAGCAGGAAGGGGAGATTTCTTGACTAAACTACACGTTCATTTGCTAGATTTTACAGTCAATGACATTGTCCTAATTTTAAAACGTAACGGCTTGAACCATAAAGACAAGGAAATGGATAACACATGGAAGAGATTGTTTCCAGCACTAACAATATTCACTGAAAGAACATCGTTAATTACCGCGGCTACATTTCCATTTCCTGAATCCCAGTCACAATTCAGGGGAAGAAAAACTAAAAGAACGGTTTTAAATGAATAAAAAATGATTACTGCTGATACTGGTTATGGATTCAATTTCAGCTCATAGCAACCTGATTTCCCCAAATGCTCTGTGACAAATTCAATAAGTAGTCTGCTTCCAATTACCAATTCTGGTACTGAGAGGTCCAGAGCTGGCTACAGGCTGACATGAGCAATGAAGGATTGCAGCAATGGTTCTACTACTATATAGATGCCAAACATATTTACGAAACAATTTCATTAGCTTGAGCCACTAACCCCGTGATTAGTTGAGTTTCATACCGTTAAGCATGTGTACATTCTAACACAATTCGCACATGGTTAGTTATAAGTTATTAGGGTTAAGAGGGAAAGATAGCCCAGCCATGATTGAATGGCAGAGTAGACTAGATGGGCCGAATGGGCCTAATTCTGTTCCTATCACGTAGGAACATGATGGATTACCCATGCTCCAATTTTATTTGTAGTTTATAACCGTAAAGATAGTAAAAGCCCTACTCTGACCTGAAAATAAGTCAGAATTGCACGACTTACACCTTAGCGCTCGCAGCGTCGGAGACCCGGGTTCGATCCCGACTACGGGCGCTGTCCTTACGGAGTTTGTACATTCTCCCCGTGACCTGCGTGGATTGTCACCGAACGCAATCAAAGGCTGCCTACTATATCAAATTCAAATATCGCTAACTTTATCAACAATACACTTGACCTCCCGTGGCGACCAATGTTCACGGAAGCCCCCTCTCTCCTGTGTGCGCGCTCACCTTTTAATACAAATCTGTGACATTGGGACATCAAGGTGACTGGGAATGACCCAGTCTGGGGCACAGGTCTGCATTCCACTGTGCAACAAATGCTGCAGTCTAACGCCTGCGCTCAGTCTGCCTAAACACATCTGATCTCCCGTTTAACTTTAACTCCCGCTCTCATTCCCACGCTGACCTTTCTGTCCTGGGCCTCCTCCACTGTCAGAGTGAGGCCCAACGCAAATTGGAGGAACAGCACTTCATGTTTCACTTGGGCAGCTTACAACCCAGCAGTATGGATATTGACTTCACTAACTTCAAGTAAGCCTTGTTTTTCCTCTTTCCATCGCTTCCCCCTTCTCTGACCAGTCTGACTGTCCCCCCGATTATATTTTATCTTTGTAAGCTTCGTTGTCACCTACCCAAATTATCTATTCTACATTTTCCTTTGATCTGCATCTCCAATGATGTCTCATTTTCACACCTTACCCTTCCTTATCTCTGTGTCTCCCTCTCCCCTGACTCGCAGTCTGAAAAAGGGTGTCAACCCAAAACGTATTGCACCCGCCAAGATTCACAGAGAGAGTACTTTACCCACGGGCTGGTGGGCAAGGCCCCATCGGACACCAAACACCCTTTGCACCACCTCGTCCAGGACTGACAGTAACTGGGATCTCAACGCCTGCCATCTCGTCGTCCCTTCCCCCGTCACGCAGCGGCCCTCTGTGGCTCCGGTTTCAACACACTAGGAGCATGGAGAACCAGCTGGGAGCAGACTTCACGACCTCCGCAATTCACTGTTGCATCGAACACCACAGCCCCACCCGGCTCGGACCTGCCCCGCTAAGAGTGGGTCGCCCTGTTACTCCAGCATTTTGCGTCGATCTTCGGTAATATTAAACAAGGTTGATTTACTACACCTGGGATTATGAAGGTGCCGATGGGAGAAAATGGCGAAAAATAATCCAAAAAAAACAAGAATGAAAAGATATAAAAAGGACACAAGACATTTGAGGAGGGCTCTCCAGTGTGGAGTTGTAGACAGTGCAGGAAGAGGGACAAGGGACCAAATAATCTGCATGTAAGTTGAGGTTTCAACAGTGCGATGAAATGTCCACCGTGCTATTCAGGAAGATAGCGGCGTACAATAAAAATATATACTTTCAACATAATTCAATTTTAACCCCACCTTCCTTACATTATCTCTAGATCAGAGGAATGAGAACGCAGAATTTGTTCGAAGTGTTTTGATTTTTGTAAAATAAAATAGACAAGAAATGCTGGAGTAATTCAACGGGTCAGGCAGCATCTCTGGGTCAAAAGTCAAAGTCAAACAAACTTTATTGTCATTTAGAAATACATTGATATATGCAGTTCCAAACGAAATTATGTTGCATATGGCTCCCTGTGCAACACAATAAATTAACCGAAGGATAGGCATGGATGAAAAGGATAAATAGACAATGGTGGCAGCCCATTACATGGCATTCAGGAGTCTGATGGCTCGTGGGAAGAAGCTGTTGCAGAACCTTGATGTTCTGCTCCTTATGCTGCGATATCTTTTTCCTGAGGGCAGCAGAGTGAACAGTCCATGATGGAGATGTGTGGGGTCTTTTATAATACTGCTGGCCTTAGACACACAGCGTTTGGTCGCAATATCCCCGATTGTGGGGAGAGAGGTCCCGATGATTTTTTCCGCTGTCCTCACCACTCTCTGCACAGACTTCCAGTCGGAGGCTCTACAGTCCCCAAACCAGACAGAGATACAGCTGGTCAGAATACTCTCTATGGTGCCCCTGTAGAAAGTAGTGAGGATGGGATGGGGGAGGTGAGCTCTTCTCATCCGGCGCAGAAAGTGCAACCACTGCTGCGCTCTCTTAACAGTTGATGAGATTTTATTCGACCAGGTCAGACTGTTAGTGATCTGCACCCCCAGGAACTTTGTGCTACTGACCACCTCCACATCGCTGTCATTGATGTGAAGTGGTGTGGGACTGTGCCGGGTTTTCCTGAAGTCGACGATAATCTCCTTTGTTTTTTCGGAAGGAATGGGTGATGTTTCCGGTCGAGACCCTTCATGAAGAAGAATCCGAAGAAGGGTCTCGGCCCGAAACGTCACCCATTCCTTCTCTCCAGAGACGCTGCCTGACCCGCTGAATTACTCCAGCATTCTGTGCGTCTATCTTTGGTGTAAACCAGCAACTCCAGTTCCTGCCTACGCATTTTGTCTGCTTTTTGTAACCTCCACAGAGAAGTAGTGGAAGCTGTTTTGTTCACTAAAAAAAATAAATAATTGCACATTCGCAAAGATATAGTACTGGAACAGGAACAGGAGCAGTTCGAAAGAAATGGTAAATATTCGGCTGACACCAGATTTTCACAGCTCGGGTTAAGTGCGTATCAGAGGGGCAGCAAGTATCTGGGGACATCCAAGTGCAGTTCATTCAGCCTCTCTGTGTGAGGTGGCAGGAATGTCGCTCCTCTTTAATTTAAAATAAGCACCTTTCGTCTGTTCCTTTGGTCACCTCCATCGTTTTACTTGGCAGTCCGCAGGTGGCGAAATGCCAATATCTGCAAGCCTTACAAAAGGCTCCGTGCTTCTTTAACCAGGTTGAAGACTTCACTTTCTAAAATGGAGCAAGGATGTGGGCAAGGGTGTGGTCCCCGGCACACTGTGCCCCATGTTATTCCACGTCTTGCCAGAATTACATTAAATGACTGCATTCAATGCATTTCAATATGTCCGAATTCAAGAGGAGAAACAACTTTGCTCATCGTTTATCCGAATTCCTTTGGAAGTAAGAGATCCAGATCGCTTAAAAACAATTTACACATATTTAATTAATATAATTAATATAAAATAATAATCTCGACTCGAAACTTCACCGATTCCTTCGCTCCATAGATGCTGCCTCGCCCGCTGAGTTTCGCCAGCGTTTTTGCCTACCTTCGATTTTCCAGCATCTGCAGTCCCTTCTTAAACAAATATCTAATCATCTCCCATTACAGCAAGAATGCAGTACGATGGGAATAAAAAGCGAAAGGAAAACGTTTGTATGTAGTAATGCACAATGGCTGGTGGAGGGTGGGAGTGTGGTCAAGTTTTTTTTGTTATTTCAACAAGCCATTTTAAAGTAAAAGCAGGAAATGCTGGAAAACCTCAGCAGATCAAGCATCATCTGTGAGAAGGAAAACAGTTTTCCTTTCAAGTCCGAAACGCTCCACCGGAACTGGGAAAGAGAGAAACAATACAGTACTCTAGGTAGACACAAAAGGCTGGAGTAACTCAGCGGGACAGGCAGGACTGGGTGAAGGAATGGGTGACATTTCGGGTCGAGACCCTTCTTCAGACTCTAGGTAACAGGGAAGGTGGTGAGGATATAGGTGTTTTGCCATCTAGATTATCAAATACTTTCATGGATCTAATGTCTTTCACAGTCTTAGAGCCCAATCAACTATTTGTGACTCCTATTTTAATATAGTTTCCACCGTTACATCTTCGTACTATTCAAAAAAACCATTATGGAAGCTCGAGGATGCAAAAATGGGAATTAGGCTCGTATCAGCTCTGTAGCTCCTTGAAGCATTTAACAGAGTTTCAAGATTGCCTCTCTTAACAAAATTGTTTGGCACTTAGTAAACGATCCAGAGACACTTTACCTCTGTTGTAGCATGACGAGTGTAACAGCTGCAATTAACACCAAGTTTCGGCATGTTGTTGGTCCTGTTGTTGACTAATATCAACCACAAGCATCATTACTGTTCCAAGAGCAAAACACAAAGATGCACTTGCACGTAAACGCAACTTTTCAAATTTAATGATGGTGTTTTTAATGCAGTCTCGGTACTATCTAGGAGAGGATTAAAAATTGATCAACAGGTAAAATAGAAAGGGGGCAAAAGTGAGTAAGTAAAGGGTCTGTCCTACCAGCATCCGACTCCATGCGATGAGCGCGATCCGCGCGGAGGTCGGGTGATCCCCTGTACAGGGCCGTTCCCACCAGCATGCGCCTGCATGCGGCAAGCGCGACCAAACCGGCAGCGGGGGCCGCGCGGAGGTCAGGTGAGTGGCGCAACGCGGCGCAAAGTGAGGCGAACTTGGAGCGAAGTCTTAAAGGTAAGTTCGCCAGGACAGAGAAGGGCACACAGAGAGGGGCACAAAGGCACACACAGGGAGGGCCACGGAGCCACACACATAGAGGGTCACGGAGGCACCTACAGAGAGGGTGACGGAGGCCCGATGTTGAGGCGGTGTGTAATGCGTCGAGGCGACTGCAAGCCGACAAGCCGTTGCCGCTCGGAATTTTTGAACATAGTCAGTTTTTCGGAGCCCCGCGCGATGTCGGGACGAACTCCGCACAATTCCGCATGGCTCCGGCGATCGAAGTGGGACCGGCCCCGCGACGCCAGACAGCTCAAGCGACCACGTTAGGTCGCGCTCATCGCATAGAGTTGCATGCTGGTGACACAGGCCCTTTAGTCTGTCAATATTAGGAGTGTGATACTGGAGAAGAGACTAGGAAAATAAGTTACAGCAGCTTGGTAATATGGACACTTGAGCCTGCTCTGGTGCTCAGTAAGATCCTGGCTTCCCCCATCCTGGCCCATTTCCATCCTGTCCGATCTCTATTATCCTTGATTTCCCTAGAGTCCTAAAATCTTTCTACCACAACCATGAATTTTCCTATTGTCTTTGGATCTACTGCCTTCTGAGGTAAATTCCCAAGTTTCCAAATGCCCAGGGAGGAAAAGAAAATCTCAGCAACTCAGCCTTAAGTAGCTGACTCACATGCTAAGACTATGATCCTTGTATTAGGGCGGCACGGTGGCGCAGCAGTAGAGTTGTTGCCTGACAACGCAAGAGACCAGGGTTCGATCCCGACTACGGGCGCTGTCTGTACGGAGTTTGTACGTTGTCCCCGTGACCTGTGTGGGATTACTCCGAGATCTTCGGTTTCCTTTTACACTCCAAAGATGTACAGGTTTGTAGGTTAATTGGCTTGGTGTAAATGTGAAATTGTCCTAAAAGAGTAGGGTAATATTAATGTGCAGGGATCGCTGGTCGGTGTGGACCCGGAGGGCTGAAGGGCCTGTTTCTGCTCTGTATCTCTGAACTAAATGACTGTACTTCTGTGCCAGGGAAAGGACTGTTGTTTCATTTGCCTGATGAAGCTTTTAAGAGTTTACTTGTTTTAATAAGATCACCCCCTCTCTTCTCCAGAGTATAAACCCATTCTTTTCATTCCTTCTCTTTATGTCAACCTGCTAATAACCTCTAGGGCAATTATATTCTTATGCTAATGCAACTATTCGGACACCATGGCTGCCATTGAAGTACATTTGCTATGGTGTATTCCTTGTATGTGAATACTTGGCCAATAAACTTAAGGGCCTGTCCCACCAGCATGCAACTCTATACGATGAGCGCGACCTAATGTGGTCGCTTGAGCCGTCCGGCATCGCGGGGCCGGTCCCACTTCGATCGCTGGAGCCATGCGGAATTGTGCATGCAGGCACATGCTGGTGGGAACGGCCCTGTACAAGGGATCACCCGACCTCCGCGCGGCCCCCGCTTCTAGTTTGATCGCGCTCATCGCATGGAGTCGGATGCTGGTAGGACAGGCCCTTAACTTCTTCATCGACAAACAGGCACGACTCCTCTCCCCTTTTGAACTTTTGTGACAAAATGCCCACTTTAGTGTAGTTGAGAGCTGCGGTGTGGACACCGAGTCCGCGCCGACCAGCGATCGCCCGTACACTAGTTCTATCCCACACAATAGGGACAATTTATGGAAGCCAATTAACGTACAAACCTGCACGTCTTTGAAATGCAGGAGGAAACCTAAACACCCAGAGAAAACCCACGCAGATCACAGGGAGAACGTACAAACTCCGTACGGACAGCACAAGTAGTCAGGATAGAACCTGGGTCTCTGGCGCTGTAAGGCAGCAACTCTACTTCTCCACCTCTTAGGATGGCAATACTCATTTCCATTTGTAAAAATGTTCTTAACTTCACAAATCAGAAATTCAAATCAGTGAATAGGCGTTTTATTGTAAACTGTATTAGCCCACAAATTCATTCCCTTCTGTGCAATTCCCTGTAGCTGAAGATAACAATCCCAAAAAAGATCTGGTAGCAAAAATCCACCGGTCTCAATCCCGACTAGTCAGAGCACTTCAGAACAGTGTCTCATGCATGCCTACTCTGAATGTAGAAAGATTCTTCTGCAAACAATTTGTTCAAAGCTTTTCCGCTTCATCTTGTGAACTTTGTATTTCTATTTTAACTTTGATTTTCTCTAGTATCCTCTTCCAGTAATATTGAGGCGAGTAGGAACAAAATGAAGCACTGTAATATTTTTTTAAACTATGAAAAATACTGAGGAATAATACTTGAATAAACTGTAAATTAAAAAGTAAAAAACATTGTGTAACTACAGCCTCTCGCATCCATTCTCCTGCAAGGAAGGAGACTGAGGAAAGCTTTCCCATTATTTAGACAGCTCGGAAACAGGCCCTTCAGCCCATTGAGTCCACACCAACCACTGAACGCGCGTTCACACCAGCTGTATGTTATCCCATTTGTACATCCACCCCTTACATTCCCTGGCCGTTTTTACAGAGGCTAATTAACCTACAAACCCACACATCTTCGGGATCTGGGAGGAAACCAAGGGACGTGGTGGAAACCCATGCAGCCACATGGAGAACATGCAAACTCCACACAAACAGCACCCGGGGTCAGGATCAAACCCGGGTTTCTGGCACTGTAGCTCTACCCTCTGCTCCACTGCAGAGGATTTATAACTTCATACACTGTCACTGGATTCAACAGCATGAGGGTCCAGTGGTAAATACAGTCTGGAAAGCAGTATAGGAGCAATTGCCACCACCTTCAAGACTCGTGCATTCACACGTGTATCTGCAAAACCTTTTCACATAAAATGCAGTCTATGATTTTTAACGCAAAACAAGTTCTAACCAGCTCAGTGATGGAATACTGTTGTTCCTGAATGAGGCGGGAAAATGGCGAGGGCCACAGAACACAAGGAGGCAAGACCTCATATTTTGTTGGGCAGCTTACACCCAGCGGTATGAATATTGATTACTCTAACTTCAAGTAACCCTTGCATCCTCTCTCTCTCCATCCCCCCCCCCCCCCCCCACCCTAGTCATTGTACTAGTTTCATTGTCATCCTGGTGAGTTTCATTGTAACTCATTTTCACCTAGCCCACACCTGACATTGGCCTTTACTTTATCATCATTACTTTTTTGCATATCTTTCATTCATTTATTCTATATCTTTCTATATCACCCCATATATCTCTTGTTTCCCTATCCCCTGACTCGCAGTCTGAAGAAGGGTCTTGACCCGAGACATCACCTATTCCTTTTCTCCAGAGATGCTGCCTGATTGGCTGAGTAAAGGGCTTGTCCCACTTGGACGTCATTTGCGCGTCATTTACGCGATATCCTAAAAACTGGTTGGCGCATCGTGACGCGTGGCGAGGAATGGTGGCGTATGCAGTGACGCGCGGTAATACGCGGCATCCCAGGATTTTGGGATGCTCAAAATCCTCGTGTGCCACCTGCGTGACATACGCCTTGCGCACGCTGACGTACTGACGGCGTACGTGTAGAACGTGGTGATGCACGATTACACATGGTGATGCACGAACGTGGCCTATGCTAATTTATTATGCGTCACCATGCGTCAACCTCCGTAACCATGTGCCGCACGCCATTGGCGCGCCATTTGAGCGCCGCACCACGTGACCAACCCGGTATGAAGCGCCCGTAGTTTCAAAAGGTTTTTACCATAGTATTTTTTATTTTCACTGGGAAAATCCTTGCCACGGAGATCGGACTAAGTACGAACAACGTCGCAAATGGCTCCCAAAAGAAGCACGGCCCGCAAGAGCACTTGGCGTGCGATTGGCGTACTGCCAGATGATTTCCGCGCATCAGTCACTACTGGCCTGTCGCAAAAAAGGCACGCAAATGACTCCCAAGTGAGACAGACCCTTGACTCCAGCTTTTTGTGTCCATCTTCATCAGAAAGAGGCAAGAAGATTACTGTTAGCTCCTGCAGACAAGAATCTATGAATAAAAGATGTTGTGCATATACTGGCACTGGTTGATATTTAAATGACCAACTCCTGATACCTTTCAGGAGATGGAGGAAAAAACCTCGTCTCGCATTTGAATTCATTTGTTCACTGTTTGTTTCATAGTTTAAAAGCCTGAAGTCAGAGTCCATCAAGAACCAGAGGTAGACCTTCCAGAAATGAAAGAATAATACCAGGAGCTTAAAACAATTAGTAAGTTTATTGTTTCGTTGTTCACTGCTGCAGGTTGCAGTGATTAGGATAATGACAGGACTTTTCAAGACCTCGGGGAAAAGGACATAATCAATGCAATTTATTAAATTGATTAAAAATCTATATTAACTTGGAATAAAAAGTGCAACTTTGTCAAAATGTCTTACATATCAAGGGCCAAGAACACAATTAAGGATTTTTCTGCTGTGACTATTCTTCGGGGTGGTGTAAAGATACGGAAGAGTAATGAGACTGACGGGATAGTTGTGCTCGGTGCTGGCATGGACTCGGCAGGTTAAAGACTGAAGAAGGGTCTTGACCTGAAATGCAACCCATTCCGTCTCTCCAGAGATGCCTGCCTGTCCCGCTGAGTTACTCCAGCGTTTAGTGTCTAGCTTCGGTTTAAACCAGCATCTGCAGTTCCTTCCTGCACTGGTTAAAGTCCTCACTCTGAGTCGTAGTTAATAAGAGTTGAACTTCATATAACACCATGCTAGCATTTATTTCAAGAGGGCCAGAATACATAAAAAGGCATGTAATTTTGAAGCTCTATAAGGCGCTGGTCAGGCCCCATTTGGAGCATTGTGAGCAATTCTGGGCACCATATCTGAGGAAAGATGTGCTGACTCTGGAGAGGGTCCAGCGGAGGTTTACAAGAACGATCCCAGGAACGAGGGGGTTAACATATGATGAGCGTTTGACAGCACTGGGCCTGTACTCGCTGGAGTTCAGAAGAATGAGGGGGGACCTCATTGAAATGTACCGAATAGTGAAAGGTGTGGACAGAGTGGACGTGGAGAGGATGTTTCCACTAGTGGGAGAGTCTAGGCCTAGAGGTCATAACCTCAGAATTAAAGGAGGTTCCTTTTGGAAGGAGATGAGAAGGAATTTCTTTAATCAGAGGGTGGTGAATTTGTGGAATTCTTTGCCACGGAAGGCTGTGGAGGCCAAGTCAATAGATATTTTTAGAACATTGATAGATAGATAGATAATTGATTAGTACAGGTGTCAGGGGTTATGGGGAGAAGGCGGGAGAATGGGGTTAGGAGGGAGAGATAGATCAGCTATTATTGAATGGCAGAGCAGACTTGATGGGCCGAATGGCCTAATTCTGCTTTATTATTAGCTACGATCACATAATTCTCTCAAGAACTTGACACAGATGGTGTGATAATTATTAATACTTCCTTTTAGGTTGTGCATGACGATGGATACAGCTGAATGTGTTACATTTGCTGTGGTGCTGGCCATGATGAATGGGGGACACTGACATGAGCTACAAGAACCTGGGTTCACAGGCCCATTTGGTGATGGTACGATTTGCCCCACTACACCCTGCCGATGCAGAAACCTGTAGATTTATCCCAGGTTGGTGATGCTAAACACGCAAGACGGCAGTGTCAGTATATTGTTCTGTGCTTCTGAAACTCATTCCAATAAAGTCAGTAAGATGAATTTCAGAGGCAGAGTATAACATGCTGACACTACTAAATAGCACATTTAGCATTAACCACTAGGGATGACATTCTGGGCAAGGGAATTCATATTTAACTGATTACAAAAGGTTTTGTGGCTAAAAATCATTACATTAAAAAGTGATTTATGACCATACCGCACATTAAAAAAAAAGACTCCTTATAAGAATTAAAAATCTCTTAATTCCGGTTCCCAGTTTTCACAAAATACATTCCTGCAAATGAGTCCACAAAAAGTGAGCAGCTTCTGTAAGCAATTAAAATGGAATCAACTGATGGAGAATCATTTTATCTCTGTGAACAGGAACCATTATTGCTTCGATTAAATTAATGTGTACAGGAATTGCTTCGATTAAAATAATGATCGGAAGATGTGCTGCAGAGAAAAGCTTGAGTTTCAATTGAATTGAGACGGCCTCAGATTTAATCTTATGTCCATATTTATGATTTCTATTGGCAAAATGCTCCAGAATCTGGAAATCTGAAATTAAAACAGAAAAAGGACCATCTGTGTGGACCATAAAACCGTCACAGTTTCAACTGGATGATATATCCAGAGAATTGTTGCATCTGCGGTATCTTGGCTTTGTTTTAATTATTTCTGCAAATTAGAATTTACCAAACTTATTTATTCACTTTTGCATACATTCACAAACTGTTACATTTAATGTATTTTCATGAAGAATACCTGGAAGGTTATGGGAAGAAGGCAGGAGAATGGGGTTAGGAGGGAGAGATAGATCAGTCACGATTGAATGGCACAGTAGGTTTGATGGACCAAATGGCCCAATTCTCCTCCTATCACTTACGATCTGATGAACGATCTTGTTGGATTGGGATATTGTCTTCACCATTCATGTGTTTTCTCCACAATTTTGTGATTTATTGTTACCAGGTGATTTGGAATAAACAGATTCACGGGGGCCAGGGATTGGGCAATTTCCACAATATCCGAATTCTTTCCCACCAAAGAAACTTTGTACCCTATAGCATCTAGTCAGATATTTGTTTATTGCAAGATACAAAATTTAAATTAAAGCTGCATCTCTGACAATAATTTTACCAAAATTCATTGTTGATTGTAATTCACAAAACATGCAATGGCACATATAATGGGTTTTTTTAATTTCAGGCCCATGGCTACTGCAATAACGTTAACTGCCGTGATAGCAACAGATGTCTGGAATATTGGTGACCTTTGTTCAATTCTGATGGCATAATCATAGCCCTTGCAGCCAATTATGGACTTGGAGCTGCATAAATATTTTTAAAAAGTAATTGTTCGAACCCTAATTCAACACAACTTCCCTTTGCAGTTTTTCAAATAGATGGAATCAAATCAAGCAGTTTATGGGAACATTTATTTAAGACATTAAGGGTAAACTGCTGATATCCAAGTGGATAAATGTTAACATAGAAACATAGAAAATAGGTGCAGGAGGAGGCCATTGGGCCCTTCGAGCCAGCACCGGCATTTATTGTGATCATGGCTGATCGGCCCCTATCAATAACCCGTGCCTGCCTTCTCCCCATATCCCTTGATTCCACCAGAGCTTTATCTAACTCTCTCTTAAATCCATCCAGTGATTTGGCCTCCACTGCCCTCTATGGCGTTTTTTTCTCTCAGTCCTATATGACCTCCCTCTTTATTCTAAAACTGTGGTGCCTGGTTCTGGACTCACTTCGAGAACATTGGGACCCAACATTGGGAACATTTTTCCTGCATCTAGCTTGTCCAGTCCTTTTATAATTGTACATGTTTCCATAAGATATCCCCTCATTCTTCTAAACTCCAGTGAATACAAACCTAGTCTTTTCAATCTTTCCTCATATGACAGTCCCGCCATCCCAGGGATCAATCACAAGGATGTCCTTCCTCAAATTAGGAGACCAAAACTGTACACAATACTCCAGATGTGGTCTCACCAGAGCCCTATACAACTGCCCAGTTATGCCCAGCTTCTAAAAATGGTCTAATTTTCCATTCAAGGGAATACAAATGCTCATTTGACAACTGCTCATGCTTTAATCGAGCAAACAATAATGTGCCTGTCCCACATTAGCGATTTCAATATCAGTCATTTATTAGAAGAATCCAACGGTAAACAAATCATCAATGAATAGATTTACAATTGGACAGTTCTAATATGTTTCATTGGACTTGCAAAAGTCCTCAAGGAAGGAGATCAACTGAAACAGACCCTGATTGGACTCTTCAATCTCAAGGATGGCCTTGGCTCCACGAGGGCAACATTTCCGTTGTATGCTCCTCACAAAATGCCAGTTAAATTGGCATGTGTTGCTGAGGTGGCCCATGTTAAGCTGCTAGAAGAACCATAGATCTAGGCATCGCAGAAAGCAGATCTTCAGCCCACCTTGTCCTGAACCGACAATGATGACAAACTGGGCTTGCCCCAATTACCTTTATTTTGTCCATTGCTCTCCTATTCACATACGCCCATTCTATCAACCTCTATAGTTTCCACTGGCCGCTCATTCCAGATATAAGCTACCATCCGTGCAAAAAAAAGTTGCCCAAGGTCCCTTTTAAAAGTCTCTGCTCTCACCATATGTATGCCATCCGGATTTAACGTGGGGAAAATATCTGCAAGCTTTCACTTAATCCAAATTCTGATAGTATTTTGCTTGGGCAGCTTACATCGCAGCGGTATGAATATTGACTTCTCTAACTTCAAGTAGCCCTTGCTTTCCCTCTCTTCATTTCTCCCCCTTCTCAGTTCTCTGACCAGTCTGACTATCCTCCTGATTAAATTGTATCTTTGTATACCTCGTTGTCACCTTCCCCTGGCTAACAATGATCTATTCTCCATTTTCCTTGAGCTTCGTCCCCTTTGATCTCTCCTTTCCATACCTTGCCCTTTCATATCTCTGTGCCTCTCTCTCCCCCGACTCTCAGTCAAAAGAAGGGTCTGGACCCGAAACGTCACCCATTCCTTCTATCCAGAGATGTTGCCTGTCCCGCTGAGTTACTCCAGCATTTTGTGTCTATCTTCTAAGAGATCCTGTCCCTGTTACATCTGCTTCAGTAACTTTCCCACCATTGGCGTTAGATTCACCGGCCTGTTATTCCCTGGCCTGTCCACACTGCTATTCTAAATCAACGATACAGAATTAGCCCTCCAGCTTTCCAGAACTTCACCTGTGGTGAAAGATGATGTACACGTGTCTGCAATTTCCTCCCTCGTTTCAAACAATGTCCGAGGATGCACTTGGTCAGCCTACGAGGATTTATCCACCTTAATGTGTTTTTAAATTTGAAGCGGTGTTACTGGTGAACAGGGTGGTCAAAAATGCTTTTGGCACATTGGCCTTCATCAGTCAGAGTATTGAGTATTGGGAGGTCATGTTCCAGTTGTATAAGACGTTGGTGAGGCCGCATTTAGAATATTTTGTTCAGTTCTGGGCTCCATGTTCCTGGAAAAAGTTGTCAAGTTGGAAATGGTACCGAGAAGCTTTACAAGGATGTTGCCAGGACTCGAGGGTCTGAGCTATAGGGAGTGGTTGAGCAGGCTGGGACTCTATTCTTTGAAGCATAGGAGGATGAAGGGTGATCTTACAGAGGTGTATGAAATCATGAGATGTATAGATCGGACAGATGCACAGTCTCTTGCCCAAAGTAGGGGAATCAAGAGGACATAGGTTTAAGGTAAAGGGGGAAAGATGTAATAGGAAGTGTGGTTGATGCATGGAACGCGCTGCCAGAGGAGGTAGTTGAGGATGGGGCTATCGCAATATTTAAGAAACATGGATAGGACAGGTTTAGAGGGATATATGGGCCAAACGCAAGCAGGAGGGACTAGTGTAGATAGGACATGTTGGTCGATGTGGGCAAGTTAGGCTGAAGGGCCTATTTCCACACACTATGACTAAAACTGTCATTACTCCACTTTGGCAACTTGCGTATGAACTAAGGCATCAAAAATCCGATGCCTCAATTCCATAGCTCCCATGATCTTCTCCACAGTAAAAATGAATGAGAAATATTCATTTAATATCTCCTACATCTCATGGCTCTGCACAAGACTGTCATGCTGAACCATAAAGGATCTTATTCCTTCCCAACCCAAGGAACTGCAGATGTGGTTTACACCAAAGATAGATACAAAATGCACACAGGCGGCTTCACCCTGTCCCGCTGAGTTACTCCAGCATTTTGTGTCTAAATAGATATTCAAACCTCACTCCAAGCACAAGAGGAGTTAAAACTGAGGGCTGAATTTTACATGTCTAGACAATTAAACACAGAAATATAGACAATAGGTGCAGGAGTAGGTCATTTGGCCCTTCGAGCCAGCACCGCCATTCATTGTGATCATGGTTGATCATCCACAATCTGTAACCCGTGCCTGCCTTCTCTCCATATCCCTTGATTCCGCTAGCCGCTAGAACTCTATCTAACTCTCTTTTAAATTATTCCAGCGAATTTGGCCTCTACTGCCTGGAAATTGAATGAAATGAAATGATAAAAGAATTGTGAAATGGAATGAAATGATAAAATAACCCCAAATGTTTATTTATTAAAAGCAATGTATTTCTTTATAACGCCCATGTCACAGCTTATGCAAGTTGAAACTGACTAATAGCAGAACTCATGATGCAGTTGGCTTGGACACCATGCGTGATTGTGGCATTTATAGACCCACCTGTCTATATATGTTTGCAGGATAAACATTGGTATTAACCCGCTATCAATCGATGTACCATTCATATCGTGTCACTGGCGTGCTTGTCCTCAAGCCCATAGTAGCTGCCAACATTGCTTTGCATGGTTAGGTCAACTTCCACAAGTCTTGGTTAGTGAAGTAGTCTTGGTTTGTGAAGTAGCAAAACTGAAGAGTTTTAAGGTTTCCTGATGAAATTGACCGTTAATTATAACAAACATAGGAATAAAGCATTGCAATTAATGGATGCCAGCTTTTTCACAAACTTAATGCGCATCTCTCAATGAAACCTTAAATTTGTATCCCGCTGGATCAGAGGTCTAATCCAAATGCCAAATAATATACACGCTGGAAATCTGAAATTATAAAAGAAAAATGACTCAGCCTACCAGGCAACATCCACAAGGAAAGAAAAATAATCAAGGTTTCGGGTCAATGACATTGCATTCACCAACTCTCATCTACTATGAATAGACACACAAAGCTGGAGTAACGGGGCTGTCCCACTGTACGAGTTAATTCAAGGGTTCTCCCAAGTTTCCTCTGATTCAAACTCGGAGAATTACGGTAATAGTCGCTTGTTGGTACTCGGGGATCTCGTGGACATTTTTCAATATGTTGTTACGACTCCCGAAGGCAGGTACCTCAGAGCCGCGAAACATAATCAAGAGCCAGGTTCAAGTTTAAGAAAATAGTCTTTAATTTAGTTAAAAGAAGACAAAAACCCGAACCTGATTCAAACAACAGTCAGGGACAAGAATCGACTAACCAACCAAATATAACAGTGCTCCAGCCAGCTTCGCAATGGACCGTCAAACCAGAGTCTGTAACCTGCCTAAATGGAGATAACCCTGAAACATGTTGAAAAATCTTCATGAGTCTTCCCAAGGTTACCACGTTTCCCGAGTACCTGCGAGCCGTTAAGAGACGTCCCGAGCTCCGACGTACCCGCTACGTACATTCTACGTGCTTTTTTAAACTCAGGAGAGCTCTTGGGTAAACTTGTACAGTGGGACAGGCCCATAAGTCAGCGGGACAGGCAGCATCTCTGGATGGAAGGAATGGGCGAGGTTTCGGGTCGAGACCCTTCTTCAGCTTCATCTACTGTGCACCTGACATTCAAACATTGCAAAAGAATGTTTATGAAATTCAGAGGGTCAGTGTTGACTGACAATACTTTGAAACGCAAGCAGCAGGCAACAACCACAACTTTCATTAGTTCAGCCACTAATCAAAGGTTGAAGTTCTACATGTGTATCGATAAAATAATTCAACCTTCTCCCAATGATTCCATCTTCTGCCGTTCAACGTTTTTTACTACCACGCACTCGACTCAGTTTGGAAATTAAAGATCTGTCATTTTTTTGATTTTTCCACTTAAATTCTGACCTTCCTGTAAACTGATGTTAATTGCACATTACTTCCTGAAGCAGAAGAATTTATAGCAACAGTAGACATTTCTCCTTTCTGTTCATCGTCGATAAATCAAAGTTTAATTTACAGCCAAATTATAGTGTCTACAGTCTGTGGTTGGGAAGGCTGAGGCAAGAGTGAGCTAAGCTCTGCACTACATTCTGGCTCCTGATGAGTAGATGAAGAAAGAACAAGAGGGAGGGAGTGGCAGAGCCTGCTCTGCTGGAACCAAACGTGTTCATTTGAACGTCTCAAAGGTCTTTTTGGGATTAAATAAAAGCTGATGCTGCTGAAAATAGGCTCCAATGTTAAGATTGGTCAAGACAGCAAGGACAAACACTGAAATGACTCAGGGGAACTAATTCATCAAGATGTTGCAAAGGCAGGTTTACAAAATGACCTTCAGTAGTGATTGCCTCTGTTCCAGTGTTCAACTAATTCTGCTCTCTCTACGTTTGGCCAGTGTCTAAGGTACTTGCTGCCTGCTTCCATTCCATTCTTTACTTTGAAACCCACTTTTTTTAAAAATCTCTTTCTCGTTTTGTAATGCCTTTAGAATTATGTCGAGAGAAAGACAGATTGTGGCGGTATCAAAGGAAACACCAAAAGATTGAAAGCTCTGAACAGAACAAATGGTCTATGAGACCCGTTAAAATAAAAGTGTCAGAAAGTACAAAAGTACTTTCAAAAACAGAAGTCCATGGCAGATTGCAAAGATGTGCTTTTGAAGATAGGATGTGGATGTTGTGTCCAACCAGGACAGAATGTAGGCCGTTGGCAGAAATAGCCATGAACGGGCTGAGTCTAATGTGGTGAATCTATCTATCTCTGCTTTAAAAATATCCATTGACTTGGCCTCCACAGCCTTCTGTGGCAAAGAATTCCACAGCTTCACCACCCTTTGAATAAAGGAATTCCTCCTTATCTCATTCCTAAAGGAATGTCCTTTAATTCTGTGGCTATGACCTCTAGTCCTAGACTCTCCCACTAGTCGAAACTTCCTCCCCACATCCACTCCATCCAAGCCTTTCACTATTTCGTATGTTTCAATGAGGTCTCCTCTCATTCTTCTGAACTCAAGCGAGTACAGGCCCAGTGCCGACAAACGCTCATCATGTGTCAATCTACTCGTTGCTGGGATCATTCTTGTAAACCTCCTCTGGAACCCTCTCCAGAGCCGGCGCATCCTTCCTCAGATATGGTGCCCTGCTGCTTAATTCAAAGGCGAGGGGGGTAAAAATCTAGCAATAAGAAACAAAGAGAAAATTGCAAAAATGTGAGTATCAATTGGATATTTTAATCATTGTTAGTTTTGAGTGGCTTGGGCGCTCTGGTATACGGTGCTGCCAGACTGAGAGCAGGGCAATGCCAAGTTTAACTAATGGTTGTTATTATATAATTTGATTTGCAATTCATCAATGATGGAAGCACAGCTGGATTCTTGACCGGGTTCATCAGGAACGAAAAAGGACCCAGGCTTCTTCTTCACTGTCCACTGACTCCTGCTGAAAGTTGAACATGTAACATGTCACAATTGACTTGGGCTGTGACGTTATTCAAGCCAGAATAATATCCCAGGACTGTCTGCCCTCTGTGGGGCAAAATTTTAAGGTATAGACATTGAACAGCATGGTGGGTCCTTGGGTAGTGTTACAGAGCAGAGGGCTCCAGGAATGCAGGTTATGTGCAGGAAGGAACTGCACATGTTGGTTGAAACCGAAGTATGGGTGACATTGCGAGGCTGAAGAACTGAGACTGTGGAGTCTGAAGAAGGGTCTTGACCCGAAACATCACCCATTCCTTCTCTCCAGAGATGCAGCCTGTCCCGCTGAGTTACTCCAGCAATTTGTGTCTATCTTAGGAATGTAGGTACATAGTTCCCTGAAAGAGGCATCATAGGATAGTCAAGAAGACTTTTTGTCATATTGGCCTACATCAGTCAGTGCATGAAGGGCATATTTCCGTGCCTATATGCCCATGACCAATGTGCCCATGAACAATGTGACCATGACCATAAGCCAATGTGAATTGTTAAATGTACGAGTGATGATGTCTCGACAACAGTGAGGATTTGTTTTTTATGAAGTTACAGTTTTATCTGATAATTATCACTTATGGAAAATTAACTTAAAAATGAATAACACTCCAACCTCTTCTACTGTATCCGTTGTTGAATATGTGGACTCTTATACATCGACGAGACCAAACGTAGACTGGGCAATCGTTTCACTGAACATCTTCGCTCAGAACCTACCTGATCTCCCGGTTGCTAAAAACTTTAATTCTCCTTCCCATTCTAACCTTTTTGTCCTAGGTCTCCTCCATTGTCAAAATGAGGCTAAAAGCAAATTGCAGGAAGAGCATCTCATATTTCGCTTGGGTAGCTTACAGCTCAGTGGAATGAATATTGATTTATCGAACTACAGGTAGCCCTGGCATTCCCTCTCTCACTATCCCTCTCCCACCCAAGTCGCACCAGCTTCTCATTTTCACCCAACAAACAGCTAACAATGGCCTGTTTCCTTTATCATCTTTTTTTTTTGCATATCTTTCTTTCATTGTTCTTTATCTCTCTACATCACCATCTATATATCTCGTTTCCCTTATCCCTGAACAGTCTGAAGAAGGGTCTCGACCCAAAATGTCGCCCATTCCTTCTCTCCAGAGACGCTGCCTGTCCCGCTGAGTTATTCCAGCTTTTTGCGTCTATTTTCTTATGATCAGTGTTTGATAAGAAGCCATGGGGTCCAACACACAGAATATGGAGCCCAACACACAGGAGCAGGCACTGACAGCGCCTCCTGCCAAACCCCCAAAAGCAACCAATAAAAATGGAAACAGGAATTCTACACCTTGGATTTCTTTGTGGGAAACAATGTGGAGTGCCACTGGTGAGTTGAATTTCCATAATGTCAGACATCTAGTTGCCAATAAACAACTTCTGCCAGGAGGGCAGTGGAAGAGGCAGAGTTCAATCATTGCATTCAATTTTGGTCACCTTGTTAGAGAATCATTGAGCACGGAAACAGGCCTTCAGCCCAACATGCCCACACCGACCAACAAATCCCATTTGCACTAGTCCCACCTGCTGTATTTGGCCCATATCATTCCAATGGATATCCTATCCATGTACCTGCCCCAATATTGTGATGGTACCAGCCTCAACTACCTCCTTATACCAATTGCACTTTGAGTTAAAAAAAAGGTCCCTCAGGTGACATCCTGGGATGTCCGGACTTTCATATGAGGAAAGACTGGATAGACTCGGCTTGTACGCGCTGGAATTTAGAAGATTGAGGGGGGATCTTATAGAAACTTACAAAATTCTTAAGGGGTTGGACAAGCTAGATGCTGGAAGATTGTCCCAGATGTTGGGAGAGTCCAGAACAAGGGGTCACAGTCTAAGGATAAGGGGGAATTCCTTTAGGACCGAGATGAGGAAAACATTCTTTACACAGAGAGTGGTGAGTCTCTGGAATTCTCTGCCACAGAAGGTAGTTGAGGCCAGTTCATTGGCTATATTTAAGAGGGCGTTAGATGTGGCACTTGTGGCTAAAGGGATCAGGGGGGTACGGAGAGAAGGCAGGTACGGGATACTGAGTTGGATGATCAGCCATGATCATATTGAATGGCGGTGCAGGCTCGAAGGGCCGAATGGCCTACTCCTGCACCTATGTTTCTATGTTCCATTAAATCTTTCCCTCCTCACCTTAAACCTATGACCTCTAGTTCTTGATTCCCCAACTGTGGGTAAAAGACTTTGCATTTACCCTATATATTCCTCTTAGTTCACATGCAGCCTTGATTGCTGACCCGAGAGGAAGTCACTCAGCAATTTGGGCTCGCATTAAATCTAGACCCTTGACATATCCAGTAATTCAACCAATAGTGGTCAGGACTCCAATCGCTTGGTTACAATGGTTCAAAAGATAAACAGTACTAATATTAAATTATCTGTTTTATTCAGACCTCAGCTTATCTGAAATACACAGCTAAGGAAAATCAAATCAGGATTGCTAACATCTTCAAAAACTGGGAAACTATTTTACTTTTTCTCAGATTGGAATTAGATCAAGACTATTTACAATGACCTGAGATGAACTGCACAGTACAAAAGATTAACAGAAGAGTAATTGTAATTGGGTAGCATGTTGGAAAGTAATTGTTACATTTATCTCAATGTAGCTTACACAGTATTCAAAGGAAAGTCAATTATGGGAATCCTGCTAATTAATAAAATCACGCAGCAGCATAATAAAATGGCGCAACGTAGATTAGTTTATCGAGGTAATATAATAAATAAAGTGCCAGAGATTTCAGACATATTTTAAATAATGAACAACAAACAGACATCATGGAATTTAAAATGTGCAGAACACAGAACTGCCACAAGGGGCAAGATACAAGTTAAGCCAGTTCCACTTAGTATTTTTGGCGGTATTTTGGTAGTATTTTAGAAACCCAATTATCGGTGGAAAATAAATGAACAGGAATTTGAAAAATGGCACAAGAGAGCTAGTATAATGACAAACGAGACACTTAACTAAATATTTTAACAGAGTAAGCCTGTGCTGCTAGTTCTTTGCATTGGACAGGAATATTAAATTGATTTTAAAAGGGAGCTATTCCAATGGACTAATGAGTAAATACAGCCGATATAGAATAAATTAAAATTGTATTCTAAATTATTTGCTGAGTTAGCAGATTGCCGCCAGTTTGGAAGTGGAAGGCTCTCTTCACTTAGTGCACAAATATATGGGTTGAGGAGGAGAAACCAATTTCTGACTGCTTGCTTCTCAGTGATCCCTTTGGAAAGAAATCTTCAATAGATGTAGATGTTCTGTTCTGTAGATGTTAGGGTTCAACAGTGACCATATTCACCCTGAAGATAGGCACACAATGCTGGAGTAACTCAGCGTCTCTGGAGAGAAGGAATGGGTGACGTTTCGGGTCGAGACCCTTCTTCACCCTACCTTGATGCAAAGGTTAGGGTGGCCTTGTGAAGGGAAGGGAGGATAACTGCTCGCAGGCCATCAACCTTAGTTAACATTTTCAGGAGAGAGCTGTATAAATTGGATGCCTAAAAACCAGATTGAATAAAAGTAACAGCAAGCTTTAACAGTGCTGCCACAGAGACACTATCCATTGGCTAGCATCTCATTACCCTTTGCTGATGAAGTGCAAATTATACCAATATTAAAGAGGCGTTGGCAGCATGGATAAATTATTAGGCAAGCTTACTGCCACGTTGGCTGCTGTGGTAAAAACCTCGTTTCCTGCACCATAAAATCCTTATAAAACATTTGCTTTGAGTAAAATCAATTGACGGCAGCAGCAGACGCAATTGACCTAGTCATGGTATTGCATCTGATAACGGAAAAGTGCCTAGAATAAAAGCTTACAGTCGAGGATATCTTCTGCAGATGCATGCCTACCCGCCCATTATTGTATGCATGAGATAGACATGAATGGTAGACAGGCCGTCAATACCAAAAAAACCCTCATCTCTTTTTCAGGCAGCCTTAAGGTCTAAGATAAGAAATATTTTTTTACCCAATATACAAATAATGCTCTTACGGTGGCTGTGGGGGGACCTGACCCGATCTTCATGTCTACATCAATCGACACCAAGCCCAGTCTCCAGACACAGAGTCTGAAGAAGGGTCTCGATCACACAATTCCAGCTCTGTGTTCTGTGGCAATGGAGGACAGGTACATGGGAGCGGACGGGGGTGGGAAGGGAGAGGTGAGTCACGGGTCAGGTCTGCAAGAGGTTGAGGATTGACACAAAAAGCTGGAGTAAAGGGCCTGTCCCACTTTAACAAACTAATTCACGACCTCTGCCGAGTTTGCCCTTGACTCATACTCGCAGCATGGTCGTCACAAGGTCGTAGGAGGTCGTAGGTAGGTCGTAGCAGGCTGTGATGCTAGTCGTAGGTACTCGTGGCCTCAAGTAGGCCGGGGTGTTTTTCTAGCCTGATGAAAAATGTCCAGGAGTAAAAAAGGTCGTGAATTAGGTCGTGAAAGTGGGACAGGCCCTTAACTCAGCGGGTCAGACAGCATCTCTGGAGAGAAGGAATAGGTGACGTCACCCCATCCTTTTCTCCAGACCATTTTCTTCATAAATGCTGTCTGACCCGCTGAGTTACTCCAGCTTTTTGTGTCTATCTTCAGTTTAAACCAGCATCTGCAGTTCCTTCCTACACAGGTTAAAGTCCTCATTCAGTGTCGTAGACAATAAGAGTTGGACTTCCTACACGCTAGTCCTATCAGGCACGGCGCAGGCATGCCAACAAAGTGTAAATGAATCACTGCCGATTGCTTCAAGAACAACCTGGAACATTTCTAATGGAATATCTGTTGGGTATGGAGGCAGAGGAGTCATTTTGGGTGGGACCTGTGAAAACCAATAAAAAATCTCCCAGACTATTCAATGAACTGTGTCAAAGAAAATAGAAATATAATCAATTTTGTATAGCAACTCTGTAATATTGTAACTTAAACTAGCCTTATATGGAAATGGGTTTTGTTAAATGACTGCAAAACAGTGACAGCAAGCAAGATGAACCCTAAATTTCTTGAATACGCACCTTCAATAAGGGACCAGTCTATTGCCCCAAATGTCCCACAAACATCAAATCCCATGTGTGGGTAGGTTGTAATTTTAAATACTAAAAATACCAACCCCAAATGAATGAACAGTCACTTATTGAAAATAGCAAAACACAAGTGAAGCTGCTCGTTTGTCCATCATATCTGCATTAAGATAATTCACGTTCTTGTTATCTGTCCTTGCTGTCGGAAGGAACTGCAGATGCTGGTTTAAACCACGATAGACACAAAAAGCTGGAGTAACTCAGTGGGACGGGCAGCATCTCTGGAGAGAAGGAATGGGTGACGTTTCGGCTCGAGACCCTTCGTCACACTGAATGTCGCGGGAGAGGGAAAGGAGAGATATCGACGATGATGTAGCGACATATGGAACAATGAATGAAAGATATGCAAAAAAGTAACGATGATAAAGGAAACAGGCCTTTATTAGCTGTTTGTTTGGTGAAAACGGGAAGCTAGTGCGACTTGGGTGGGGGAGGGATAGAGAGAGAGGGAATGCCGGGGTTATTTGAAGTTAGAGAAATCAATATTCATATCACTGGGCTGTAAGCTGCACAAGCGAAATATGAGAAGCTGTTCCTCCAATTTGCGTTTAGTCTCTCCCTGACAATGGAGGAGACCTGGGACAGAAAGATCAGTGTGGGGATGGGAAGGGGGATTAAACCTGGAGATCAGGTTGGTTCACGAGGGCTGTGCGAAGGTGTTCCGCGAAACGATCGCCCAGTCTGCGTTTGGTCTCGCCGATGCATACGAGTCCACATCTTGAACAACGATACCATAGATTGCATAATCTTCTCGAATTTGGCAAGTCGTACTTGTTTTTCTTGCCTCTAGTACACATAACTTTAATACATGCACCATGGTCTTGTAATCATTGATATAGCACCAGACGAGGGAGAGTTGCACAGCCAATAACAGAGGGAGGGAGACTCGGTTACCATCACGTCCAAAAGGACATGGGGCGGGAGAATGTATAATTCAGACGGTCTGCAACACAGGGAGCCAATTCACACTCACCGCGCTGGACTGGGTGTGTCCTGAACCCACAGGAATGTTTGTGGCCGCAAGCGAGACTGCGGGATGGCGTGTTGCCTCCCTGGTGCCAGGGTCAAGGACCTCTCAGAGTAGGCAGTGGACATTCTGAGGGAGGAGTGTGAGCGCCCACCTTGGTACCAATGAGATAGATAGGAAGAAAAATGAGGCCCAGCAAAAAAAAAAAATAGGGAGCTAGGTGGAAACACAAGGAAATGTAGATGCTGGAATCTTGTGGAAAACACAAAGTGCTGGAGTAACTCAGCGGGTTAGGCATCATCTCTGGAGGATATGGAGTACATACTCGGGGAAGGTAGACACAAATGCTGGAGTAACTCAGCGGGACAGGCAGCATCACTGAATCTCTTCTCTACAGAGATGCTGCCTGTCCAGCTGAGTTACTCCAGCATTTTGTGTCCACCTATGATTTAAGCCAGCATCTGCAGTTGTTTCCTACACATACTCGGGGAGTTAGATAGAGGGTTAAAAATGAACTGGACCACCAGGATTACTACCCATGCCATGAGCTAATAAAGCAGGTCGGAGAAAGACAATGCTTTTCAATATGTCGCAAAGGAGTTCGTGCAGGAGGGGAGGATTTCAGCAATGGATTATTGGCCTTCTTCCAATGGCAGGTGGGACTTGTACAAGAGCGACAAGGTTGCACTTGAACTGGAGGCAAACCAACAGTATTGTTAATTGGGAGGGTTAACACTGGAGTGGCAAGGAGGGGGAGAATGAGAGCAAGAGGTAAACAAGTGGAAGGAGTTACGGCGAGGTAGAGGTTGTGATAAGCAACTTTGCAAGCAAGGACAGGCATGGAAAGGTTAACAATTATCGTGACACTGATGGGCTTAAGCTTGTTCATCTCAATGCAAATAGTGGTATGGATGATGCAGATAAACTTAACAGCCTTATGGGCCTGTCCCACTTAGGCAATTTTTTAGGCAACTACAGGCGACTAGTTTGTTCGCCGGTGGTCACCGGGAGTAGTCTCCTCAGCCGTGCAAAAAGTCGTAGCGTTATTCTGGTCGCCGCTAAATTTTCAACATGCTGGAAATTTTTTGGCGACAGTTGGCTTGACGCCAATGAGCGTAGCTTGACTTCTCCGGACGTAGGCGCTGTCGTAGGTCGTCGCAAGGATGACGTAGGTTGTCGCAGGTTTTTCGGCGACCTGCTACGACTATGACAGTCGCCGGCAGATGCCTGAAACAAAAAATCGCCAAGTGGGACAGGCCCATTAGTCAGTGTAAGGAACTGTTACAGAGACTTGGCTGCAAGATGGACAAAACTAGCAGCACAATGTTCCAAGGATCTGGTGTTTCCGAAGTGATAACGGAGGAGTAAAAGAGGTGGAGTGGTTGCATTACTAATCAACGTTGCAGTGGCTCTCAGAGAGGGCATACTGGAAGGTGCATCCACCGAGGCGATATAGGGAGAGCTCAAAAATAAGAATGGTGGAAATCACACTTATGGGCGAAACCATAAGCCTCCCAATAGCCAGCATGATGTAGAGGAACAGATACGTAGATAGGTTATGGAAAGACACATAAGCAACAGGGCTGTAATAGTGCGTGACCTTAACTTCCCCAATATTCACTGAGGCTTCCATTGTGCAAGAGGGGTACACGGTGAAGAATGTGTTAGGACAATACAAAAGGATTTCTTGAAATAGTATGTGGATAATCCAAAGTAAAGGGGCTGTCCCACATGGGCGACCTAATCCGCGAGTTATTAATCCGCGAGATGGATTGGGGACACTTTTAAGAAGTATAATAAAGTTTAGCGGGCATTTAACCGACCGGTCGGTTTTCCTGGTCCTGAAAACTCCAATGAGCCAATCCAAATGCCCGGTCAGCGAAGGAGATTGCCTACGGCTGTCCTCGACTGCCTGTAATTAAATAGCGACCCCACTCCACTGCACTACAAGTGAAAAAGAACCATGCCGACCAAAGTTTACTTGAGGAAAATATTTCAACATGCTGAAAGTTATTCCGTGACCTAGCTGAGGCCACGAGTATTCGGGAAGTTCCCTCGAGCAAGGAGTGTTCCAGTGACCTCATAGGACCTCCTTGGACCTTGTGTCGACCATGCTGCGAGTTTGAGTCGAGGGCAAATTCGTCTAAACTTGCAGATTAGGTCGCCGCAGTGGGATAGGCCCTTCAAATTGTTCCTTGCACTGACCAAGGCTTGACCTTGTATTGGGACACAAGCCTGGCCAGGTTAGAGTCTCAGTAGAAGAGTGTTTTGCAAACCTTAGTTTCAAGACAGTTATAAATAAGAATAAGCCTGGACATTGGGGGAAGATATTACATTTGAGGAGGGCAAAATATAACATTATTAGGCAGTTACCAGGGAGAGTAAATAGGGAGAATTTGTTCTTGGATAAGTCCACATCTTACGTATGGGAGCTATTTTAAAAAACAACTGATCAGTTCAAGACGTGCATATTCCAGTGAGGATGGCAAGCGAACCTTGGATGCAAATTTGGTTAAAAAGGAAACAAATGCAAGATTTGGAAGATGAAATCATACAGGGTCGTTGAGGAAGATAATGAATACAGAAAATAATTCACCCAAGGAATTAGGTCCAGAAAGTTTTAAGAAATGTCATTGGCAAGTTGGATGAAAGAGAATCCCAAGACATTTTATACATACATTAAAAACAAGAGAACAAGGAGGAAGAACATAGCACCACTCTTGCACAAAGGAGGGAATTCATGCTTTGAGTCAAAGGATGTAGGCAAAGTACTAAATTAGTCTGTTGCATTTGTATTCACCAGGAAGAACACAGAGGATTGTGGAATCAGTGGGGGAGTATATTAATATGTCAGAGTATTATTAAATCACAGAGGTGGTGGTAGTGGGTCTATTTAAGAACATGAAGCTAGATAAATCCCCAGTGGCTGATCTATCACCGGTTATTGAATGATGCACGAGAGAAGACACCTGGGGGTTTGGCGAAGATCTTACTATTCCCTCCAGGAACATCCAAGATCCCAGAGGAATGAAGAGTAGCAAGTGTTGATTTAAGGAAAGAAATAGGGGATAATCCAGGAAATTATAAACTGGTGAGGCACACAACAGCGGTAAGGAACATGTTGGCGAGGATCCTTCAGGATAGGATTTACTTGCATTTGATAGCGAATGGGCAGATTAGGAAGAGGCAATATGGCTTTGCCCAGGGTAGGTCATGCTTACAAACTTGATTGAGTTTTTTGAGGAGATAACAAAGGTGATTGAGGTGGGTAGGGAGGTGGATTCTGTCAAACATGGATTTTAGCAAACCATGCGACAATGTCTCCTTTGCTGGGATAATCCAGAACAATAAGATTAATGCGATCCACAATGACTCGAGCGTTGAATTGGAATTGCCTCTCTCGGAGAAGACAGAGGGTAATGGTGGAAGGATGTCTTCCTGACTGGTGTTCTGTGACCAGTAGGGTTGAACAAGGATAGGTTGGTAGAGTCGTGGACAGTGAAGATGGCTGTTGAAGGAGACACCAGGATATAGACCAATTATGGATATGGATGGGGAAATTACAGTTGGATTTTAATTCGGGCAAGTATGAGATGCTGCACTGTGTCGGTCAATGTAAGGGTAAGGTATATAGTTAATGGCAAGTCCCTTAAAGTACTGATGTACAGATGGATCCTCGGGTAATAGAAACAAACGCTGATAAGAGTGGTAAAGAAGGCATATGGTTTGCTCACTTTCACAGGTTGGGTCATTGACTACAAGAATCAGGATGTCATATTGCAGTTTTATGAAACTTGGAGCAAGCTACATTTACAGTACTGCATGCACCTCCATTACAAGAAGGATGTGTGGGCTTGAGAGGATGGTGGTTGTTTAGCAGGATGCCGCCTGGATCAAAGAATATTAGCTGTCAGGAAAGTTTGGATTGTTTTCTCAGGAGTGTCGAAGGCTGAGGGGAGATCTGATAGAAACATGTAACATTTATGAAAGACACAGATGAGGTAGGCAGTCAGAATCTTATTCCCAAAGTGGAATTGTCAAGGACTAGTTGGCATTGTTTTAAAGTGACAGTGGCAAAGCTTAAAATATATGTGGCACTTTTTTTAAATTTTACACTGTGAATGGTGAGTACCTAATATGCTCTGCTAGGGGTGGTGGTAGAAGCAGTTATGGCAGTGGCAGTTATGTTAGTGGCCTTTACGAGACACACACACATGCAGGGGTATGGATCATATGCAGGCAGAAGGGATTAGTTGAATTTGGCATCATGTTTATAAAAACTAGAAACATAGAAATTAGGTGCAGGAGTAGGCCATTCGGCCCTTCAAGCCTGCACCGCCATTCAATGGCTGATCATCCAAATCAGTATCCCGTACCTGCCTTCTCTCCATACCCTCTGATCCCCTTAGCCACAAGGGCCACATCTAACTCCCTCTTAAATATAGCCAATGAACTGGCCTCAACTACCCTCTGTGGCAGAGAGTTCCAGAGACCCACCACTCTCTGTGTGAAAAAAGTCCTTCTCATCCCGGTCCTAAAGGATTTCCCCCTTATCCTTAAGCTGTGACCCCTTGTCCTGGACCTCCCCAACATCGGGAACAATCTTCCTGCATCTAGCCTGTCCAACCCCTTAAGAATTTTGTAAGTTTCTATAAGATCCCCTCTCAATCTCCTAAATTCTAGAGAGTATAAACAGAGTCTATCCAGTCTTTCTTCATAGGACAGTCCTGACATCCCAGGAATCAATCTGGTGAGCCTTCTCTGCACTCCCTCTATGGCAATAATGTCCTTCCTCAGATTAGGAGACCAAAACTGTACGCAATACTCCAGGTGTGGCCTCACCAAGACCCTATACAACTGAAGTAGAACCTCCCTGCTCCTATACTCAAATCCTTTTCAGCACAACCATTGTGGGCCAAAGGGCCTGTTCCTGTGCTGTTCTAAGCCCCCCTGTACTGCGGCAGCCCACCAGACATCAGGCCTCACAAACAGCACTCCCATTCTGACCTGCGTGCGGCTCATTGCTGGATTCACACCAGGACGTCCATGGGACACCTCCTCAAATATCATGCTTCAATCACCCCTTTTAGCACTGGTTCCAACAGTTGTAAACTTATCCTGAGAACCAACTGACCATATTTTTTTTCTTTCCACTTCTCTCAAGTTTAGAGGACAAGTTTACACATTTAAAAAAACGTGATAAATCGTCCTTATTCCACCAATACCGGGGTGATTTTTTAAGGTGAGAGCCCATCACCTTCATAAAGAAGAAAAAAGACAAGCGATGTAGACCAGTGGGGGTTGGCAAGGTGGTGTCGCAGTAGAATTGCCGTCCGTGACCGCGTGGGTTTTCTCCGAGACCTTCGGTTTCCTCCCACACTCCAAAGACGTACAGGTTCGTACGTTAATTGGCTTGGTATAAATGTAAATTGTCCCTGGTGTGTGTAGGGTAGTGTTAGTGTGCGGGGATCGCTGGTTGGTGCGGACTTAGTGGGCCAACAGTTTCCATGCTGTATCTCCAAACTAAACAGATGTAGGTTTTGAAGCACCCTGCATGCTTACAATTTTCCCTCAGTAATGTAAAATCATTACTTAAGGTGCCATGATCAAAATCCAACAAAAGAGATTTATGGTTAATGTTTTGATAAAGTGATGACGCATCCAACTAAAACACAAAAGTAAAACTGATTTTTAAGAGTTATCTGCTGTACATTTTGTTTCTTCAACAGGACTTCCAATTTTTGTTCAGCTATTAGGAATGAGGCATGAAGAAATTCACCATCCAGGTTCTGAAGCCTTCTCCACTGTTCAAGTGGAGAACAAGATAATGGTCGACCAGAATGGGGAAAATCAGATCATCTAACCCAATTAAAATAGTTGCAATCCACCACTTGTTTCAAGAAACCATGATGTATGACTCCAAAAGTACGTGGAAAAACAACTTTTTCCATTTAAAAATCGGTTAACTAAATATTGATGTTAAATGCTAAATGATCTCATCTAGCTGGTGCATTAGATGGTTTTGCAATAGTGTGGATGAGCAACATGTTATACAATCAATTCTGCTCTTAGTTTGGGAAATCATTTTTACTAACTGTTTTTCATCTTGTTGAGCAAGAAATGGAATTGCCTGGTCAGCTTACCACAGGATGTGTGTTGGCGAACTTGGATGTACGCACACAGTTCGTAATATGCTCCAGAATATGTACAAGAGAGTCAATGCCAAGCTCTCTGTGGGAAAGGGTGGGGAATTATGAATTTAGGATAAAGTATCTATTTTTATTCTCAACAACCAGTTCCGCATGATGAAAAGTTTGTGTGCTGTCAGATTTTGTGACCCGGGGTGCCTTGAAAATGCCAATAACTTTTTCCTCTACTTTCCTTTCAATTTAATAACATCACTATTCCTGGAAAAGATGGATTTCAAAATGCGGAAAACAAAAATCAAACAAAATGTATGCACAGCTCATAATCTCAATGTCAAAGTGGGTTGTTGACGGTGAAGAGAACTTTCATTCTGACTATCGGCAGAATTGATTAGGATGGTCAAAACCTATCACACAGTCATCCCATCCCTTCTCTCTTTTGACTCCTCCCATTTCCTCCAAACACAAGGCGTAGCTATGGGCACACGCATGGGTCCTAGCTACGCCTGCCTCTTTGTCGGGCACGTCGAACAATCTTTGTTCTCGGCGTACCAGGGCCCCACCCCCGACCTTTACCTCCGTTACATTGACGACTGCTTTGGTGTCACCTCCTGCACCCACGCAGAACTGACTGACTTCATCCATTTCACCACCAACTTCCATCCGGCACTCAAATATACTTGGACCATTTCCGACATTTCCCTACCATTCCTTGACCTCACCATCTCTATTGCAGGTGATACACTCCTGACTGACATCCACTACAAACCAACTGACTCCCACAGCTACCTGGACTACTCTTCCTCCCACCCTGCTTCCTGTAAGGACTCCATCCCCTATTCCCAATTCCTCCGTCTACGCCGCATCTGCTCCCAGGATGACGTGTTCCACACCAGGTCATCGCAAATGTCCTCGTTCTTCAGAGAACGGGGTTTCCCCTCCCCCACTATAGATGAGGC
This sequence comes from Raja brachyura, assembly GCA_963514005.1. Next base: position 8,387,772 of record OY740784.1, read on the forward strand.
TCGCACCAGGGTCTCCTCCATACCCCGCAACACTGCCCTCTCTCCCCATTCTCCCACTCACAACAAGGGCCGAGTCCCCCTGGTCCTCACCTTTCACCCCACCAGCCAGCGCATACAACAGATAGTCCTCCGCCAGTTTCGTCACCTCCAACGTGACCCCTCCACTCGCCACATCTTCCCATCTTCCCCCCTGTCTGCCTTCCGCAAAGACCGCTCCCTCCGCAACTCCCTCGTCAATTCTTCCCTTCCCTCCCGCTCCACTCCTTCCCCGGGCACTTTCCCTTGCAACCGCAAGAGATGCTACACTTGTTCCTTCACCTCCCCCATCCACTCCTTTCAGGGACCCAAGCAGTCATTCCAAGTCCGACAGAGGTTCACCTGCACCTCCTCCAACCTCATCTACTGCATCCGTTGCTCCAGATGCCAGCTGATCTACATCGGTGAGACCAAGCGGAGGCTGGGCGATCGTTTCGCCGAACACCTCTGCTCGGTCCGCAATAACCAACCCGACCTCCCGGTGGCTCAGCACTTCAACTCCCCCTCCCACTCCGTATCCGACCTCTCGGTCCTGGGCCTCCTCCACGGCCAGAGTGATCAACACCGCAAGTTGGAGGAACAGCACCTCATATTCCGCTTGGGGAGTCTGCATCCTCTGGGCTTAAACATTGAATTTTCTCAATTCTGTTAACCCACACTGCCTTCCCCCCACCTCTCCCTCAGCCCTCTGGCCCTGACATTCCTTCTCCATCTCCCCCCCCCAGTCGCACTAGCTTCTCATTTTCACACCACAAACAGCTTACAATGGCCTGCTTCCTTTATCATCAATACTTTTTTGCATATCTTTCACTCATTGTTCCTTATCTCTCCACATCACTGTTTATATCTCTCGTTTCCCTGATCCCTGGCCAGTCTGAAGAAGGGTCTCGACCCGAAACGTCGCCTATCTCCTTCGCTCCTTAGATGCTGCTGCACCCGCTGAGTTTCTCCAGCTTTTTGTGTAACCCTTGTGAATAGTACTCGTGCGCATATTGTAAAGACTTACACAAACTAAACCCATGAACCAGTATTATTGCATATTCCTTTAAAAAATATGCAGTCTTTTACTCCTTCATCGCAGGTCAGGAAGCCAATTGACGTAAGAGCAACTCAAGTTGAAAAGCTTTGCATTCAAAATCTACCGCAGAGCAAGCTCAAAATCTCAGCTGAAACTAATGTAACTTCCCTGCTGCAGTGTTTTGATCGGAGATAAACACAAGATGTTGGAGTACCTCAGCGGGTCAGGCAACATCTCTGGAGAGAAGGAATGGGTGACGTTTCGGGTCGAGACCCTTCTTTGATCCATGCATACGTGGCTAAAACATGAGGTGCCATCTTTTTTTCTCTGAGCAAGTTGTGAATTTTTGGGATTCCCTATTCTAGAGAGTGTGGCATATTCGAGTTGAGATTCATTTCTGGACTACTGGGAATCATGTTTTATGGGATGTGGGCAGGTCAATGGGTTTTGGGGCCAAAGTACAGCTCAGCTTTGAACTTTTTCAACAGCTGAGACTCGATGAGAAATGCTGCACACTCTTAACTCCAAATTCTTTTCCAAATGGTCTCACACGATCAATAAAAAATGCGGAAACAGAACAGGATGACGAACTCAAGAGTCAGAGTGGCATTTTTACATCTGAGTTTAATGCACATTTGTATAAGATGAGAAAGGGGTAGGGATTTAAGCATTACAAATAATAATCATAAACTGTACGTCCTTTAAAATGAAGCACTTTTCCGATGAGCATTGCATGAACTTCACCTGAAAAAATTGCTTCAGTGGTAAAAATAATGTGGGACGATTTAAATCCAAAACAAATTTTCTGGGGTAGAACATATTCAATGGCCTACGTTTCAGACCTAGATTCCCGAGGAGCGTCTGCTGATCAGCTGCAAAGACGTGCAGGTTTGTAGGTTAATTGGCTTGGTAAATGTAAAAATTGTCCCTAGTGGGTAGAGGATAGTGTTAGTGTGCGGGGATCGCTGGTCGGCACAGACCCGGTGGGCCGAAGGGCCTGTTTCCGCGCTGTATATCTAAACTAAACTAATGATCATATAATTTTCAGATGAATACGCAATAATATTGGTTCAGGTATTTATTTTGGGTTATACTTCAACATCTTTCTTGCACGTGTGTGCATATAAATACTAGATCCAATGACTATGTCAGATACAGAAAGATCTATCGGTCTGCTGGGGTCCTATTTGAAATGAGTTTGGCAGACGCACTGAATCCACATCCACAATAATTCACATCGCTTTGTCTCCAGATTCAGATCCACATTTTTACTAAATTGCTGAATTGCAAAATGGTAAAGAATAGGATGCTCAGACTAAAATACTGCTCAATGTAATGTGTTTGTTGCATTGCATTCAACATCCGAAACAGCAGCATTACAAATATCAGCAGAGAATTTAAGAGGTAAGAAAATCAATGGTAATTGCATTCTTGCGCACAATCTGGCTGGTTTATGAATGTGATAATGTGTTAGTTGTACACCCGTTGAGCTGCAAAACAGAGAAGACGACAACATATCAGCTTCCAAAATCCTAACATCAGGAATATCGATATCAATTGAATATCAATCGAACATTGTGCCACTCCACACTTGAACGTTTGCAAGAGAAGATTACAGTTTGCCCAGAGATGGGAGGTGAGACGAGGCCATTTATTAAATTCACGTTCAGAAGTGATAGGAGCAGATTAGGCCATTCGGCCCATCAAGTTTACTCCGCCATTCAATCATGGCTGATCTACTTCTCGTTCCTAACTGCATTCTCCTGCCTTCTCACCATAACCCCTGACAGCCGTCCTAATCAAGAATCTATCCATCTCGGCCTTAAAAATATCCAATGACTTGGCCTCCTTTTCCTTATATGGGCGTTCAGCTTTAGACTATTTGCATAGAGACATTTACCAGTCGAATCCCGCTGTAGGTTGAATCAGTCCGTCTCAGGAAATGACAATATCACAGCAGTCTGCCCAAATGTTAATGCTGACTTCATAAACTGACGGGCAGAGGAAATACTGCATTGGTTTGGAAATGTTACCAAGGTGACTTGGCTGAATGATAAGGCACTCTGCATGACTTGGGAGGCACAAAATGCTGGAGTAGCTCAGCGGGACAGGCAGCATCTCTGGAGAGAAGGAATGGGTGACGTTTCGGGTCAAGACCCTTCTTCAGACGGAAGAAGTCTCGTGCAGTCTGAAGGAGGGTCTCGACACAAAACGTCACCCATTCCTTCCCTCCAGAGATGCTGCCTGCCCCAGCATTTTGTGTCTACCTTCGATTTAAACCAGCATCTGCTGTTCTTTCCTACACATCCTGCAGGACTTGGTGTTGTTTGGCCATCAACTCTTTTCTCTTTCCGTACACTGAAGCAGGTGAACTGAGGGAAGGGTCCCGATGATCCATCCTTTGCGCCTGGGTATGGGTTTGTGGTTGCTCAAGGCTTCTGTGGAGCAGAACCGAAACAGGGAAGTTCCATTGTGATAACAAGCCTGACAAATCAAAGGCGTGGTTGCAACTTAAAATAATGTCAGTGTGGCCTTCTAATTTGCCCAAAGAAGCTGCAATATGTATTTAAGCCTTCTTCACAAAACCATTCTTCCTGCACAAACCCAGACACAACATTTGGAGCACTGCAAAGGTCCAATTCCAGTAAAACTTGTCCATCAGTGGGCAACCTCTCCTCCCAATTCGGGAGCACTTTCTAATCCAACACCTAAATGTTCATCTTACCAATAATGAAAAAAAGTTTTGCATTTAAATGGAGACGCAAGGGACTACAGATGCTGTAATCGATTCTTTCCCCAGGTGCTGCCTCACCCACTGAGTATCTTCAGGATTGTGTTTTTTCACTCAACCTTGGGAGACATCACTCTTCAGTAATTAAATTCTTATGAAATATAATCATACTTGCATGGTAGGAAAGTCAATAGTCATCTTGTGTAAAGCAAGCTCCCACAATAAAAAGTGTAATGAGATGGAGATAACCCATTTTTTGGTTTAGAGATACAATGCGGAAACAGGCCCTTCGGCCCACCGGGTCCGTGCCGACCAGCGACCCCCGCACACTAACACAAGCCTACACACACTAGGGACAATTTACACTTATACCAAGCATACAAACCCAGGCCAATTAACCTACAAACCTGCAGGTCTTTGGAGTGTGGGAGGAAACCGAAGATCTCGGAGAAAAACCATGCAGGTTGCGGGGAGAACGTACAAACTCCGTACAGACAGCACCCGTAGTCGGGATCGAACGTGGGACTCCGTTGCTGCAGGTGCAGTAAGGAAGCAACTCTACTGCTGCTCCACTGTGCCACCCACAGAGATAAATACTGGCCTGAAAATGGGGGTAGCCTGCCTTCATTTTGCCAAAACATTTCATCAGAAAGTCAGCATGGACTTTGCATAATATACTGTCATGATAAAAATACCATCAAGGTGGTAGCAAGTGCTCAGTACTGTGTTTGTTGGGTTCTTAAAGTCATGAGAGAAGAAGCAGACTTTCTAAATTTAAAAGACAAATAAAGACTAGATCTTCAGCGAATTGGTGCTTTTCTGCCAAGTTACCAGTGCACCAACAAAACCCACACTCAGCAATGAGACATGGCAGTTCATGTCCAAAGGTAGAACAATCACTGCTTTCTTGTCTGATCGGTTTACAAGTCACTTCAAGTCATTTGGCGCCAGTGAGAGATTGCAATTTAACCTTGCCGCTCTGTACCAGTTCAGTTGAACAGGCCGGTTCTCTGGATGCTTTCAAGAGAGAGCTGAACAGAGTCTTAAAGATAGCGGAGTCAGGGGATATGGGGAGAAGGCAGGAACGGGGTACTGATTGGGGATGATCAGCCATGATCACATTGAATGGCGGTGCTGGCTCCAAGGGCCGAATGGCGTACTCCTGCACCTATTGTCTATTGTCTATCGAAAGGCGGTGCTGGGTTGAGGGGCCGAATGGCCTACTCATGCACCTACTGTCTATTGTCTATTGAAAGGCGGTGCTGGCTCGAGGGGCTGAATGGCCTACTCCTGCACGTATTGTCCATAGACTTATCTCACACATTACTTGCTGATAGACTCCATTCATACCAAGAATGAATCTGAGGTGCCAACAGCAGTGTTTTGGGGTATCTGCTATCTCAGGTGCCTGCAACCTACCCATGCTCCAAACTTGGAATGTACAAGTGTAATGTCTCTCATGTTAATGTTTAATTTTTTTAATTCCTGCTTCATAATGGCATAGTCTAAAAGACCCCAACTCATACACAAATTGCAACACACAGATGGACAGATTCAATACAATCGTACTGTGGTAAAATTACTGGAGTAGCACCCAATAAGTTGAGTTCAAACGTAACAAAGAAGAGGGGGAAATCTTAAATGAACCAAATCTCAAATAAAGAAGTCATTTCACTAATGGTGACTGAAAATATTGAAATGATATTAAACCCCATCTGGTTCTAATGGACTTCAGAGAAAGGAGTCCATGTCTGACTCCAGACCTAGCAATTTGGTTGAATCTTAATTGAATTGAAATGAATACATTTTATTAGCCAAGTATGTGTACATACAAGGAATTTGCTTTGGTGCTTTGCTCAGAATAAACAGAATTAGAAAAATGCACTAAATATATTATTTTTTAACGTTGTTCAAAACATTTCCATTTGCAGTCTGTCATGGAGTATGGCAGTGACAAACTACACCAGAATGTTATTTGTTACATTTGAGTTTCTTCATCCTTAAATTGAGTTCATTTTGAGTACAATTTCCACGGTGCCAAATTACAGCTGACCAGATCAATTGTCACCCCCAAATGAACAAACCAAGGAGGTTCCACAATGTCATCAGTCTCGGTAGATACAGAGTTAGTCCTTCTGTCAGCCATAGACGGTTTAGCTCATTGCCTTCTTAGTTCAATAAATGCAATGTAAATATAACTAACATTTAAATGCAAGTTTTGGAATATTAAAAATATCAGTTCTTCGCATTTAAAAAAACAAACAAACAAATTATTCCACAAATTTTAAAATACAATCGATCTATTGGATTGCGTGTTGAATCCAATAGGCTTGTGTGGGATAAGAAAGGAGTCATTTTCCTTGGTCATCAATATAACAAAAACATTTTAAATAGGCATGACAAAATCTCAACATGTGTTTTCTGTGAAATCTCAAATAACATGATAAGCTTAGTTGTAGATTTGAGATGGTAGGCCACATTAACATGCGTGGTGTCAGGACTAAACTATGCCTGAAAATGATTGCCGTCATTAATTAGTCAAACCAAAGTTTAAGAATAAGGGGTAAGTTTTAGAATGAGGGGTGAGCCATTTAGAACGGAGACAAGGAAACACTTTTTCTCACAGAGAGTTGTGAGTCTGTGGAATTCTCTGCCTCAGAGGGCGGTGGAGGCCGGTTCTCTGGATGATTTGAAGTAAGAGTTAGATAGGGCTCTTAAAGATAACATAGTCAGAGGATATGGGGAGTAGGCAGGAACGGGGTCCTGATTGGGGATGATCAGCCATGATCATATTGAATGGCGGTGCTGGCTTGAAGGGCCGAATGGCCTACTCCTGCACCTATTGTCTATTGTCTAAATGTAAAACAACAAAAATGGTTTAGAACGGTACAACTGGTTTCTTATGATCTGCAACAAGGTATGCCTACATTGAAGAAGTTCCCCTCCACTCGAGTCTGACGATGGTTCCCAACACAAAATGTTGCCTCCCCATGTTCTCCAGAGATACTGCCTGATCCACTGAGTTAAGGGCCTGTCTCACTTGGGCGTCATTTGCTCGTCACGCAGGTGGCGCGCGAAGATGTCGTGAAGACCAAAATCCTGGGGCGCCGCGCGTCACTGCCTACGTCAACACGCACCATGCGCGCGTAATGCACGACATGGGCACACCACGTGTGCACGCGTCGTGACGCGTAAATGATGTCACGTAAATGATGCGCAAATGACGCCCAGGTGGGACAGGCCCATTACCCAAGCACTGTGTCACTAATCAGTTCTTTCCTTTAACAGCTTGCTCCTTTGGCTTGCCCTTTCTTAAGACTGTTACATCAGCTGAATGGCTCCATTTAGATAGAAGTATTTGCTGAGATGATTTTTCATTTAACATCATTCCTATTTGGATGCGTTATTTCACATGCGTAATTCATTTGTGGTGAAAAGTAATATGCTTGCTTTCTGTTTTTTTCCCTCAAAACATGTTATGCGAATATTTATGACAAAGCCCCATTTTATCAGGCTTGTTTTAATGAGCTTTGCATTAGCCGGGAAAGGCTATACTTTATTGTCTAAATCAAAATACTGGGCTTTTATTTGGTTTTGTTAACTTCTTTTAAAGAAAACACCCATGTACACAAAGTTGTGGTAATGATGACTGTACCAAATGGAGGAGACAGCATCCCTGAAGAATACAGATGAGGCACCATTTTGACTAGGGAGAAGGTTCCATAACTGAACCACCACTGCCTGTCTGTTTTCCAGTTGAGTATCTCCAGCATTTTGTGTCTATTTTTTTGAAAAACAGCATCCTTCAAACAATGGATATTTGGAATCAGGGGATGAAATTTCGTCAAGTCTCTGTTGTATTTTTTATAATTCCTCGTCAGGTATTGTGGTTGGTGGAATTAATTTACGATGTACTTTTACCACTGATAATATCTCGTTGCAGCATTATTACAAATTTATGGTTTAAGATTCAGGTAGGGTACCACTGACTGGCACTTAAGAGTTTTATAAGTGCCTGTAAAATTGAGCTAATCAGCACATCGACTATTCTGTGAGTCTGCTACAAAATTCTATAGCACAATCCTTTTCTTTTCATGCTCCTCATCGGAAATCATACAATTCCAGCTCTGTGGCAATGGAGGAGAGGTACATGGGAGAGGGTGGAGGTGGGAAGGGAGAGGTGAGTCACGGGTCAGGTCTGCAAGTTGAGGTTGCAAGAGGACGAGAGTTGACACAAAAAGCTGGAGTAACTCAGCGGGTCAGACAGCATCTCTGGAGAGAAGGAATAGGTGACGTTGTAGTGTACGATACCGAAATCAAGGCGAGCAGCCAGGTGTAGGAGAAGTACCTTTATTCGGTCCCTTCGTGTTGGAAGGCAGTCCACGAGAGGGAGATAGCACCCAAAACCCTTGCCTTTAAACCCTCTGGTCAAGGGCCGCCTCTGGACCGATCCATTCCCGTGCCGAGGGGTTTGACCCTTAGGATGGCCCGACCCTTGGGAACCGCCACAGGACCCCCCCCCCCCAGAACCCGAGGCACGAAACGCACCGGCGGGCGCACAACCCGGCCGGACCACGTGCGGAATTTAGCCGACCGAGGGGCTGGCGGGGGGGGGTCCCTTCGTGTTGGAAGGCTGTCCACGAGAGGGAGATAGCACCCAAAACCCTTGCCTTTAAACCCTCTGGTCAAGGGCCGCCTCTGGACCGATCCATTCCCGTGCCGAGGGGTTTGACCCTTAGGATGGCCCGACCCTTGGGAACCGCCACAACGTCACCTAATCCTTTTCTCCAGACCATCACCTATTCCTTCTCTCCAGAGATTCTGTCTGACCCGTTGAGTTACTCCAGCATTTTGTGCCTATCTTCGGTTTAAACCAGCACCTGCAGTTCCTTCCTACACAGAGGTTGAGGGCTGCCTGCCAAGGATCAGAGGCAGAGTTGCCAACAGGCCAACACGAGAAGGAAAGCTGCATAAATATAAATTGCTTAAAATTGAAATACTCAATTCAGGGTTGAATACTCAAATACTCAATGCCAGGTGGAATGTCACTCCAGAATTGAATAAAATCATGTATAAATCGTATATAAGATCATGAAAGGAATAGATCGGGTAAATGCACAGAGTCTCTTGTCCATCGAGAATGTCCATTGTGAATCGAGAACCAGAGGACATAGGTTTAAGGTGAAGGGGAAGAGATTTACTAGGAATCTGAGGGGTCACTTCTTTCACACAAAGTTGGATGTATGGAACAAGCTGCCAGAGGAGCTAGTTGAAGCAGAGACTATCCCAACGTTTAAGAAACAGACAGACAGGTACATGGATAGGACAGGGTTATGGATTGGAGGCATATGGACTAAACGCAGGCAGTTGGGACGAGTGTAGCTGGGACATGTTGGCTAGTGTGGGCAAGTTGGGCCAAAAGGCCTGTTTCTACACTGTATCACTCTATGACATTTTATCACAAATGCTTAGGATCCTCCATCCATTAGACCATCAGTCACATGAAGGATACTGGGACCAAAACCTCAGACCTGTTAAAACTCATGTGAACTCCCAACTTTGCTTACGTTTCTATAAAAAAGTAAAATGTTAGATCCCATAGCACACAATAACGTTCCTTATCTCCATTCATAACCATCAAACGTGTGTTCAATGTGGAACTAATGCAGAATGAGCTCAGAATGTAATGGGCCGATCAATTTCCCATTACGTTAAGGCTGCTGTTACATGGCTATAAACAGCAAGAATTGTCCCATAATCTGGGTCGATATATCACAAAGTGGAGTCTAACAAGTAGATTGGTACGCTGATGTAGAGATAAAGACAGTTCGTGGAAGTCAATCTCTCAAAAACAAAGGGGGAAGCTAGCAATGCAGAAACAACAGACAAAATCCATGTTCAGCCCTGCAAGAGAAAACAGCTCAAATGGTCTATAGCTGCCTTTTCGGGCAAATCTGAGTATAACATTATAAATGTTAAAATTTATCCTAAATCCTAAATTTATCCTAAATGTCTGCCTAGTTATTATGGCTAGTTTATTTGTGAAGATGCTTGTTAGCTTTCCAATTTCAATCTGAAGGTATGATGCACATATAAACATCATTTACAATCCACCCAGTAATATGACTAATTATAACTAACAAATAGTGGAAAAAAAATGCCAGTCTATACTGTCACAATAGAAATCCACTTATCTTTAAAGCCACCAGATAGCAATTTGCAATGATAAACTACTGTTTACACCCTGAAAAATTATTTGTCTTTAGCTGGGCAGTTAAGGGGCTGTCCCACTTGGACGACCTAATTGGCGCGTTTAGAAGAATTTGAAAAAATGACATGTTCAAGACCTTCTTCGACTGTAGAAAACCTCCTTTGACCTCCTTCAACTATGATGAAGACTATCTACGACTAACCCCGATTAACATGCTGACCTACTACGACTAAACCTACGAGTAAAAAAAGCATCGATTTTTTCCATGGCGACCTTTTTTACTCGCGGGCATTTTTTAACATGTTGAATAAACCGGCGCGACCTAGCTGAGGCCTCGAGTACGCGGACGCCATTCTCGAGCATGATGGAGAGTTACAAAGACCTCCTACAACCTCATATCGACCATGTTGCGAGTATGAGTCGAGGGCAAACTTGCCAGAACTCTCAGATTAGGTCGCCCAAGTAGGACAGGCCCCTTTAGTTGAAAGCTTATACCACAACCTATGCTCATTGGAACAATAAGAGAAGTCGCTGAACGGCAAGGAACCGACTTGGGTGGACACAGTAGCAGCAGGCACACAAGAAGTGGAAATGGGGAAGTGCCAAGGCTGGAATGGAGAAGTGATAAGGGTAAGGTATGTGTTCCAGGAAGATAAAACGTAGCAGAAGTAAGTTATAAAACATCTGGAAAATTACCGCAGGAGTGGCAAAATAGGAACAAATTAATGCCCTGCAATGTTAAGGAGAACTTAAATCAATCATTTGCTAAAAAATTATAAAAACATTTCCTGCCATGAGGTCAACGGAACACAGTGGGCATGGACACCCAGATGAGAGGATGGTGTGTAGGAAGGAACTGCAGATGCTGGTTCGCACTTAATATAGACACAACATGTTGGTGTGACTCAGCGGGACAGGCAGCATCTCTGGATGGAAGGAATGGACAAGGGTTTGATGCACTGATATACATTTTTTTTGCATAATAAAACAAAGAGTTGAGGCAGGGATTTTTAAGTGAGGTTGGATATTTGTTAGGATATATTACGGCACAAAAACAGGCCATGTGGTGCAACAAGTCCACGCCAACATTTCAGTGCCACTAAAGCCTCCTCTGTGTGAAGTGTAGAATAATGTTCAGTTCTCTTAAATGCACCCTTACAATGTATTCACCACGGGGAATGATTGAAGTAGCTCCACTTTCTCACTAATTATTGGGTAAATTAGTAATTTCCCCACAAATATCCTATTGGATTTCTTGGCGACCATCTACGAAGAATATTTTGTAGTTATGTTCTTCACAACTGGAGACTTCTCTGCATGCACGATACCTAGGCTCTTCTAAATGTTTAAGATCCCTATTAAGTTAACCCTCTATTTTGCTTAAGTGAACAGAGAGGAGCATGTTAAACAGATTCATGTTGCGAATGCACGCACATTATCGCAATATTCTTGTAGCTGTTAGGGCTAATGGAATCAAGGGATATGGGGAGAAAGCAGGAACGGGGTACTGACTTTGGACGATCAGCCATGATCATATTGAATGGCGGTGCTGGCTCGAAGGGCCGAATGACCTAGTCCTGCACCTATTTTCTATGTTTCATTGTTTCCATTCCAATCCCTGTCTCGTCCCACACAGGCCCCAGTTAGAAGCATACATTCAACTAAAGAGGATGGCCTTGCTGTCATTCGAGACAATTGGCCACAAACTGGTCTAGGACTAGAAGCTGACCCAATGGGATCTTAGGAGAGAAGAGGGCAATTTGTAAAAGAGACAAGTGGATAATACTGGAGGACTGGATAAAACAGAATCCCTAATGCTGGAAAGCAAAATCAGTTAGCTGGTCAGTCAGTGAAAGCAATGCAAACAGAACCACAACACACCAAGAATGTAGAGCAGGCCGAGGAGTAATGGGCCTGTCCCACTTGCCGATATTTTTGACAACTACCGGCGACTGTCAGTGTCGTAGCAGGTCGCCGAAAAACCGGCGACAACCTACGTCATCCTGGCGACAACCTACGACAGCACCTACGTCCGGAGAAGTCAAGCTACGCTCATTGGCGTCAAACACACTGTTCCAGAAAAATTTCCAACATGTTGAAAATTTAGCGGCGACCAGTAAGACGCTACGACTTTTAGAGCGACTGAGGAGACGACTCGCGGCAACCACTGGCGAACATGTGGCGACAAACTAGTCTGTAGTTGCCTAAAAAATCACCCAAGTAGGACAGGCCCATTAGATTGACACAAAAAGCTGGAGTAACTGAGTGGGTCGGGCAGCATCTCTGGTGAAAGGAAGAGGTGACGAATGGTCTCGACCCGAAACGTGACCCATTCCTTCTCTCCAGAGATGCTGTCTGACTCGCTGAGTTACTCCAGCTTTTTGTGTCTATCTTCCTTTTAAACCAGCATCTGCAGTTCCTTCCTACACAGGCAGGAGATAGATGATCTTGCACAATGATGAATAGGTGCAAGCACCAAAATAATGATTCAAAACATTTTTGTGCCAAAGGATAATTCTAATTATCAGGTGGATTAGGAGAAGCAAAACCTATTTCGTAAAGTCCCACAATTTTCTGCAGCAGTGTAATATATTTGACTTCACCCATTATTGTTTAACATTCGTGCTAAAACAGGTGTGACCAAAAACATGCCAACTGGGGCGTTGTCATTTTACAAATTTGCTATTGTGATTTTTGGGCATGTAAGTGCTGGCAGCTCGCTTGCACACGCATGGCTGGCAGTTCTGCCCGCATTCAGAGCTGCTGTTCACATGGGTAACAGCAGCCCCTTGCCCGTGGCCCCGTCGGTCGGCAGCTCAGCCAGCTGTCCCACCTTCGGAACTTCGCTTACCGCCAACACCACCACCCCTCCTTCTCGCGGCCGATCATCGGTTCATGAGTTGGATGGGGCGCCGGATTTTGCGCGCGGCATCGCGCCGGCCAAAACTCCTCAGCTGGTCCGCCGGCTGGGCTTTGTGTGCAGTCCAGCACCCGGGTCAACTCATCATTCACCCAGCCACGGCCGAGTCGGTCAACGAATTGCCGTCGGGAATTTGTCCCTTATTTGGACCTTTTGTCCCTTATTTGGGAGTGAGAAAGTTGACAACCCTAGTCACAACTGACCAACAGCATTCATCAGTAACATTCACAGACATCAGTGATCTGTGAACAGGCACTGCAACATTCACGATACGATGCAATGCGATAGAACTTTATTATTTATTATTAGGCTCTTCTAAATTTTTAAGATCCCTATTAAGTTAACCCTCTATTTTCCTTAATTGAACAGAGAGGAGCATGTTAAACAGATTCATGTTGCGAATGCATGCACATTATCGCAATATTCTTATAGCTCTTAGGGCTAATGGATTCAAGGGATATGGGGAGAAAGCAGGAACGGGGTACTGACTTTGGATGATCAGCCATGATCATATTGAATGGCGGTGCTGGCTCGAAGGGCCGAACGGCCTAGTCCTGCACCTATTTTCTATGTTTCAATGTTTCCATTCCAATGCTCCCAGTGTCTCGTCCCACACAGGCCCCAGTTAGCAGCATAAATTCAACTAAAGAGGATGGCCTTGCTGCCATTCGAGACAATTGGCCACAAACTGGTCTAACACTAGAAGCTGACCCAATGGGATCTTAGGAGAGAAGAGGGCAATTTGTAAAACAGACAAGTGGATAATACTGGAGGAATAGATAAAACAGAATCCCTAATGCTGGAAAGCAAAATCAGTTAGCTGGTCAGTCAGTGAAAGCAATGCAAACAGAACCACAACACACCAAGAATGTAGAGCAGGCCGAGGAGTAATGGGCCTGTCCCACTTGCCGATATTTTCTGCAGCAGTGTAATATATCTGACTTCACCCATTATTGTTTATCATTCGTGCTAAAACAGGTGTGACCAAAAACATGCCGACTGGGGCGTTGTCATTTTACAAATTTGCTATTGTGATTTTTGGGCATGTAAGTGCTGGCAGCTCGCTTGCACACGCATGGCTGGCAGTTCTGCCCCCACTCAGAGCTGCTGTTCACATGGGTAACAGCAGCCCCTCGCCCGTGGCCCCGTTGGTCGGCAGCCCGGCCAACTGTCCGACCTTCGGACCTTCGCTTACCGCCGACACCACCCATCCTTCTCGTGGCCGATCATCGGTTCATGAGTTGGATGGGTTGCCGGATATTGCGCGCAGCAACTCATCATTCACCCAGCCACGGTCGAGTCGGTCAACGAACTGTCGTAGGGAATTTGTCCCTTATTTGGACCTTTTGTCCCTTATTGGGAGTGAGAAAGTTGACAACCCTACTCACAATTGACCAACGGCATTCATCAGTAACATTCACAGACATCAGTGATCTGCGAACAGGCACCGCAACATCCACGATACGATGCAATGCGATAGAACTTTATTATTTGCGACCATTGCCTGCATTAAATTGATAGGATCCAGTGACAGAACCGAGAGCAAGTGCTAGTATCTATCTCACAGCATCTCAGACCATGACAGACACAAAATGGTGGGGTAACTCAGCGGGACAGACAGCATCTCTGGAGAAAACGAATAGGTGACGTTTTGGGTCGACCCTTTTTCAGACAGAGGCAGTGGAAAGGACTGGACAAGCTAGAAGCAGGAAAAATGTTCCCAATGTTGGGCGAGTCCAGAACCAGGGGCCACAGTCTTAGAATATAGGGGAGGCCAGTTAAGACTGAGGTGAGAAAAAACGTTTTCACCCAGAGAGTTGTGAATTTGTGGAATTCCCTGCCACAGAGGGCGGTGGAGGCCAAGTCACTGGATGGATTTAAGAGAGAGTTAGATAGAGCTCTAGGGGCTAGTGAAGTCAAGGGATATGGGGAGAAGGCAGGCACGGGTTAATGATGGGGGACGATCAGCCATGATCACAATGAATGGCGGTGCTGGCTAGAAGGGCCGAATGGCCTCCTCCTGCACCTATTTTCTATGTTTCTATGAAAGGAAAACAAGAGATATAGATGGTGATACAGAGGGATAGAGAACAAATGAAAGAAAGATATGCAAAAACGTAACAATGATAAGATCATAAGTGATCAGAGCAGAATTAGGCCATCAGCCCATCTAGTCTACTCCGCCATTCAATTATGGCTGATCTGTGTCTCCCTCCTAACCCCTTTCCCCTGCCTTCTCCCCATAACCCCTGACACCTGTACTAATCAAAGGCCATTGTTAGCGGTGGACTAGGTGAAAACGAGTTACAGACAATGAGACGCAACAAGATGACTTTGAAGCCAGTACAATGACTTGAGTGGGGATGGGACGGAATGAGAGGATTGCAAGGGTTACTTCAGGTTAGAGGAATCACAACTTATACCGTTGGGTGGAAAGCTGCCCAAGAGAAATATGAGGCCTAACCTGGCTCACACAAGTTCTGACCAACTTGTGTTCAGCCTCATAGACCACAGCACAGTTCAGCCCTTTAAGAAACAGTGGTAAGACTATTAGAAGTCTTTGCAGATGAAACAAAAATGCTTAGATGGGAGATTTATTAAATTAACAATTACATCTTCAGTGACAGCAGTGCAAGAGGTTAATGCCTAAGTGCAAGGGAAGTTAAAAAAGATTGGATAGGGTAAAACTTTGGGAAAAACTAATAAAAATGCAATTGCCTGGAAATTACACTCCTGCTGGGACTTTTGCTACGTTAACCACACGAGCCCATTGTCATCCATCTCTGAAATGCATTTCATTTACCTCAAGGGAAGTAATTTCAGAGGCAGAGCAGAGGCATTGCTGCTACTGCACAGTGTGTTCACTGCTACTGACGGGATGAATTTCTCAGCAAAATGCACCCCTGTGTGGACTCCTCTCCAGCTCCTGATTATTCCCACCCAAAGTATTAAAAGAGTCAGTTAAGCCCATTGCAAAGCGAAAAAAAACTTTTACAAAACCATCGGACTGCAAATGTCACTATAACTTAAGGGAAGCAGAAACTGAATAATGTCAGACTCGCCAGTTCCATTCCCCTCAGCATTTGATACTACGATGGATAAGCAATGTTAACACACATAAAAATACTCAGAATTGGGAAATAAAATATTGTTACAAGGGTTACTGTTGACAGAGGGAAAGCAACAGGCGGAGCAGCCTGTTGTAAATTAGACTTGAACTTCATTTGGATAAAACAGACGAGCTTTGGACTGGGAATCCCAATGCAGTTCCGACACTACGCCTGTCTTCAGAGCGTCGATCGAGACTGCTCACATGCTGCACAGCACCGATTTAAAAGCTGCTAAATCTTGGGTGTAATTTTCAAAGCAAGCTAGAGCCACTGAGGATATTCAGGGGGAAAGAAAACCTGTTCTGGAAGAGTTAATCTCCTGCACAAGTTTGTATTTTCAGATGTTTTTCTCTCTTCCCCCGATGTATTTTTTCATGTTCTCTTATAACCAAAGGGCTCAACAGAACAATGAATAAAACTGCTGCGCAGATTTGTGGTGGCATTAAATATTCTGTGTAGCATTTTTGAGGTAGAGAAAGTTGTACAAAGTTCACATGACCTGTGAAATAGTTTGGACTGTTACAACATGTTTCTGACCTGCAGGGAAAGCAACTATTTACACAGCTTACCGAGGGCCTCTAGTGGTATAAACGTATCATTAACAAACACCACAAAGGTAACTGAACTCTTGCACAAACCCCGAGAGCTCACATTAGTTCATCTGTCAGAATCTTCCCATCTAGGGACTCACAATTATTCCAACCCTATTGGATGCTATTTCTAGATGGACCCGAGAGGGAAGATTCAGAGTCCAATCTATTTGTTCCAAAATGTTCCCCATTGATTTGCACTACAGTTGGCCTGCCATGCATGCAATTAATTAAAAGTCAGCTTGGCTTTGGAAACAGATACTGAATATCAAACAAGTCAAAAAGGCAAAATCTAATTGTGATAACTGACTAAAATTCATGGGCCTGTCCCACTATACGAGTTTGCCCAAGAGCTCTCCCGAGTTTAAAAAAAAAATCAAACTCGTGGTAAACAGATAGAATGTATGGGGGTTACACAAAAAGCTGGAGAAACTCAGCGGGTGCAGCAGCATCTAAGGAGCGAAGGAGATAGGCGACGTTTCGGGTCGAGACCCTTCTTCAGACGTAGCGGGTACGTCGGACGTCTCTTAGTGGCTCGTAACGCAAACGGCAGGTACTCGTGAAACACGGTAAGCTTGGGAAGACTCGTGAATATTTTCCAACATGTTGAAAAAATGTCCACGAGAGCCCCGAGTGGCTATTACCGTAATTCTCTGAGTTCGATACGGGGGAATCTCGGGTGAACTCTTGAATTAGCTCGTACAGTGGGACAGCCCCATTAAACATCCAGAATTGAAGTGAGCAACTTCAAGGTCCTAGTTTCTCTGTGACTGAAGGCAGACACAAAATGCTGGTGGAACTCAGCGGGACAGGCAGCATCTCTGGGCAGAAGGAAAGAGGTGACGTTTCGGGTCAAGACCCTTCTTCCTGGCCTGGCCCAGGGAATTCACTCAGAGTTCAGACCCGCATTTGATCTCGGAGATTTGAGATGACAATAACAAAGTTCTGATTCCCCATTTAGGGTCAACAAGTCTCGGTGCTGTGTAGCAGTGTGAGACACAGTTCATGACCGATGGAAGGGACAGACTAGTTGGGATGAATTACCCCTTCAAACATCACAATTTATCTTCATAGGAAGCCCGTGACAGGTGCATTAACCAGTCTAAACAGAATGGGTAGATTTTAACTCCTTATGCCATTAGTGGAAAATGAGTCAAGGCAGGACCTAAACTCGGCGTGCAAAAGCTGAGAAGGACAAAAATAAGGGAGCAGATTTTTTTTAAGTACACGAAAATGGTTGTGGAATCACCACATTTGTTTTCAATGATAGAACTTGTGAGCACACAAGAATAATAACTTGACTTCCCCAGTTCACAGTAATAACGTATTTTACAAACTTCCTCAATTGAACTTCATATTTAATCTCAGGCTGCTCAAAATGCATATTTCATACTTGATACATTACATTCAAATAAACATTCCAGCATTTAAACTTTGCTGGAAATCTGTTTTACTTATTTTTAATATTGCTCAGGAACCCCATTAAGCAGCAACAGCATTGATGTGTACATAATGATCTGCAGATGTAGCAAGCGCTAGAGTAGCCCGGTGTAGATGTATACTCTCAGCTATAGATCTTTCCTTTCTAACCTATAGTTTACACAAGGAAACCCAGTTAAAGCATTTTACTTTTTAAGTCTACAATATAACTCCAATGACATCACAACATTGCACTCTTTCATACATGATCTCTGCTCTTGTGCTCACATTTGGACCACATTTCCACTTAAGGGCCTGTCCCACTTAGGGAATTTTTTCGGTGACTGTCACAGTCGTAGCAGGTCGCCAATAAAAGGGCGACTGGACCCCCCCCCCACCCCCCCCCCCCCCCAAGACAATGTCTGCGACAAGCTCTGACAACCTACCACCTAGTCGACGTCAAGCTACGGCAAGCTACCGTCAACCGGCGACCCATTAGGACGTCCACCCACGACCACACAGGCGACAACCTACGACAACCTACGTCCGCCCGCGACAAGCTACGACCCTGTCGGCGACAACTGATGGCAACGGAAGACAATTCAGTCGCTGGTTGACGTAGGTAGTCGCCAATGGCGACAACCTGCGTCATCCTGGCGACGACCTACGACAGAAGACAAGCTATGTCAAGCCCACAGTCGCCGAAAAGTTTTGAACATTTCGACCAGAAAAACGTTACGACTGTTTAGGCGGCTTGAGGAGACTACTCACGACCAGACAGATGTCCCCCGCGACCATGTGGCGACAGCCTAATCTCCTGTACTCACCGAATAAAATCGCCTAATTGGGACAGGAGCTTTATCCTACTATCTTTATTTCAAAGCCTAATCACGAAGGTGTCACTGAAGAACGTGAATAAAGAGGCTGCAATGTTAAAGCCATTAGTCCTGCAAATTTACCGCATTATCACCAGCCACAGCCCAGTTAAACAATCTTTCACGTTATTCGTTCTTCCAATATTTTTTGCAAGTTTATAAAGCACTCTAAGAAATTTAACGACAAAATATATACATTCGGAATACCTTGCCACGAGGAACGCAGCTGTAGAGTTGCTGCCTTACAGCGCCAGAGACCGGGGTTCGATCCTGACTAATGGTACTTGTCTGTAGGGAGTTTGTACGTTCTCCCCGTGACTTGCGTGGGTTTTCTCCAGGTGCTCCGGTTCCCTCATTCCCACTTTCCAAAGATGTGCAGCTTTGTTGGTTAATTGACTTCTGTAAATTTTCCCTGCTGTGTAGGATGGAACAGGTGATCGTAGGTCAGTGCGGACTCGGTGGGCCGAAGGGCCTGTTAACACGGTGTGTCTCTGAAAAGAAAACTAAAGCCGTGCTCAGGAGATTACTGGTTGATCCCTGTAGCCTCCCTGGGAATTATGGAGGCAACTGAGCTCTTTTAGTTCAGTTTAGCACGGAAACAGGCCCTTCGGCCCACCGAGTCCGCACCGACCAGTGATCACCGCTAACACTATCCTGCACACACTAGGGACAATTTACATTTATACCAAGCCAATTAGCCTACAAACCTGTACGTCTTTGGAGTGTGGGAGGAAACCAAAGATCTCGGAGAAAACCCACGTGGCCACGGGGAGAACGTACAAACTCCGTACAGACAGCACCCGTAGTCAGGATTGAACCTGGGTCTCAGTGCTGTAAGAGCTGTAAGGCAGCAACTCTACCGCTGTGCCACCGTGCCTTAGTGGTTGGAATGTTACTCGCCCATTAATCAGACTTCATACCTCCCCAGAAAGGCATCCGTGAAATCCTAGCCAACAACGCACTTTGACACAAGGGTCCTTATTTACATTCAGAAATGCTCAACATGAAATATCTGTCAATCTCTTCTTTTCAATTACTCATGTCCTTGGCGTATTCCATTTTCATTTTACATTTGTTAGATATGTTATTCACCTTGAAAAGTATTCAAGAATGGCTTCCATTAAAAAGTCTTTCATTCCAGACAATACTTCATATGCATTGCTTGGAGGCAAAAATGAAATCTCAAGTCTATTGTTACAACTGAGGGCATATACATTTATAACCATAAATCAATAACCGCAAATCAATTGCGCCTGCATTTCAAATTCCGAAATGAGGACGGAACAGAAGACATTATTTGTTCACTGTTTGAAATGTTAATTGGGAACACATTGGTGCGGGTACCAGAGAACACTATGACATCAGTGCACAAATAATATAATGCACTGGACCTACGACAGCTTCGGTCATGGGCTCATCGGTGTAACAGTGGGCAATGCTGAAGGCCTCAGATCTTTTGTATAACACAAAAGGCACTGCACAGATTCACTGTGAAAAAGGGAAGATAGGCACAAAATGGCGGAGTAACTCAGCGGGACAGGCAGCATCTCCGGAGAGAAGGAATGGGTGACGTTGCGGGTCGAGACCCTTCTGAAGGAGTGCCTCGACCCGAAACGTCACCAATTCCTTTTCTCCACAGATGCTGCCTTTTCACGCTGTGTTACTCCAGCATTTTGTGTCTATCTTCGGATTAAACCAGCAATCTGCAGTTCCTTCCTGCACACTGTTGAAAAGGTGCGGCCTGCTCCAGTTGTGGAAGTGGGGCTGCAGGTGCTGCCCAGGTGCATGGTAAGTGATGGTGGGGGTTGATTGAGGTTAGAGGGGAGCATTGAGACTTCAGTTTTACGGACTTGGTATTTTACGGAGTGGGGGGGGGGGGTGGGTGATCGTAGGTGGGCATGGCAGGAGGGTTGGGATTTGGATGATCAGTCTCTCCGAGGTCAGGAACTGGCCGGCCAGGCAGAGGAGATGCGGAGGTGGCGAAGGGAAGAGAGGACAGCAGTTGTTCAGGGAACGGGTGGGTGGGGAGGAAAGTTAGTGTCTCGAGGAATAGTGTGTCAGTTGGACGTGTGCGTGTGTGTGCGTGCGCGTGCGTGCGTCATTGGCAATGGAGGTGGTGAAATGAGGAATCAGGGACGGGGAGTGGGATGGGAAGGTTGGGTTTTGTCCTCAGTCATTGGATCCAATTGCAAAGTTAAGTCGAAGTTATCCGAGAGACCCTTTCAGCGCCGTGTAGTAAAACATGGCTGTTTTGGAAATGCCGTAACTTAACAAATGACAACCTAATTCAAATACCTCGCATGGCATTCAACATGGATGCCACGTTGACACTTTGCTAATAGACACTGGATTCAATGTGCTGACGCACCTAGGTCGTAATGCACGCATCTTCTATTATTTTGTTACACAGAGAAGTCTTCGCCCATGATCACCACTGAATTGTATCGTATTTCACTGATAAACAATGATATTTTTTTCTAAATAGGAGGTATGACTTGTGCAGCCCGACGATCTCGCTCGCAAGAGTTCAAAAGCCTCGAGGCAATTCTTTTATAAAAACAAATACAATTATGAATGGATTTTCAAACTAGATGTTTGCATTCCCTTTAAAACAATTAACCAAAAATGCAGAAGGGCCGCTAAATTAAATTAACCATTCATGACTGTAGACTGTGGCGATCTTTATTTGGAAATGTCACACAAAATGATGCAAGTAAGGTGTTCATGGATGAACAGGAGTTCAAAATGAAAACAGGAAAATTATGAAGTTTGAGAGAGAAAATAATCAAACACTGATTTTCTGTATTCGTACATTGCAAATCTCGATGGTCGCCTTTTTCCTCTGGGTCAGATGGTGCAATTTACTTCAAACTCATGAACAAACAGGATGCAGCATGGTGGCGCAGCGGTAGAGGTGCTGCCTTGCAGCGCCAGAGACCCAGATTCCATCCTGAGAATGGGTGCTGTCTGTACGGAGTTTGCACGTTCTCCCCTTGACCCCGTGGGTTTTCTCCCGAGAGCTTCGGTTTCCTCACACACTCCAAAGGCATACGGGTTTGCAGGTTAATTGGCATGTTGAAAGTGTAAAATTGTCCCGTGTGTGTGTGTGTGTGTGTGTGTGTGTAGGGCAGTGTCAATCAGCGGGAATCGCTGGTCAGAGCGGATTCCGTGGGCCGAAGGGCCAATTTCCGCACTGTATCTCTAAGCTAAACTAACCCAAGAGCTCCGGCCCATGCTCAAAGCCCAAAGAAGGTTTAAGTCAGGTAGTTGAGTTATATGTGTCAGATAAGATTCAAATAATGGAGCTGGTGATAGCAATATTGGTGCAAAATATTTTCCAAATAGATATCAGCCTTTCAGGAGTTAAATGAAACTGGGGTCAGCCATTTCGTCTATCGTCACACGGATGTCGGCAAACCATTATTTATGCGATAAGTGGGCTTGTTAAGCTTCAGAGACAGACACATCTGATCTAATACTTAATTGAGAATTAAAAGTAATGTTCAAATTATAAAGAATAATGATGACAAAGAGCAATAATAAGGTCAAATGCTCCCCTCGCTCCATAACTTCAGGTGTCAGACAGCACATCAATGTGTTAAGAAGGTTGCTGTAAATCTTACTGAAAGCCAACAGGGAAAGTGGGATTCTTGCTAAAGGACCCCAGTCCCACAATGCGAGTTCACCCAAGAGCTCTCCCGAGTTTAAAAAAAAAAAAATCAAACTCGTGGCGAGTACGTAGAATGTGCGTAGCGGGTACGTCGGAGCTCGTGGATGTCTCGTAGCGGCTCGTAATGCCAACGGCAGGTGCTCGAGAAACGCGGAAAATCGTGACGTTTTTTCAGCAGTGTGAAAAATTTCCAAGAGTAAACATGAGGTATCACGAGTTTGATTTTTTTTTTCAACCTCAAGAGAGCTCTTTGGTGAACTCGCCTCATGGGACAAGGGCTTAACACTTTCCAAGTGAATGTCCTAACCCATGAACAAAAGTTGTGAAATATTTATTTCTGAGCACCTAACTACTGATTGCAAGTTGCCAATTCAGGTCATTAAAAAATAAAACAAAATGGTTCTTGATCATTTCCTCTTGGTGCCCGTTTTCTGCTGTTTATTGTGTTTTCTTTCTCATCCCCACACCACATTCCACGCTCTGCTCTGACATACAACAGCCACTCAATATCCAACCCTCAGCTTCCTGGCCCGCTGAGTTACTCCAGCTATTTGCGTCAATCTTCGGTTTAAACCAGCATCTGCAGTTCCTTCCTACACACCCTCTTCTTTGTACACTGGGATCAGAAGGGCTGATTTTTCAGGAGACAATGGAAAGACTTCAGCTTATCCCACATACCAACCATCAAAATTGATTGATTGCACATTGACTGTTAGAGAAGTTGCTGCAAATCTTTGGCATTGCACAGATGGCATTTTTGTTTTGTTGACTGAAGCAAATTGGTTCCACCCATTGTATCTCTGTGAGCAGATCCAAAGGTCAAATGATGCCCTGTGATATCAATGGAGGCATATTTTATTTGCTTACGTTAATGTCAAATGCAACCATTTCTATTGTGGTGTCCTACATATCAAACAGAATCAGTATTGCTCATTGGCGCAGTATATGTGGCATCAACTCATGCTTGATTCTTGACACACCCCAGTATCAACAAGCAGAAGATCGGGCCACAAACCAGCTGCTTGTTGCTCCCTATAAAGGGCCTGACCCACTTTCCCGAGCTGCTCACGAATTCTCCCGAGTTTTCCCCTCGATTCAAACTCAGAGAACATTCGTAACAGGTCCCTAGGAGTCCATAGATACATCATAGCGGCTTGTTATGTCAGCCATAGGCACTTGGGGCGTCAGGTAAGTCGGGACGTTTTTTCCAAGCATGATAAAAAATGTCCATGAGTAAAAAGGTAGTCGGGAGGAGAGAAATTGCAACATTTAATGCCCCGAGTACCTACGGCTGACTTAACGAACCGCTACGATTTATCTACGGACCAGTAACGAACATTCTCCGAGTTTGAATCAAGGGGAGAATTTGTGAGCAGCTCAGGAAAGTGGGACAGGCCCTTAAACGTGCACTTTGGCAAATCTGGTTGGTTTACCTTCGAAGTATAGGGCTGCAAAAGGCAAGTTACTTGCTGCAAATCTGTCCTTTCCCCTTCTGGTCTTAGTATAGTCAAGCATGAGGGTAGAATAAAAGGGAGAGATCTGATAAAAGTGCACCAGATCCTGCATGGTTTGGGGAAGGATAGACCAAGCGATGCTGCATCATGGAAGATTTCAAATACCAATTGGCACATTGTCCAAGTGATGGCAAAAGACAGCACGGAACATACCAGGTAACATTTCTTCTGCAGTTGTATAGGGCTCTGGTGAGACCACATCTGGAGTATTGTGTACAGTTTTGGTCTTCTAATTGGAGGAAGGACATCCTTGTGATTGAGGCAGTGCAGCATAGGTTCACGAGATTGAAGGATTGAAAAGACTAGGCTTGTATTCACTGGAGTTTAGAAGGATGAGGGGGATCTTATAGAAACATATAAAATTATAAAAGGACTGGACAAGCTAGATGCAGGAAAAATGTTCCCAATGATTGGTGAGTCCAGAACCTGGGGCCACAGTCTTAGAATAAAGGGGAGGGTCATTTAAGACTGAGGTGAGAAAAACACTTTTTCACCCAGAGAGTTGTGAATTTGTGGAATTCCCTGCCACAGAGGGCAGTGGAGGCCAAATCACTGGATGGGTTTAAAAGAGAGTTAGATAGAGCTCTAGGGGCTAGTGGAATCAAGGGATATGGGGAGAAGGCAGGCACGGGTTATTGATTGGGGACGATCAGCCATGATCACAATGAATGGCGGTGCTGGCTCGAAGGGCCGAATGGCCTCCTCCTGCACCTAGTTTCTATGTTTCTTCTACTCTGCTTTCCCCACTCCCGCCATGACACCTCATTTTACTATTCCTCTGCCCCTCTCACCCAGTTCCTTGCTCTCCTCCTCCTGCTGCTGCTGCATCCGCTCATCGCCCACTCCTCCCTATTCCAGGCCCCTAATTACTCCCCCCAAGCCCCACCATTACTAACTCTCTCCCCTCCCTCTGTCTGCACCACCGTCCTTCTGGTCAGATTCCACCATTTGTACCCTTTTGCCTTCTCCGCTCATCACCTCCAAATTCCTATCTCCACCCTTCTCCCCAGTACCCGACTCCTATGCCTATCAACGCCTCCTTTCAAGCCTTGTCCCACGGTACGAGTTCATTCCAAGAGCTCTCCCGAGTTTAAAAAAAAAATCAAACTGGTGGTAAACACGGAGAATGAACGTAGCGGGTACGTCGGAGCTTGGGGGACGTCTCTTAGCGGCTCGTAACGCCAACGGCAGGTACTCGGGAAGACTCGCTAACGGCAGGTAAGCACGGGAAGACTCGTGAAGATTTTTCAACACGTTTAAAAATGTCCACTAGAGCCCCGAGTACCGACGAGCGGCCATTACCGTAAATCTCCAAGTTCGAATCAGGGCAAACTCGGGGGAACTCTTGGAATGAACTCGTACCGTGGGACAGGGGTTTTACTTGGATCTACCCGTCAATCGCTAGTTTTCACCCCACCCCTTCCCCTCAGTCTACCAGTCATCTCCCTTCTACTCTCGAGGGGCTCATGCCAAGGCACCATCTGACCATTCACTTCTGCAGACGCTGCCCGACCCATTGAGTTCCTGTCATTCACGATCTGTCCATTCACTTCTCCAGACGTTGAGTTCCTCTGGCAGTTCGCTTGTTGCTCAAAATTCCGGCATATCCGTCCCTCCAAATGAGGAACAGCTTTTTGATGCAGAAGATGACGATGATATGAAACAGTGATGGTAGTGAAACCAATAAAGTGTTCCAAAAAGTAATTGAGTAGAGATATAAAGGAAAACAGTTTGCAGGGCTATGGGTGTGGGGGGGGGGGAGGCAGGAGAATGGGGTTTGAAGTATTGCTATGTACAGGAGTAGTCATGGGCACGAGACACCGTATATAGTAATGATTTGTTGATTCTGAGATTAAGGAATAATACGGTCACACCGTCTTTGCTGGCCCACTCGGTGTGCTTGTACACAGCAAATAGGTGCAGGAGGAGGCCATTCAGCCCTTCGAGCCAGCAGTCGAGTGATTGGGTCCAGATACTAAATGTGGTCGAGGATCTTTGGTCCCTTAGCCGTGCTTGCTGAACACATCCACCCACTGCGGAGAAGCAACGCTGACTCAGCGTCCACTGACATCATGTAGGCTCGCCCAGAAAACTCAATGAGAATTAAAAACTTACAGCAGGCGGCAAAAGTGCATTTTTAAGAGCTGTGGAATTGCTGTTAGAAACAGCAGTAACTACTAAAATCAGTTAACAACAACCGTGTGTTTCTGACCTCACCGTTGAAGAACAGCTTCTTCCCAGCAAGAATCCGACTCCTGAATACGCACAACACTAACTCAACAAATATAATCCATTATGGACTTCTGTTTTTGATCGCACTAGTCCTGAGTTTTGCACTATTATGGTGTGCTTACCTAGTATTACTGATTATTAATTTATTGATTATTGGATATTTATTTGTGTAATATTGGGCCTGTCACACTGCAGAAAGTAAGAATTTCATTGTTCTGTTGCCGGTATATATGTAACAATGAAATACTCTGATCACTTGAAATGATAGAACGATGCTGAAACTGACAAGCGACTCTTTGGGCAGCACAGTGACGTATCGGTAGAGTTGCAGCCTTTGAACGCCAGAAGCCCGCGTTCCATCCTAACTATGGGTGCTGTCTGTACGGAGCTTGTATGTTCTCCCCAGGGACCGTGTGGGTTTTCTCCAGGATCTCCGGTTCCCTCCCACACTCCAAAGGTGGTTTATGGGGGATAATAGTAAATTGTAAACATTGTAAATTGTCCCTGTTGTGCAGGATAGTGTTAGTGCCTGGGGGCCGATCGCTGGCCAGTGTGGACTTGGTGGGCCGAAGGGCCTGTTTCCATACTATAATCACTAAAGTCAAAAGCAAAGCTGTTGCCGGTGAAGGGGAACGACAGATCAGAACGCTCTCTTTGTGGAAGACAAACAACTTAGTGGCTCAACAAGCTAAATTGGCCTGTAGCTGAGCCATAGCTGGAGACAGTGTCGCTAACCATGGACAGAAGTACAAGTTATTACTTATTACTCAGTTTACTCATGTTGACAGGAAGAAGCATTGGTCTCTAAACCCCTTGGGAAGAATTCAAGTGGCCTACCATTCAGACATCCTCCGCAATACAACACCTACAGTCAACTCGGTACCTCTCATCCCACACCCACACTCCCCACAATCATCAGACCCTTCCCTTATGGGCCTGTCCCACTTAAGCGATTTTTCAGCAGACTGTCGGCAACTGTCAAGTTGCAAGCCTTCGCCTGAAAAACCGGCGACTGGAACGGCGACACACACACTTAGCGCGCGCACACACATACACACACACACACACACACACACACACACACACAGCAAAGGCGGGGGCCAGGGCTAGCGGGGGGGGGGGAGCACTGTCTGAAATTCACACGGTTCAAGGCCAAGGTGATACAGACACGCACCGCGATGAACAGGAAGGTTAAGATGGCTAGCACAGTGTACGGTATGTCCTTTAAAAGAGGGGGGGGGGGGAAGAAGGGGGGAGAAGGAGTGGAGAAGGAGTGGAACACTTTTAATAAGCCAGAGATACACAGCTGTGAACTTTGGTGGGCATTTAACATTCCCGGTTGGTTATCCTTAGTTCTGAAAACTTGTGCTTACGTTTTTTTCCCCAATGAAAATGCCCGGTCAGCAAAGGCGATTAACTAAAACTAGCTACGACTACCTCGACTACCCATAACCACATGGCGACCCCACTACAACTGCATCTACAACTACAGGATTATCGATTATCTCCATGGCGACCAATTTTCGATCGCAGACAATGTTTCAACATGTTGAAATATTTGCGGCGACCATACTGAGTCCGCGACTAGTTCCCAGAATGCGGGAACTCCTCGCGACCATGAAGGAGACTCACCAGAGACCACCAGCGAACATGTGGGGAGCGCAGAGTCTCCTGCACTCTCCTAAAACGTCGCCTAAGTGGGACAGGCCCTTTACATGCCACGTAGTGACGTTTGGCACAGAAACAAGAGTGCAAACGTACACACAAAACACAACACACACTCAAACGCATGCATGCATTTGTGAAACTACAAACACATATTAACACACACACATACACACACACTCACACATACTCCTCCAAGTTAGAGTTGAAACTAAAGTTAGAGAAGGTGGAAAACAACTGAACTGATCCTTGAATAGAGGCGTTATGACACACTGAGGCAAACTTGTCCCCAAGAATCACCTGGACCTTTTATTTGCATCTGCCATTATTACCGGGAGCCCTGTGAATGGGAAGTATTTTCACTTTAAGCAAATCAAAATTACTGTTTTGTTGCTCAATTTGTCTCAAATATTTGAATCAGCAAGCACAACATCTTTTAGACTTTGCACTGGAGTCTCAAATGGTGGTTATGCTCTTTGCCTGTGTTGTAAATACTTAATCGTAGGACGTCCCATGTCATTTCCACTAGGCCAGGGCCAGTCCAGCACCATTTTATTTCGCTTGTCTGCTTGTCTGCTTAATTGCCTATGAAACTGGTTAACTGCTATGCCCAACACCCCTAAAGATCAATCCATCCAAACACCTACTATAAACCAGTCGATCTATTAAAATTGCAATTACATTAATTGATACATTTTTAAGTCGATGTTGCTATTGACAGAAGAAACGGGTGGAATGATTATTCAAGGCATGAGGGCTACAGCTATTTCTTCAGAATTGGTGATTATTAACCAGTCAATCATACACTGGTTTCATTCCCAGTCAGCAACAAGAAACCTCAGCTGCAGTGAACTGTAGAAGGAAGAAACCCAAACAAAATATGGTGTAAACAAAGCAGGCACAATCTGTCCCTTTCCATCCCTTTCAGCTTTTGAAATAACCCTTTTCCTGTGGGATGCTCTAACTCCATTCACTACCTCCAGCATGATCCACTCCCATCCCATGCCATTTCCTATGCACCATAGCTAATGAAGCATCTGCCCTCTCAACTCCTCCCCATCCTAAGATCTAGTCCTCCACTGGAAGTCTTGGGAGACGCTGGTTCTGGGCCTGCTGGGAGAACAGTTGTTCAGTAAGGATTAGGCCTTTGAGGCCTTGATCCTGGAGGGTTGTCACAAGATGAGAAGGGCCATCAGTTTACAAGAGACGTGAACCCAGCACGGCATCATAAGAACCTCGCTCATTCCGGAGTCCCCAGGCACAGTTGCTCCCAGAAAAAAAATCCAAATCTCCAAAATAAGTCTTGCAAGGGTGGCAGATTGGAGTGTGGCCAGTAGAATTTCTGGAGTGATGGGAATGTACCTGGAAATAGTCAAGATCATGTTTCACTCTGGTCTGGTGCCTTGCAGATATTTCAAAGTGAGCTGCCTACTCCCTTAGACGGCTGTGAAGGGTTCCTCGACTTTCTATTGATGTGAGGCTGTCAAACTAGATCTGGATGTCTTGGCCAGTATTTACATCTTACTCAACGTTACTAAAACAGTCGATCTGTCCATTATCATATTGCCGGTTGTAAAATATGGCCAATGCATGTTGTATATTAGAGAAATGACAACCCTTCAAAAATGCTTAAGTGGTTGGAAAGGCCTTCAGGACATATTGACGTCATGGAACCAAGCCTCTGTGCAAAGAAATGCTTTCTTGATTTTATTCCGCCATTGAATCCTGGGGAAAAAATCAATGCGGAATCACGGTACGAAATGACTAATAAAAGTAGTATTGATCATTGTCAGCAGGCCTAGATCTTCCTCCTGTGTGTGAGTTGCAACTGACATGAGGCAGAGGTGTGGTCCTGGCACAGGTATGTGAATACTGGGCGATTGCAACGGCAACTCCAGTCAATGCAGACCCACAATTGGTCCCATTTTGCAATATTATGAAGTTGCAGTAATGCCAGAAGCCACTGGAATTGATTTAGTGAGCTGGGACAGCTGCCCAGAGAATTTCCCAGTCACATTAAGCAGTTGAGTAAAACATAAAGTGCTGGAGTAACACAGTGTGTTCAGGCACTATCTGCAGAAGGAACGGACAGTCTACATTTCAGGGTCAGGGGCCTTCTTCAGAGTGATTGTGGTCGTGTGGAGAAAGCTGGGCAAGTGGAGGCGGGACAAAGCCTGCCAAATGATCAATTATAGATGGCTACTGGCGAGGGGGATTGAATTGGCAGGTGAGTGGAGTAAAGGGCTTGTCCTACCAGCATGCGATTCCATGCGGTGAGCGCGATCAAACTAGAAGCGGGGGCCGCGCGGAGGTCGGGTGATCCCCGTACAGGGCCCGTTCCCACCAGCATGCACCTGCATGCGGCAAGCGCAACCAAACCGGCAGCGGGGGCCGCGCGGAGGTCGGGTGAGTGGTGCAACGCGGCGCAAAGTGAGGCGAACTTGGAGCGAAGTCTTAACGGTAAGTTCGCCAGGACAGAGAGGGGCACACAGAGAGGGGCACAGAGGCACACACACACAGAGGGCCACGAAGGCACACACAGAGAGGGTCATGGAGCCACACACATAGAGGGTCACGGAGACACGATGTCGAGGCGGTGCGTAATGCGTCGAGGCGACTGGGAACCGACAAGCCGCTGCCACACGGAATTTTTGAACAGTCAGTTTTTCGGAGCCCCGCGCGATGTCGGGACGAACTCCGCACAATTCCGCACGGCCCCGGCGATCGAAGTGGGACTGGCCCCACGAGGCCGGACGGCTCAAGCGACCACGTTAGGTCGCGCTCATCGCATGGAGTTGCATGCTGGCGGGACAGGCCCTTAAGTGACAAAGGCTGGAGATAAAAACAAAGGATGACAAAAGGAGAAAAGAGGACTGATATGTAAGGCCAGAGAGAGGGATATAGGTGGGAGGGGACAGTGGGAGCAGATGAGTAATCAATGCCATTCTATTATGTAATATACAAAAACAAATTGCTACACTGTAAAATTTCTCAACCCCAACTTCATGAACTGATCACGTTTTATTTACGTTATTTAAGAATTTTCAACAGAATGGTCAAAAAGATACACTGCTAAGTTGGTACTCTTTGTGAATGGTAACAAGACAGTTGATTTATAGCTCAGAACTAAACTGGAGTTCTGTTATGTATCACGCTGTCCTGTTGAGCGAGCATTCGTTTAGTTCAATTCAATAGGAATCTAGAATCTATTAAAACCTAAACAGCTTAAAGATTATTGCTGCTCCAACGAGGATTGTGTGGACTTCTGATTTATTCTACAATTGCACTGCTGCCCGAGGAATCGGCCACCAGATAATTGTCGATTTCTGCACTTTTCCTCTC